>CM042749.1:23183038-23199156 GCA_022496165.2 Catalaphyllia jardinei
TCTTTTGCGATGGGGTAATGAGTATGCAGTGAGGATATTATACTATTTAGGTGTCCCAAACTCTGCAAATGAACCTACAATTGGCATTTTTCCCTTCCCAATCTCTTGATTTTTATATTTTAAAGCACTAATTTGTATTAATTATAATTATTCTGTGTGAGTTTAAATAAAAATTGACTTGACCTTGAGGGCTAAATATAGATCAAATTATCAATGGAACCAGACCAGGTTTCACCTTTGTATCATAATTTTAGCAAGGAAAAAAACACTCATCAGTCTTTCGTTAGTCACAAATCACTCTGAACTACACATTTAGTTGCTTTTGTAAAAAACCTTGCTAGAGCTTGGAAATATAACGGAAGTTGCACAGTTTATACAAAAAGACTCCAGGCAATGGTTACAAAACTAGTTTAGACACTTCAAGAAATGATGCTTTTCGATATTTAAGCATTTTTTTATTTTCTGTGTGTCTAGCGTTCATTCGCTGATACCCCCCCCCCCCAATTCAATGTTGTGTACATGTAGGTGCTGTGCCCTATGCAATCTAAGAAATCAAAAAATCAACATTGTTTGGGGGGCGGGTCTCAACACTTCTATTGCCCATTGTGCACAGTTACACGACAACAGTAAGCAGCTACAGATGGCAACCTGTCAGGTAACAGACAATCAAAGATATCTTAACAGTGCAGTGCACTGTGATATCAGGGAATGTAAAATTATTGGTGTTACTAATATTAGGTATTGTTAGGAATGTGTAGTTTCTTTTTGTTTTTGAACCTCAGAAGGTTATAAAAAGTGGAAAAGTGAGAGTGTTTCACAAGTCCATATGAATGTGAACACTCTACACTCAAACTTAGATGTAGTCATGAATGATGTAGCTATTGGGAATGGAAAAAGATCTTGCTCCCAATGTGTGGCTTCATATTGTTGGTAGAGCATCGCACTGGTATCGAGGAGGTCACAGGTTCAAATCCCGTTGAAGCCCTGATTTTTTCAGGCTTCTTTCCAATTGCTTAAATTGGAAAATTAACTGCCATGAACATTCTTGACTTTCGTCTACAACCACAGTTCAAATGTCAATTATTTCATATATACTTCACATCACTTCACTCCTCACAGGAGATATCGACTCAATAAATTGTTCTCCCTCCCAATGTATGGCTTGATATCTCAGTTGGTAGAGCATCACACCGCTATCGCGGAGGTCACAGGTTTGAATCACATCGAACTCTGATGTTTTCAGGCTTCTTCTTTGCAATTGCGTAAATCCTTCACTTTCTATAATTCAATTTAGCACCCATGGCACTCATTTACTTTTGGTACCTCAAGGGAGGGTACTTCTTTAAGACATGGTCCCTAATCAGGACAGCTATTGCCTCAAATTAAAGAAAAGATCATTAGTTTGAAGGAATTATTATGCACTCACAAGGACATAGTAGTTGAGAAACTCAGAGGAAAAACACTGTTTAATGTAATGGGCCATTACATATGTGATTGATTAGGGAAGATGAATGTCCATTGATAAATGCTCTGACAACACTGTAATATTATTACTATATTAGGACAGGGGCACTTGGTAGAATGGTGCAGCTTACTGGATTAAGGGTTCTTATTAATGAAAATACATTCAAAGGGAAAGGCTTATTCAAAAGAGAATGCTTGTTAAAAGGAGGGAACTAAAGTAAATAATCAGGGTAATGTCAGTTTGACTCTATGAATCAAGTCTTTCAGGTCAGCAACCTGCATGACCACTTCTGGTTGTATACAACTCATCTGGCTGGGAGGTTTTACCACTGGAGTTTGTGGTAGGTTCCTGTTGTTCACTTGATGGATGGTCACAGAGTTCCACAGGTAGTGAAGACAGGACATTGTCAAGATGAAGTGTACTGTCATCTGTTGTGAGATCCAAGCAGTGTGTGGGGGTATTGGCAGTTTCACTTGATCAGTGCAAGAGTCTTTGGGTGTGGCAGTACTTGTGCCCACCTGTCACGGCATCTGAAACTGATGGCAGGGTTCCAGATTCTGGATCCTAGACAAGGTGCCACACTCACTTGATTACCTGGGCTCAGGGGTGGAAAATTCCTTGCAGATTTACTGTCATGGTAGAAGTTTCTGATTGGCTTTCTGCTGGTTTAAACATTGCATGACATCTTGGAGGTTGTATTCTGTGGGTGTGAGTACATGTAGGTCATGAAGAGAGCTATGCTGGTGAGAGGTTAATTCCTTCTAGCAGGGGTGTCCTGTAATGCAGGAAATCAAGTAGTTTACGAGTGGCTTTCCTGCAGAGATGCTTTACAGAGCTTGATGTTGCAAACAACCACTGGGGTCGACAATGCAATCAGATTTTTTTTCACTGACAACTAACTTTTCACGCTTTTCACTGAAATATTTGTGCTGGTAACTAAGTCTGAAAAATTAGGGACCAGCTGGCCACAAGGCCTTTTCCTGAAAGTTGAACCCTGCTTTTGACCTCACTATTGGCACTGGGAAGGCAGGGGCTCAAAGTCTTGTGAGCAATGCCATAATCTTTGCAGAATCTTGCAAAACCCTTAGAACCTACCTGTACACCCCTGTCACTACAAATAACTTTGAGTAGGCCATGTCTGCTGAATTTTGCCTTCCGTGCTTCTATCGTTGCCTACCTTCCCAGGTCTTGTAGCCTGTCCACTTTAATAAACTTTGAGTGTTGGTCAACTGTCAGTAAGTAGGTTTTGGACTCAAAATCAAACAGGCCTGTCCCACTTTTAAAGTTAAAGTCAACTCTCTCCCCATAGTTATAATAAGTTATTTGATTTCTCTTTTTCTAGGCATGCATCTATTTATCACAAATGTAGAGGGGGAACAAGTATGAAAGTATTTGTAATCCTTGGGTGATGCATGACACTTATATTCAAAAAAGGATAACAATTACTCATGGCATAGAAATATGCAAAAGTGTCAAAATGTGAAATATCACAAATGTTTTGGGCGTAGCCCTTCCTCAGTGTGAAAACCGTTAAATTCACGAGACTGTTAATTTGAAAATAACGAAGCCAAAGTGCGCACACACTAGACGCACTCATGCGCTGTTTATATGAAATGGAAAACATTATTCAGGCCAAACTAGTGCTGAGCCTAAAAATGAGTTCCATTTCTAACTGTTTTATTCTCTTACAGCAATGTCTCATAGACTATGACCAGGAGAGTTGTAGTGTTATGTGACCGAGAAACCACCAGTGTTTTTTCTGAATGCTCCAAAGATGTTCGTCCAATCGGTCGTGTAGATTTCGACTGAACTCTGTGATGTATAGCTGGGGGCATTGACGACACGAGATGCAGTACACAACGTCTCCGATTTGCAGGTAAAGCGTTCACGGATGGTGGTTGAGCTCTTGGGTCCATATACATGGACATTGGACGATGTGTATAGGCAAGTGCTGCAGCAGGGATGTTGACAAGCGAAAGTTCCTGGTTCCTCTGTCTCGAGAAACATGTGCATGAAAACGAAGGGAGGATTCCTCTGGTACTGACATATCACCCCTTGACTTCGCGTGTTAAAGACATTTTGCTGAACAACTTCAACATCCTGACGACAGACCCTGCAACTGCAACAATCTTCCTGGCTCCACCTGTAGTTGCACATCGTTGCGATCTCGGCCTGCGAGATGTCCTAGTAAACACCTCTGACAGGTCCCAGACAGAGGAACCAGGATGCATGTGGACCCAAGAGCTCAACCACCATCCATGAACCCTTCACCTGCAAATCCGTGAACGTTGTGTACTCCATCTTGTGCCGTCAATGCCCCCAGCTATACATCAGAGAGATCGAACTCTACGCGAACGATTTGGTGAACATCTTTGGAGCATCCAAAAAAACACTGGTGGTTTCCCGGTCACAGAACACTTTAACTCTCCTGGTCATAGTCATATCTATAGGTCGAACTCTACGCGAACGATTTGGTGAACATCTTTGGAGCATCCAAAAAAACACTGGTGGTTTCCCGGTCACAGAACACTTTAACTCTCCTGGTCATAGTCTATCAGACATTGCTGTAAGAGGCCTAAGGAGGTGTTCTGGTGCCAGTTTCAGACGGAAGCAGTTAGAAATGGAACTCATTTTTAGGCTTGGCACTATACAGCCAGAGGGCCTGAATGATATTTTCCATTTCATATAAACAGCGCGCATGTCTAGTTTCCATGCGCTTTGTTTCCATTATTTTCAAATGAACAGTCTCGTGAATTTAACAGTTTTCACACTGAGGAAGGGCTATGCCGAAACATTTGTGATATTTCACATTTTCACACTTTTGCGTATTTCTATGCCATCAGTAGTTTTTATTATCTATTTATCCCACCCGCCTTAGACTTGTTTTTTTTGTCTAAGAGAATATTTGTTTAAAATTAACCATTGTGCATAACCCTTTTGCGAGTGTGGTCTTGACACTGAATCAGTAAAACACTTCTTTTTGTTTTGACCAGGTATGTCACCCAACATAATCTCCTCCTTACCTCCGCTACCAATATTCTAGGTGAAACACGTTCATCCAGCAGCGATGCTAAGAAACTTAATTTTTTTGTACTACTAATCACTTTTCGATGGTCACTGTTTGACTGTTTAATTAAGGTTACCATGCACCTTCAGGGGTGTCTCGCGTGCAAGCGATGTAGCGCGAGTCGTGTTTAAACTGTAGATATCTAAAGCCCTATATCAAATTAAAGCTTATAGGACTGGCTATCAGACTATGCCAAAAATTTTGAAAAAAATGAATTGTCGAATTTTTCACGACTCCTAAATGCAAGCACCCGAATCACCTTTTGAGCATTACATGTCAAAGGGAATTTTGTTTTTCACTTATTTAATGTGTTCTACCATTTCCGGGACCCAAAGCGCTAAAAAACGTGTCTGTGATTTGCCATATTCAATTTCAGTGAAAAGTTACAGAACATTTTTGAAATATGGAGTGATCGCACAAAAATTGCTCTTAAAAAAAAAGTATTTAGAAATAAAAAATTTGCAGACACGGTTTTGTTGTTTATATGCAAAACTAGTTACTGTCAAAATTTGAGAGCAATCAAACAAATTCCCTTTGACTTGTAGCTCTTTTAAGTGTCCCCTTCTGCTGAAAAAATTGTTTCGAGAAAACAGCACTGAAAAAATTTTCCTGCTTCGCAAACAAACTCCACCCACAAACACAGACAACTGGGTTCTCAGATAACTGAGCCAATCAGCGCTTGAAAAGTTAATTTCCATTGGCTTCCTGGCGAAATTTACCCGCGTAATCTTCAATCAACTCTTAGTGTTTCGCATTGCGCTCTAGGTGAAGAGAATATTTTTGGCTGCTCGTTTTTTTTCTAGAAGCTGTTGGAGCAAAATGCAGAAGATACAAAGGGAATGACCGCTAGAAAACAAACTAAAGCGGCTAGACAGGAAAGACAAGTTCAGTAGTAAAAGAAAACGTGGCAGCTTCAAATGAACCGATAAACTTTAGAGAGAGAATTATTATGGCGATTTCAGAAATTCAGGCATGTTTCACTTTCTCCCTTGGTAATAATGGTGATATTCTGATGTGGCCTTATGTTCCACTCAAGGAACGAAGAGGATGAGTGAGTGAGTCTGATGTTGATAGAAGTAATTTTTGATTGATAAGAAAGCCTTTAAAGTCCAATATCACTGCCATATTCGGTAGGATGAACAAACATCCATACATCAATTGAGCCATTCCTTCATGCGAAATGGCAAGAACTTTTTCGTTTATTTATGACAGATTCGCCGGAATCCCTTCAGCTGATGTGTTGGAGAAAAGCATGTCGGATTGGATAAGTGGAGGCAAGCAGATCATTGAACCAGTCATTGAACCAGTTTGCGTGCCAGGATGTCAATTGTTTTGTCTAAGGGTACATTTGTAAAGAGTGATGAGATGTCATAAGAGATCAAGATTTCTCCCAGATTTATCTTAACACCCAGTTTATCTTAACTCCACTGAATGAGGGAAAACCTATTGGAGCCTCAAGCGCAGTCTCTCTGATGAGAAAATGAAAGAACTGGCTGCCACTGCACTCCAATCTGTGGCTCTCAACCACAACTTCAACTTGTGGTGCAGCTTTTAAATTGTGTGCCATGTGTTGAAACAAAGGTTTAAATTAGGCTGACAAACCCAGGACTACTCCTGCACTATCATAGCCATGTGGACAGCCGCTACAAGCATGGCTTGCTCGTCACCATGCTTGATCCTACCCACCGGCTATTGTCATCTCAGAAGAGTGTGAATGCTTCCGTAAGCTGAGGTATCCGAATCACCTTATTGAATCCATCATCAACAGGTTAATCACCTCGAGAGTCACAGTGGACCAGCCTAAACAGCATACTGATGATGCCTTCTGGATAGTTATCCCCTATAAAGATCCGGATGTTGCAGTGTCTGTCAAACGGCACCTTAGAGATCTTAGCAGCAAGGTGAAAAAGACCGCATTTTATCTTCAATTATGTAACCTTGATAATGGGGCAAGATGCACCGAAACGACGGTTTCTTTCACTTATATTTCTTGTCTTATAGACTGAATATGATGCAAGATATTTCAGAAACTGTTGCCACTTTCATCCTGCATTTCAGAGCCACCTATCAGAAGCAAGTTGCCATTTTAGCAGAATCAGTTGCATCACCATCACCACTTATAAATACTGCCAATCAGAGATTGCCTGGAAAATGTGTGCAAGACCACACCCATTCCAGCATTGCAGCCTCTAGACCATAACAAAATGTTACACCAACAAAGAGATTAATCAAGGAAGTATACAGATAGTGACAAGCCTTTATTGATTTCTTAAAGCAAGAAAGGGGATGCTGTAACAATAGAATGTGTGTTCAATGTGTGAAATGCTAATTACTCATGCACATTAAGGCGCATGAGTTATAAATTGGGCTCTGTTTCTTTGTTTTGGTGTCATATTTGTGCATGCAAATTTATGCTTGCATATATTTACGACATGCTTTTTAGGGTAGGAGGGGGGAAGGAATTATTTGAAATATTCTCCAGTATCTGCAAAAATTCTTTCGTTGTGTCGGAAAAATGTGTGGAAAGATTTAAAAAAAGCAATCTAGTCTTCAAATGGTTATAACCAAGAAGTATCAATTATTTTGCGTGACAAAAATACTGTGCATGTTACCAGCAATCAACCATCCATTCCATGTTTCAAGCCCCTTAAGATGTGAAAGTTGCCCCGAGCCATCACTTGTTATTACATGTCGCGCTGGTTTTTTCAACGTTTATGCAGTTAAGAATGTTTCTCACAGAAAATGTACTAATTTTCAATATTGTGGAGCCAGAGGTAAGCTTTTAACATGAAAAAACACAGTTATATTTTTATTAAGTTGTTTTACGCACAAATACTGAGACAGTATATGAGAGTGGGGATCCTGGGGAGGGGAGTACTACCATATATGGGCTATATAGGTATGTGCCGATGTGAAGGGTGTGGTTTTCAAGCAGTTTACTCTAGCATAGGGTATATAAATCAGAGAGTTTGGGTCTAGAATAGGGTATCATTTTTGACGATACCTTGAGCAAAACTGAATCTTCTTTAAGAAAATCTGACGTTTTCATAGAGCAACCGTTTATGTCACGCACGCATGCAACTAAGTGAAAATGGGAATACTTTACAGCAATAAAGGCAAGTTGTTGACATGCATTCATTTCATTTATTTAGTGGTCAAGGAATTCCGAGGATGCTTCAAGGGGAAATTCTGGTGTTCTATTGTACTTTTATTTCACTTAGGGGCCATATATTTACCAGTATTGAAAAGTTTGGTTCGCATTTATGAAATACAGCAAATGAATCCCTCGTGGCTTACACAGATTTATTTGTATTTCTGGTACACTCCTAATTTAATTTGACTGACGAATGACATACAGACCAACCCAGGTCCCGCTGTTGCTGATAATATTGATAGCAAAATTATTTGCACTCCTTATTCAGGTTCAAATATACTTAGCAGTCTTGGTGATCGCCAATTCTTTTAGAAAACTGTGCCTGACTGCTAAAGAAAATCATGTTGCGTGACACAAACAAGACAAGTATGAAACCAAAATAGACAACAAAACAGAATGCTGCATCTTCCCTTTTAAACAAGTTCCTTTTAAAAAAAGCTATCTTGATTCAAGAAAAATATGTAGCTTGAATATTTCTTCATGAACTGCATTAAGGGTCGCACATTCTTGGAGGTTATCAGCAAAAAAAACTTGACAGTTAGAGCAAATTATGCAACTTGATGCCTCATTAGACTGTTGTTTTGGCAAAGCCACTTTATCATGAATCTCTTAGCTCTCTCAATAGAGATTATTTGCTCTCCAATTTCAATGTCACCGGTCTAGATCATGACTCAACATTTTGTTAGTTCTTATTGTTGTTGTATCTTAGTTCTAAGATACATTTTTTCAATTCACCTTTTCTCCTGTGTCATTCCAAGTTGTCACACAACAAAGGTTTTAAATTTCATCTCCTACTATCAAGTGTGGTCCAAATTTGAACACGCAATTTTGCGTAGACATTTTCGTAGAGTTCTACATCTATACCCTGACACCCCACCATTTTCAGTTTTTTTAGTCTAGCCTTGTTATGGCCTTTTTGTAATTCTCCCTTGTTTTATAACCCCTTGTATGTATGTACATTGCCATGGTAACCTAGTTTTTTTTCTTGTTTTTTTTCTTCTCAAGTACTCCACATTATCGAAAATTCAACATCCAAACATACATGTATCCTTGATTATACATGTATTCACCTTTCTTACATTTCGTACACTTCCTATTTTTAATGTTGTAGTTACACTTTGACTGCTATTTTTATCACTCAGTTTCAGCATGCAATGATTTTGTTTAATAATTAGTCATGTTTATCTTCTTTTTTCTAAAGTTATTCTTTAAAACTTAATTTTCCTACGTTTTCATTCCCCTGTTTCACCCTAAACGTTTTCCTTCTACACTACTCGAATTCATCCTGGAATATTATACACCTCTACTTCTCTATGCATCTATACATCTCCATACTTTAATGCAAACTATACACTTCTTCTGTTGTAATCCATGCCTTCTCTACTTGATGTTGTAGTGTGCACTACATGCTTCTACTCTTTTATGCTACTCCTTCTCTACTCGTATACACCTCTACACCTGTATGATTCTGGTATTGTACTGTGAACTAAATGCTTGTACTGTTTTACACTACTCCTTCTCTACACCTCTATGCCTCTACAATTAACTGTACACCTCTATGCCTCTATGCCACTCTTTCACGGTACATTTTTCTGTACACTTTTTCGGCTGCACATTGTTTACCCTTCTATCCCTTTACTAGTAAAAAAAACTTAATTACCACTAAACTTAACGTTTACTACTGTTCTAATCCACACTATGCTCTTCTTGTACGCTGTATGTTACACTGTACTCCTCTTATGTTCTACATATTCATTGTGATCTTAAGCCAAAGGCATAGAGGTGAAGAGGCGTAGAGGTGTAGAGTGAGTGGTGAATAAACTGTAGAGGTGTAGAGTGTGAGTGCATGGTGAATAAACTGTAGAGGTGTAGAGTGTGAGTGCATGGTAAATGTGTAGAGTGTAGAAGTGTGAATAAACAGTATTGAATTCAATTGAATTGTAGAGGTGTAAAGGCATAGAGGTGTAGAGAAGGAGTAGCATAAAAAAGGACAAGCATATAATTTACAGTAATATACCTCAATCATAGAGGCATAGAAGCGTAGAGGTATAGAGGTGTAGAGAAGGCGTAGTATTAAACAGTACTTGTATATAGTTCACAGTACAATGCCAAAGGGGTACAGCTATAGAGGTCTTAAGCCGTACCAAAGTAAATGGGTAAAAAACTTTGTTGATAACAAGGCTACAATGGAACATAAATGCTGTGCCTGAACTTAGAGTAACAGGTTAAGAACCCTATTTTATCAAACACTTTTACCCCTATATCCACACAACAATAATTATTACATAGCTGTACGAATCTACTGCTCTATTAATCTACAGCATTACGTGTGACTGTTAGCGTTTCAAATCAGGCCAATATAAAGATAAGTAATAAATTTGAAGCGCAGAGCTGTAGAAAGCTACAGAAAATTCTAAGGACATTTCAGTGTCCAAATTTGGGCCAGGTATCCCCAGTCTATGTCTAACTTGCACATGAGTATAGGCTAAATTACAGCCTCTTGTTAGAAATAAATGTAATTTACTGATTATCATTCAAGATAATTTGGTGTTATCAACTGGGTTGATCATGTGAA
The DNA here is from genome assembly GCA_022496165.2 of Catalaphyllia jardinei. Classification (NCBI taxonomy): domain Eukaryota; kingdom Metazoa; phylum Cnidaria; class Anthozoa; order Scleractinia; family Caryophylliidae; genus Catalaphyllia; species Catalaphyllia jardinei. The sequence continues at coordinate 23,193,300 of CM042749.1, forward strand.
TTGGTCACCATAAAGAGATTTAAAAGCTGACATTTCAAGCGTTAGCCCTTCATTGGAGCGAATACAATATAACAGAAAGATGGAGCTATGCTATTAGTTGGTGCATGTTAACGCTAAAAACAACAGAACAAATTAGTTGAATGAAAAGCATTCGTTGACACTGTGAAGATTGGGAGTGCCGATTTAAAAAATTAACTTTTTTCCACAGTTTTGTGTTTTTCTGTGCTTCCAGGTCAACCTATCGTCTCTGCCTGAATGAACTGGTATTAATACTCAACTGTTTTTCATTCACAGACAATTATTATAAACAAATCAATAGGACCCTGCTACATCAATCTTTTTCCAGGCTACATTGAACCGCAATTTTTCAATCAGTACAACAGCCCCAAACCCCAACTCTACTGTCGCTACATTGACAACTGTATTGGCACTACTTCTTATACTAGAGAGGAACTCAATCAATTTATAACTGCTGTCAATTCATTTCACCCGGCTGTTTAATATACCTGGGAAATTTCCTTTTCTGGACATCAAAGTTTCTATCGGCAACTGCTTATGCACCAGTGTGCACTACAAACCCACCTATTCTCATAGTTATTTGTTGTATTCATCTTCACATCCAACACATGTCAAGAATACCATTCCTTATTCTCAGTTTCTTTGACTTTGTCATCTTTGTAGTGAGGACTGATTTTTCCTCAAAACCCCAGGAAATGTGTGATTTCTATGATAAACATGGCAATCTTGCTTCTGTTGTTAAAATCGCACCCAACAAATTGATCAGCAGTCAGTGCTACAAACTTCACAGAAGGAAAATAATGATAGAATTCCATTCACCCTCACATTTCAACCTCACATTTCACCCTCACAACAATGCAGTAAAATCCATCATTCTAAAAACCTTTAAATTACGTTAAAATGATCCTGATGCTGTTACAATCTTTACACAACCTCTCTTAATTTCATTTAAATGCAACTAAAGAAGTGCATTCACAAGTGATCAACCCAGAACTTTAAAATGTGCACGGGAACAAAACAAAACATGTCCTTTCATTAACAATGTTGGTAAAACATCAGGACCCAAGAAATCCATCAAGATCGCTAATCATTTCACCTATACCACAGCCATTTCCATAGACTGCCTACATGTAACTTGCACTCTTTGCAAAAAGTTATACTACATGTACAGTGAAACAGGGAGACGACTAGGGGACCAATTCTGAGAACACATTCATGGCATAAAGAAAGACAACAAAAATGCATCTAAACCGGTCGCACAAAACTTTAATCTCCCCAGTCATTCTAAGCAACATATGGCTGTCTGCAGCCTTTCCCTACATCAAGGAAGCATGGAAAGCCACAAAACGCTAGAACAAACATTTATTTTTCAAGTCGGGACTCTTAATCCTTAAAGTATTAACGAACCCCTTTCATTCAACTAATTTATCTGTTGTTTTTCACATTACCATGCACCAAACAGTACATAGCTCCATCTTTCTGTATATAAACCACACACAACCAACAAATCCTTGATTCACTCTGACAAAAGGCTAATGCTTGAAAACTTAAGAGTGAAAAATTCAGAACAAAATTTCCTGCCACTAAAAGTGGCTACCCCATGGCAAAAATTTGCCCGTCTTAATGATCCCTACTCTGTGTTTTTCAACAAGAAGCAAGCCTAGTAGAAGGTCAATCACTGCAGCAAGTAGATAACAAAAGGAGAATCAAAGGGCTCTTATGAGCCAACTCATTCATGCTCTTAGCCATGAAATGACTTAAGTGTTTATTGTGTATTATAGTGTTAAACAATGTTGGTGGTGCACCAATATTAGCATCAAGCTTCTTCCTGACATGTATCTTAGCTATCAGCAGGCTTACAATTGATTGATTGGGTAAATGAATCATTTGCTGTACAATAGATTAGGACAGTATAGCATCATTCTGTATGTTTTGTTGTCAAGCATTTGAGTTCATTGCTTAGCAAATGTTGTGTCATCTAAATGAAGTGAAAGCCTCACTCACTGTTTGCTTGTTACAGTTTATGTATGATATTTTATTCAAAGAAAATGTAAGTGATTAGTGCAACATTTATCAGTTAAGCTTGAGAAAGCTTATGTAACTGTTTTAAACATGTACCATGCTACAAAAAATACAGGTCTGAATGAAGCTAAAGGAGAATATTCTATATCACGTGCATCATATTAAGCCTATTTTGTTAGTTTGGTTGCTTGCACGGTGGGAAGGTTGAGTGGACAGAGAGAAGCATTCATGTACACACATGTAATTGATCATTTACTTTATATATTACTAGCTAAAACATAGTCTCTTGGAGTTTAATTGAGGCTTGTGCCACTGAAAGTCCAATAAATACATATTATCATATTATGATATTCAAGAGCAAAATGTCTTGTTCACAGCATTGTGCAAATTTGGGTTGTGTATCTTTTACACAAAAAAGTTTTCTTGTCAACGATTTGTGCGAAATTAAAATGGTTAGCAAAAATGCTTGATGGTAAGTTCTGTTCAGGTTGGTCACATACCATTAACTCAAAAAACTCTTAATATTTAACAAAAGTTTAACCTGAGAATAATTCCAAAATGGTGATGAAGAAGTTTCACAACAAAGATATTAGGTAGTCTGACAGTTCATTAACACTAAATAAATCACTTTATTCAAGTGTCAGTCTTGATTTCTGGTAGTGGAAATTTCTCAAAACAGTATTTCAGTGTGTATTAGTCCAGGTTGTAATGGTATTATATGTACCAATATGTTTTATATTTCAAGGAATAAGAGACAGTCATAATGACTACATTAATGTCAATATCTAAGGTGAGTTGGTTGAAGCTATGATGGTGAACTACAAATTGTACATCAGCTATAGGCTGGCTAAATGAAGTTGAAAGTGTGCAAGCTTAGTTTTCGAAGGAAAGCGTTGAAGTCTGATGGAGTCAGTTTGCCAAGACAATTGACCCTCTACTCAAAGTATTTATCATTTAAAATTCTTGAGTTGTCATTGTCATTATTCATTTGACTAGTGTATCAGTTTATAATAATTACTTATTACTTTTTTTATTACTAAATAACTATATGGGTAGCCAGGAATAATCCAGTAGATGTAACATTAACTGCTGCCCCTGAAATTAAATAGATAAAAAAAAGATGAAGATCTAAATAAAAATAATTTGGAAGATACCAGAAATAGGGCACATCCCTTTTTAGTTGACCCGAGCCTAGCAGGACAAGAGTCTTGAGTGAAAGCAAAGACACTGCAGATAACTCTGATCAACTCTGTTTCCAGCAATCTAAGATACTGAATTGATTATTTACCTGCATTTCGACCCCATTTGGCTGATTACAAGGGTCACCAAATGTTACATAGCTTTTAAAATTGCCAGTTTTGGTATCATGGTTAGATTCATTAAACCTGATGTCTTGCTTTGCCTGATCGATCTGGGTCTACGCCTGTAACACACGAGCGACGATAATCAGAAACAAAGTACACATACCATTCCACTTTATGCATTTCAGGATATCATCTGTTACTGATATATTCGACTTAACCATTGTTATAACGCAAAAGTAGTCATTTGGTGTTTCAGTGGAACTAGCAGTTTCATAACGTTGTAAATATTATGAATGGAGCTTTATAGCAATTGTCACGCAGGGATCGTAAACCTGGCGATTATTTCTGGACTTCTAGTCTGAAACAGACTTTAGTTTAGTTCTGAGTCATTTCAATTTGACGTGTGGGCTGTATGTTTTGCTTAAAGCAAATTCAAACATTTAAAGAAAGCAATATTTACTCACCAGAAATCGCAAAAGCTGGAAATCAAATCCACAATGGCTGGGTTGAGCTGAGGAGTTTGCACTCCTTGAGCCTGTGCGTGATGGAGGCTGACGAATCCGACGAACATCTCGAAACAGTTTGGGCTCCACAAATTCTAGAATTTTTCAACATTTCCAACTCCATGTATCAACTAAGTATACATCCCATCTGGCGGTGTCGGCGAGGACAACATTCATTAAAATATGGCTGCCTTCTCAGGCACGTAACACGAGATGGAAGGAAGGGTAGGTACACGGGCTCATTTTCAGAGAAAAAAGAAATATTGAAAAAATATATATAGATATGTTTTGGACTAATTTTATTTACTGAATGCCTACATTTAAGAATATAAATTATCTCGCGACATTTTGCAATCATCCAGAACGTGATGTTTGCTATTCGTGGCAAGTTAGCTACTTGGTCAGTGGCTGCTCAAATCTAACCAATTTGTTACGTCACTTCCGTCTACGCAGATTTCTGCTAACGCCGTTTTGCCCCTCTCTGGAAAAACTCATCCATTGCTTTGCAATGAATGAGCTAAAAAGGAGAGGCCAAAGAAAAGAAAAAAACAAACAAAAAGCCTAAAAATTTTTGATTTCCACACATACATGTAACTGAGCAAAAATGCAAATAAAAAGCAATGCTAGTCGAAAGTTACATGTAGGCATGCTCTCAATAGATGTAGATGCATTTTTCAGTAAATTGGGGCTAATTTGGTCCATATCCAGCCTGAAAATCTCCAAAACGTCCAAAAACTGTGTTTTTGGCAAAAATCTCTGGGAGTCAATGGGTTAAAACAAGGAAAAAAGGAAAATACACAACCAAAAACATAATAGAAAAGAGCAACTGAAACATGCACACACATGTACAACAGTCATATAGTTTTTCTGTTTATACCAGTAACTTCGTTAAGCTATATCTGCACAACATTACACTTAACATGACTGTATAAATGTGCTAACCTCAGTTTCATCACACCAATTACCACTCTCATCAAATGAGAATGACAACCTTGGATTGGAAGGTGATCTATAGGTTTAAAGTAAAAAAAGAAAAGTGTTATAAAAAAATATAGATTTTCAGTTTTTTTTATCAACATCTCTTCAAGAAACCACAAATACATTGTAGTGGTATTCCTGGGAGACAGATATTAAATACTTTTGACAGTACAATTTTCATCAAGTCTGGGCATACCCTTTTTAATTTTTTTCGTGAATGCATGGTTAAGATTGTCCTCACAGTAGTCAAAAATACAATTTGAAGTCACAGCAGACAGTAAGGGTCAATAAGGGTCAATAAAGGATTCAAATGAACAGGTGTAGTCCATTCTCCTTTGTACAAACTATATATATATATATATATATACCCTAGCCAAGGGTATTGTCTACCAAGCAACCGTTGCATCGGGCAACAACGAAAGCGTACAAACATACGTAGGGCTTACTGACACCACTTTCAAGGCCAGATTCGCAAATCATGAGCAGTCATTTACCAAGGAAAAGCAGCGCAATCAAACCGAACTGAGTAAACACATATGGCAATTAAAGGAAGAAGGAGCTGACTATCAAGTAACATGGAAGATTCTGGGAAAGGCGAGAGCGTACACAAACGTAACAAAAACATGCAATCTGTGTAACTTAGAAAAGTTCTTTATTATCTGTCGCAGCGAACTTGCATCCCTGAACAAAAGATCAGAATTGATTAGTACATGTAGACATGCGAGAAAATTCCTCATAAAGAACGGATAGTGTGATAACAAGCATTTAAATTACGCTACGCACGAACGATCTTGTAAATACTTATGACCTCGTGAATTTTTCTACGCAAGTATATAGAAAGATGATCATGTATAAATACTGCAGGCAACGCACAGTTTAATTAAAAGCCCTGAAGAGTGGAAGCTTGAAGCCTCCACGAAACAGGCCTGTAGGCAAATGTCAAACGACTAGTCCCACTCAATGAACTATCGTAACGCTCCTCCACTTGTGGATGTAGAGCACTCTTCGTAGGATAAACTTGGACACATCACA
>CM042749.1:23202163-23226997 GCA_022496165.2 Catalaphyllia jardinei
AGGACAATCAACCGGCTTACTACAGTTGCAATTTCTTGTCGCCACGTTGTTCTTGCTTAGCACTGATTTGTTATGGCCATCGATGTTGTGTTTAATGTTGGACATGCAACTGTAGCCAATTGACGACAGTCCCGACCAAACCTACGTAGGCTTGACTGAAAACTCTTTCAAGACCAGATTTACAAACCACAAAGCTTCTTTCTCCAACCCAAGCAAAAAGCACAGTACTGAACTCAGTAAACACATCTGGCAATTGAAAGATACTAAAACTGATTTTAAGATATCATGGAAGATCTTGAAACATGCTACACCGTATAATCCCGCTTCCAACCGCTGCAACTTATGCCTTTGTTAAAAGTATTTCATTATCTGCAAGCCCGATTTAGGTTCTCTGAACAAACGAAACGAATTAATTACTTCCTGTCGACACGCGAGTAAATTCCTTCTTAAAAATGTCAAAGTAGTCACACGATAACACCTGTTTATTTTTACGTGCATTGTCACGCAGTTTCTGTAAGCTCCTATTGTATTACTTCGAACCAAAAAACCGTTGTAATTTTATACCCCTCCACTCATACCGCGTCTCTTTCTTTATATATCAGCGTTATGTAGTAATTTTGCAGTTGGCTATTTTATCTGATGAGTGCTGCACAAGTCGTGTGGTACGAAACTATAATATAGTAATAAATATGCCAAGTCAAACCCAAGGTTGATCAGACTGTCTCTACATATTTTGCTCTAGTATATCTATTGAGCACTCTAGTAACAGTTCTGCAAATCAACTAAAATTATATATATATATTACTGGTCAGCGGGTTCCCCGGCGTTTAAACATTCGGGAACAGGACATACATCGGATCATCCAAGGATGATTCACAGGCTACCAGCAAATTATATTAATTTTATGAATTAAGGAGCTGGAAATCCAACGATGTAGTCACAAGTTAGTAGGATCCAGAGGATACACAAATTAAGTTGTTTAGAATGAAGAAAGTAGTGACAGCGAACTACTAACTGATCCTTTTTGAATGAGAAAACATGGTAACCCACTCCTCAGTTAAACTCCATTTTTGGTATAAAATGGAGCTTAACTGAGGAGTGGTTTACCTTTTAGGTGGCCTACGAAATGAAACAGCGCTGTATTTAACACCACACACTCAACATTTGAGTAGTTCACCAACTTGTTTATATGCAAAATCGATTATTGGGTTGACAGAAGACATCCACAAAACCCTGATGGATGGTATGCCACTGCAAAAATCCAGGTAGGTTGGAGGGGGAGAGTCAAGGGCCTCAATTTGTTTTCATCTTGCAAGAACATTTTGTGCTTGTAAGTGTGTGTGAAAGTTCAATAAATTTACAACACCTGGAAAATAACTGGAAAGCCAGGCAGGAGGAACTTGAACATTGGACATCCAGTTGGGAGGAGGGATTAGCTGGGCTCCAGTCAATTTGACAACTTTCAAAGTGGAGCTGTTAGTGTGCTTGCATTTGGCAGCTAGTCGAAGCTGACATTTGTTTCAAGGCTGACATTTTGTTTGGACGTGGTCAAATCCCACCTTGGCAACAGACAATGCCAAAAAATCTCCTGCTTCACAAAAATTTAGTTTCTGGCCTGGATCTTAGTATTGTTTAAGAATGATTTATTACTTATGTGTATGACCGAATCAGAAAAAAAAAGTGACCAGGCCAGGAATAATATTAATTCCAAACTGATGGGCTACAAAATTTTTGGAGATCTAAATGACCGGGTTCTGAAAAATAATATGCCCTTCTTTACAGGAACATAAGACCACTTCAATGTTTATATGGTAATCAATAAATGTACATGGAAACTGGCAAAATTATTGTACTTTTTGTGTGAAAGACTTACAGGCTAACAAAGGTACTACTGTTGTATATGTTTATCTTAAAAAACAGTAAAGGATATTGAAAACAATAAGTGAGGGAAATGACTGATTAGCATTGCCTAATCAACAAATTGCAAGCTTTCAAATTACAAGCAAACCAGGGTGTTTAGACAACCAGGTGGTTCTGCTTGTTTCTGATCTTTATTTTGTCTTTTTCAGAGGCCATTTCATTTTTTTGTTTCAAATGGGTTTCAGTAAATGAAAATGTCTTGGAACACTGTCTTGACTTTAAAATGAACACTTTGTTTATGTTTTTCACCATGGAAAAAATTATGCCCATATTTGGCAAAGTTTAGATTGTATGTAAATGAGCATGTTGCATGTTGGGCATGACAATACAGAGCATATAGCAACAAAAAAGGTTAAGTTGTACAGATTGTTAAAATTAAAAATCCCATTACTGGACAGGAAAATAAAATTTTCGACAATCATTTTGTATGTGCCTGCAAGTCAAGTATAATTATATTGTAGGTAAAGCCACGGAGCGGTAGTGAAACAATTTGTAAATACCTTTGAAGACTTTGTGCGTTGAACCATGAATTATCCAGTATTTATTGTTTGCAATTAATTTTTATTTTAAGATCAACTGACTTCTATCAGCTCCTAGATTATTATGATTTGATCAGGAGTGTTATTTACTGTAGAAGGAATCTTCATCATAACATTTATTTTTGCAGACCTTTTTGATAGCTATGCTTGACCAAAATATAAATTTGGTGAAGATGATGCACTGTTGCCTTTTAACATTGCTTATAGTCTTTTAAACGGAGAAATGTTCATTTACACAAGATAAACTTCACACTGTCACTGTGTCAATTTTATAAACGAGAAACAAGAAACTGCAAGGAGCCGCATGTGAACATGCCACCAACATAGGATCTACAAGAGATCTAATCAGCCAACATTAATGTTAAGACAAACAATAGAATGCAAGGCTGATACTACATGAAAGACATTGGTTTTAACGGCTTCATGCAGAAAAACAAAAGGTAAATAATCATTTACATGCATTCTTTTTCTTATAGTATTTAATATTCATTTCACAATTAAAGGAGCAGGGTAACAAATAGAGCCAACCTATGCATGACATGCATGCATGTATGGTTCCATTTATTTTTATAATATTGTTACAGTGTTATAAATTTGGATGATTTTGCCAAGTTTTCTTGAAAATGCTTCTTAATACTAAGTAACCACATGTGGAATCTGTAGGACTGTAAAAATAGTTATAAAATCAAAGGGCGAAAAGTAAAACAAGGCAGATCTTAAGAAAAAAGTGTTATCTGTGTATATCCGAAAAAAGAGTTCATGTAAATCATAAACCAGAAATGTCCACACTACATCACAGAAAAGAACTGACATCGATCTGTGGACACTCAAAGAAACATCTGTTAAATGTCGTGATTGCTTAATTTTTATTAATTTACTAGACTATTCAGCACTTCATCATCCAATCACATCTCGATAGAAGGCATTGTTTCCTATTTTGTAAACATTTTTTTGGCAGTTGCCTAATAATTGTTTCACAAGTAGCACAAAACTTGGAGAAAATGAATATGTTTGAATTACTCCGACTCCAAATATCAATCTATATTTAATATAATTATTTTGACATGTCTGAATCTTTTTATTATTTTCATTCTTATTTTTTATTTATTTTTTTTTTATTTAAACCGTACATCCTGTGCCCAAGTTCACTCCCCAGGAGTTGCCATAAAGCCATTATGGTAACAACCGGGAAGGCACATTGTACATACATAAAAATTATTGCATAATTGTATATTTATTTTCTTATAATTATTTTTTTAATTAGTACTTAGTCACTCTACCTGAAAAGCCCCATTGGAGAGAAGTTAAAAACTTCATAGGCTGCATGGCTTTTGTTACTACAATATAAAATAAAAGTGAAGATTGTTGTTGGAAGTGCCAAAATCTTAACAAATGTCCAGATTTTGGCACTTCCAACAACATTCTCCACTTTTATTTTATGTTGTAATAATGTCTAGTTACACTTTCTTTCGACCGTATTTAGTGGTTAAATCAGTGAATCCTGCCTTTATGTTCCAAGTAGCTATTACATAGCATCCGGCCTTGCTATGATACAGGTTTTTTCATTGGTTTTAACCACAGACTCTGTCTAGCCATAAAAGACCTTGTACGTTCAAGGTCTAAAGTCATATCTTCTTAGGTTTGCCTAAGCTAATGCTCACATTTTTTGTGAATCTCTATTTCAATTCTCTCCCTCCCTTGACAGCTTATGTTCTTGTTATATTCAATAAACTGGGGTCACCTCTCTCAGCTTTGGTTGGGTTAAGTCCACAGCAACTTCTTAAGCTTTGTACATGTATTTGTTTACGTTCTCAGTTTTATGCTTTTCAACCTAGCTGCCAATACTCTTGTCTGATCCAGCAGTGCTGGGGAGATAATTGAAGCTTTCCTGGTTGGTATTTAGCAAACTCTGGGAGTTACTGGCTTTAGGTTGGAGCTGATTTTGCTACACTATAGCGCATGGCTGGCCTAAGCTTCAGCCCGTAGCGCTTGTTGTTATCTGTCATGGCATGATGCTGCTTTGTAGCTCATAGTGCCTTTAAATTGTCATGCTATGGGCAGTTGTCTGTTATGCCAACCACTGAGCAGTGTTCCCCTAATTACACTAAATGTGTATGTGTTCTTTAGTAATTATATAAGGTCTCACAGTAAAAGCTAAGTTGGTTAAGCAGAACTGTGACAATAATCGACATAAACCCCCCATGTTATTCTGCTTGTGTTTCCTTAAAAAAAGGGAAAAAAAGGAATGGCCAGGTTTCAAGAATTCGAAGTTTCTATTAACAATTAAAACTAAGAATTCGACTTAACGTCTACTTTTAGGCATTAGAGGATAGAATCTTGAAAAATCTTCAAAAACAATAGAGATCAGGGTCCCTTCAATTTCAGAATTACTTATCAACAAGTTAACTCAGGCTAGCTAATAAATTTGTTTTAAAGAATATAAAATTCCCACAGGCCCTTGACAGAAACACACTTTATTTTAAGTGGCTTTAATTACTTTGATCAAGGTTTGAATGGATTGGGTACTTCAATTACATGTACCTTACTCTGTCCAAATTGACAACTTCTTCCACAAACCAATCTCCATAACAAGTCTGCAAAAAAATAAAATGGAAGACTTATATCTCCATAATTATTTTTTTTTAAAAAAACACAATATTTATTGAACTATGTTCTTACTCAAAAGCTTAATCACAACGGCACTCTGTAATTTATTGTGGATGCAATTACACACACATTCCAACAGCAATGTAAGCACCTCGAAGATTGTTACATGAAAAGGTTTGAAATTCAGGTACAGTAGAGAAAATGAAAAACCCTCCTACCAAGAGCTCATACTGTATGTGCAAGGCACTTGAATCTCATGGACTACATATACAACCATTTAATTTTAATCTACTGGTTTTCATTTTGTAATCAAATGCTTATTATAATATGATTGTTTCAAAATGAAAACTCTAACCAGTAATTAATTAAATACTACCATAACATGTGATGCTATGAAATAAGTATCATGTCTCATAAAGAATCTATAGATCAGATTTTTCTGATCCATGCATCATTTGAACCTTTACATTTCATATCAAGGATTCATCTACAAAGTCTGTACATGTACTTCAATAAAATATTCAAACAATGCAAGAAACCATTCAGTGACAAAATATACCAGTGCTCCAAGCTGCGACCATTTTGGTCGCCATGGCGAGTGGAAAAAATTTTTGGCAACCAAAATTCTGGCAAAAGTCGGGTGCTGGCGACCATTTTACAGTTTAAGGTCACCAAAAGGCGACCATTTGAAAAAGTGAGCTTGGAGCGCTGCAAACAAGATCTCTTTTAGTGGCTGTTTGATTTCCATTCTTTTAAAGCTGTTTTTAATTAAAGATATCTGTTGGTGAATTTTATTCCCCAAACAGATCACATTTATTTAGTTTTTTATTACTAGCCTTCAAGAGCACATGTGTAGCCTTATCCAAAGAGCAAGGAGAACACTTGATCTTAAGAGCCCAGTCGGGACGCCAATAGGAGACTAGAAAGACAAATCCTCCAGTGCAGCAGGCCAGCAGGTAATAAATGGTGGTCTGGAAGAGAGGGGAAAAACAATCAACATTATGACATGCTATACATGCTTTTTCTGTACATTTTCATGACAATTGTTAAAGATTTTGCCCACTAAGAATTATGAGAGGATAATATTAGAAGCTACACCACCCTAGATAAATATGAAATTTTCTTTGGTACCATTTGTGAAAGACACACCCACTAAAATTAAGGTGACACATTTTCAAGATCAATAAGTTTCAAGAGTAAAATTTTTGACAGGTGTCAACACTAAAATTCCTGGTTTTGAAAGCACATGTCCTGTTATGTGCTACAGCAATTTGGTCTCTGATAGGCTAATGTTTTCATTATCTACCAAATAAGAAGCTAAGAAAACATCATATTATATTCTACATCTGCACTCTACCTGACAAAAGGTTGATTAAGTGATCATACTCTGCATGTGCACAGTGCAAAACTCTACTTCATCATTTCTGGGTTATCTAAGGTCACTGAATTTCAAATTAGCCACAGTTTGATGAAGCCATTTTAACTTGGATAAAACAAGGTTTCTCAGGGGGAAAGAATTTCTCTAATGACAAATTTTCCACACTAAATCAATGAGAAATCAAGTTTTTGGACTGTGCATATGCAATAAGTGATTGTCTAATTAACCCTTCACCAGGTGAGCCATCCAGGTGTAGACAACTTATTTGTGAACAAGGCTCCGTCTTGACCTTGATTCAGGTGAGTATAGTGCATAACCTCAACAGTGTGTATGGAAAACGGATGCCTACCAATAAAGATGAACATTATTGGATCAGTGACATACATGTAAAGAGTGCAATCAAGACTCTAAGTACATGTATAGCATTCTCAGGTACAGATGGTACAAGTGCCAAAATGGTATAGGGAGAAGGAAAGACCTTTGCAAAAGCACTTAAAGACCTGCCAACCCCTGGTAAAAGAAAATCTGGAGACCCACGAAAAAAAATCTAGGGATTCTACAAAAAATAGTGAGATTCTCTTTTTTTTCCGATCAACCAGGGCTTACTCCCCTTTCAAAATAATGGTGGACAGACACAGAGAAAAACGATGAGTTATTGAACATGAGCAAAAATCCACAGCTCGGAACTAAAAAGTGGTAAGAACAGTTTTTTCTTTACTGAGTAGTTGATCACTTTATGGCACTAGCATTCCTCGTAAATATTCCATTTTAATTCAACAACTTAATTTATCTCATTTCAGAAATATTTTTCTGAAAAACCGTGAGATTGAGAGTCTTGTCATGAGACCATGAGAAATGACAAAAATTGCAAGACTCACAGCAAAACCGTGAGAGCTGGCAGGTAGACCTGCAATTATTAGAAACTTCAAGGATAAATGGGAAAGGGAAGAATAGTCAAAACACTGCATGACTGGATTTCTGTAAAACTACCCAAACTGGGTAATCTTAACAACTGTCATCATCATCATCATCATCATAAGCTTTATTTATACATGGTATCAGTTTCATCTAAAAATATGCTCTTCCATCGAGCCGTGTGTAACTTAAATATGCAAATAACCATTCATACCGTAAGTAATCTAATACAAGCACAATTTCTACTAATGCAACTTATACAACTTATGATAATATTAATTCTAATACTATAATTATACCAATAGCAATACTAAACCTAAAAAACTAATACTAAGACTTATCATACAAAAAGAGCCATTAAATCCTCAATAAAAAGATCATTAAATTGGTAACAAAAAGCAGAGATTCTTTGAAGCCAGTAACAGTGGTCTGCGTTTTGCTAGTAGTTGAGAGGCTGTTCCATAGTGTGACACCTTGAAAGTGCAGGCTACATTTTCCAGCCTCAAAGAGTGTTCTGGGAATAAAGAGATTATGAGCCGAGCCCCTCAAGTTAAAAGGAAAAAAGGAAAGTGGTCATTGACCACCTTATACACAGTAATCGCTAGCTGTTTAGTATGCCTTTCTTTAAGTGCACCCCAGCCAAGGTCATGTAATATAAACAAGAAGATGGCATCATATAATCAGAATTTGTTATTATATGAGCAGCCCTATTTTGTAGCTTCTGGAGTCTCTCAGATTGGCATTTTCTGATACAACCCCATACTGGGCTACAATAGTCGAAATATGGAACAAACTAGGGCATTGTACGTGTTAATTAGGGAATCTCACAGTACTACGGCCCTGCCCTGCTTTAGAATTGCCAGGCCAGCTGATACTTTCAAGACTGGCTTGTGAAAGAAACACAGCAAAAAGGTAAAAGAGGCATTTAGTGGGCATTCACTAAGACCTAAAAACCTTCAGATTATGAGAGTGTTACCCATTTGAAAACAAAAGGACTGTTGGAAAGCACCTGACAGTATACTGATATGTACTTGCATGCTTTTACCAGCTGACTGAAACAAGCTAGATGTCATCAAAAGTCAAACTAATTACAGACATTGGTTCACAACAATAAGAATTCTTCATCACTGCATATTTATCAATGAATGTGTATTCAACATATGGACTCCTAGAGGCCATGGGAAAGCTAGAGTTGGTGAGAGTCCTCGGCCAATGTGGAAGAAATGTAACAACAACTTTGGACATGTCTCTAACCACTGTCTTGGTCCATTACACTAGGTGTAGTTGGTGGATTCAAAGCACAAACATTCAACAACTTCCTGCCTCAAGTTCGATGGCAACTTAACCCAGATGACCTGGTGTGATATACATGTACAATGGAGCTCCAGCAGACAATGGCTATAGTGACTGCTGCGCAAGCGCAGTAGTCACAAAAATTGAAGTAATTTATTGCTTACATGTATTATGACAGTTCAACCCACCACACTAAAAGAAACTTAATATCCTACTGTACCTTCCAAGGGTTACAGCAATATCCAAAACAAACCTAAAAGTAGAATATAAAAAAATAAAAATCAAAGAAAGAACTTTAGTTAAGAGTTTATTCACGTAAGATAATGTTTTTACAAAAAATACCTTACACATACATATATCAGCTGGTTTTTACTTGTAAATAAGCATAATAATCTATAATTTTATTTATTCTAAAAAAGATCTAGAATCTTGTAAAGAAAGGGATGATGCTAATTGGGGACATAAAACAAAAAGTGCTTTCAAACACTGAAGAGCTACTGAACAGCTGTATAATTAATTATGATTAAAAAATATGTTGTTGCCCTTATTCAAGCACAAGTATAAGCAACATAATATATACATTTAGGCCAGCCTAAAAGCGTAGCTCCAGGGCCAGGTTGATCAGAGCACGATTAAGCTAACCGAGGAAAAGGTAGAATTTTGATTTGAGTTTTGTAACTTTGTGGTGAGGTTTTCTGTACACTGTTTTGCCTACTGTTTTGAGTTTTAATGATCACCATATACACAAAACAAAGCAGCAAAAAAAGGAACAAGAGAAAAAGTTATAATTTGGTTAACTTTTAAACCTGGGTTAGCATTAACTGTCTTCCAAACAATCCAGGCATGTTTTCAACAAGTTAAGCTGATATGAGCCCGCGATCTGAACGAAAACTAGCACTTGGTCAGCGGTCAACTTAAAAAAAGCACGCGACCTTGATGAGCTCGAAACCTGAGCCCACGATATGGTCACGTGATACTAGTCAGTGGATTTCTTGGTATGACAGCTGTCAATTAAACATAGTACGCATGTATAATATCAAAGATATATGCTGTAATATAAGACTGCATGACTTGGTATTAGCTGGATGGCCGCCACGTTGTGCGGCGTTGTTCGTCGTCATCATCATTCGTCGTCGTCGTCATTGGGCGCACGCGCCTGTGATCCATGCTGCTAGCCATTTTGACCATAATAAGAGTTGCATGGGTTCCTATTTCTATGCATACGTGTGGTTCCTTTTTCTATAATTGTGGAGCTCCGCTTGAAGGCTAAAAATTATGAGATGCAGTGATTACTATGTGCTATTGAAATATAACCAGCCTTACACCTTACATTAATTTTGATGTCATCATTTTGTGATGTCATCATTTAAGATTTTGTCTTTTGTCTAAACAACAACACAAGTACATATACCAAGTTTGGTGAAGAAATATGTACAGCATAAAAATGGCCCTACATGACCCATTTTCAGGCCACTGTGAGCTTCCATTATACTGGAACTGCAGCCACTGATCAAGTAAGTAAGTAAGTAAGTAACTCGGGGTTCAAAACTCACTTTTTTAAGCACATGCCAACTGGTGAGTCAATTTTTTTTTCAGTCGCCAGATGGAAAAATGTGCTCATCAAAATGTGTGAATAAAATTTTTCTTTCACAGTACAGAAACTCAAAAATGCAAAGTTCTTTAATACATTTCTGCACATGAAAATATTCCTTCTCCAGAATGATCAGCGAGTCACATTCCATGTGAAAATGCATTAAAATATCATATCGCTTACAATATAGTTGAAATGAAATTTTTGTCAAATAGATAGATCCCTCAGGTTGGAGACTGATCATATCATTTCACATCCCAAGATTTACACAAGGCCCATGTAAAATTTGCAGGAAATACACAGCCAACCAATCAGAAAAGTGAATGACTCTGAAAACACATTGTTCGTCCAATCAGAGGCACCAATGATAGTACTTTATAATGGAGCACAACAAGAGCAGCTTTCTGTAAAAACAAAATGGAACATGAAGTGCCAAGATTTGCTCTCCTTGAAGGAAAAATAGATGACTACACAGATGAGTACGAAAACAAAAACATGGGAGCAAAACCCAACATAAATGAAAGCCTCCTAAAAACCTTTCTTTAAAGGAAGGTAGAGCTCAGTCCTAAACATTGAAGAAATATCTCCTGCTCAACTCAAGGAATTCCTGTGTGAGTTCGTGCTCACTGTCAGAACCAAAGATAGAAATGACTATCTCAAAAGGAAAAACTATCGAGCTAGTATAATCAATGATTTGACATTTCAGAAAACTCACAAAACACTGCATTCCAAGAAAAAACAGCTCAAGAAAATAAGCTGTCAGCCTTCCCAATGCAACAGCAAGCAATCTTCTACCTTTGGAATTAAGAGCCCTGGCTCAGCCTCAACAAAGCAGCAGCATCACAGACCAGCAGACAGTATGGTTATTTAGCGGAGCAGTGATCCAAGGTGGACAGTTCTCAGTTACAATTAACACCGTGAATTAGACACCAAAATTACCCCACCAGAAAACCGTCTTGTCTGGCATTTCTGATGAAGATTAAAGGAGAACTATTTTATACAAACTATCTATAATAGCATAATATTTTAATGCTCTTTAAATGAGATTTTCACATCGGTTATTTATAAAACTGAGTCCCATTTTCTCTGCAAGTTTTCATACTTCATAATTGTAAGAAAGTGCAAATTGACAATGCCATTTATAAATTGAATTTTAAAAAATTAATATTAATTATTTTTGTCTCTCTTTCAGAAGTGTGTAAACAAATAACAAAATAAACATAAAAATTATATTGTTGTGGATTCGGCAGTGTTTGTTGCTCTTCCCCTCAAATGGCCTCCAATCTTTGAAATGCGTCAGTCATGAAAAAAATTCTCAGTATGTATAAAATAAAAACATAATACCATGGAAAGTGCTTGAACGAGTTTTATTCATTCGCTGAGGTACATCAAAAAACTCACTTGTTCAATGCACACTTTCCATGGGATAATTTTGATTTCTTCTTACATGCAGTACAACCCCTTCCAGAAGCCATGGACAAAGCAAGCAGCCATATTGCAAAAGAAAAGCATGTGTTTCTACAGTGCATCCACTGTATCCCTGGCAGTTGAAACCACTGAAAACATGGCAGTGCTAAATACCAATTACAGTATATGGAGTCATGTGCAGTCTACAACTGTTTTGGGGGTCATTTGTAACAGTAATCAGACATGCACCTCCATTTTTGGTCTAATTGAGGGGGGAACATTTGACTGAAGGAACAGTGCCTAGAAGGTTATACAAACCTTCTGAGGCAAATTATTGACATTTTACAGTATTACAGTGTATTTCACCAAACTTTTGACAAACAGTTTCAGAAGTTCTTTGGAAATTCCCAAAGTTCACTATGCACTTGGCGATTTGATTACATAGTTGTCAATCAAATCTCAAACTTTGAAATGAAGTTGTGAATTTCATGCCAAACTTGTGAAGTTTGTTATGAGTGAAGTTTGCACCATTCAGTGTAGTGTAACTGGTTCAAATAAATTTAAACAACATGGAAAAAAATGTCTCACTAGTTTTCAGTTACATGTATTTATACATTGCTATAATGTGAAGTGTATTGACTTATTTTCTCATCCTCTTGTAAAATTTCACTATTTTTTTGCACATGTCAACCGACACCTGTCTAAAAATAGAATACAACTTTTGTTGTGTCAGTTTATTCTCAGGTAGCTTCAGGTACCACTTCCACCTACAGTTGTTTAAATGTATTTTACATGTACATTAAATACATGTATTTATCAGGATAAACAGGTCCATCATTGTAGAAAAAACAATGCATCAATGTTGTGTTGTTGAACTTTTGTGTTTACATTTCTACTGTAAACCGGGCGCAAGTTGTGCCATCTGTCTGTGATGATAGCTGAGTCTCTCTGTACCTCTCAGATAATAATTATACATTTCAGAAATAAATAAGTCTTGCTTGGATGAGAATTTTGTTCACTTCATTTAAATTCATTTGCAGTTATATTACCAAACCAACTACACCAAATGGTGATTTCACTAACAACTATAAAATGAAAGTTTGTGACGCACTTCAGGAATTTCAAAACAACTTTGAAAACTGTTTGTCAAAAGTTTGGTGAAACATACTGTATGTAGTGATCATTTTTTTGTTTGCAAATGTATAAGCGTTACTGAGTTCTATATAAAACAACTTTCCTTCAATGAGGTTTCTCTGCAAACATCTTTGTGACTTTGTCTTTCTCCTTGCAAACACTGGTGTACCAGGACTCGACTTTAAGAAAAAACCCTTGGGGTCAGCTGGCTTCTAAGTTTTAAAATTTGGTCGCCAGCACAAAGTTTTGGTCACCTAAAACTTTCAGCCCTTCGGGCCAAAACATTTTACTTGAAATTTCTGTATTACAAAGTGTCAACACTGTCTTATCGCTCTTATCTCAATCACTTTACCTAGATTTCTTCAGCGCAAAGGAAAAGTAAAGATGAAAAACCATACGTAAAAAGAAACCCCTTAATGTTGCATTGCTTTGTTTCATTACTTTCATTGACCAGTTATAAAGAAAATTTATTGCAGGAAGAAAATGTTAAAGTTTTAATACACAGGTTTCCGTCCCCATTTGCGACTGCATGCTGCAATTCTATGTGCATTTGTGTGAAGCTATAATTTCAATTTGTAACTGGGGGGAATTGGAAGAGTTGAAAATGATCACACGAAAGCTTGTATTCAATTGTTTTTGGATGCCTTTATAGTCTCTTCCTTGTATTTTCTGTACAAACCAAACCAAAAAACGTTACATTTCAACATAAGTCGTAGTGAACAAAAAAAAAAACATTTCAATGCTGAAATACACCTTCCTAATTCAGATTGGTTTGATCATCTTTCTTTTTTTGGCCATTTAAACAGTTTATTTCAAGTTGAAGTCTTTGAAGCAATTCAACACATTCTGACGAGTCGCGCTGGGTGGAAATTCCAAAACATGTTGACGTTACAGTAATTGAATTCAATCACAAGCAGGAATAAATGCAAACGTTGAAAGTCAAAAGTGGGCTATTTTTGTTACAGCTTGAGATACATTTCATGACTGCAAGAATTAAAACTTAAATTTATATGAAATGACCAAAATACTAACCCTAATATATAGATTAAGGCCAGCCTAAAAGCATAGCCCCTTGCCAACGTTGTTAAGAACCCAATTAAGCTAACCCAGGAAAAGGTACAATTTTGATTTGCCGTGAGGTTTTCTGTTTTGAGTTTTATAAACACAAAACAAAGCAGGAAAAAACATTTGTATAAAGAAAACGTTATAATTCGGATAAATAATTCATTATAAATTCGGCTTCCGAACAATCCTGAACTGTTTTCAACAAGTTAACCTGACATAAGCCTGCAATCCAATCGAAAACCAGCATTTGGTCAGCGGTCAACTTCAAACAACATGTGACCTCGATGAGTTGTAGACTTGAGCCCACGATATGGTCACATGATACTGGTCAGCAGATACCTTGTTTTGACAGGTGTCAATGGCTCATGACATGGATGTCCAATATCAAAGAGGTACATGGTAAACCAAGGCTGCATGTCTCTATCAACCTATTATTTGGAGTATGGCCGCGATGTTGCATGACTCCGTAGCCACCGCCGCTGCCGCCACCATCGCCCTGCGTACGCGCCCACAAGCAATACCGCTGCCCATGATAACCATGAGAAAATCAATACATGGGTTTCTTTTTCCTATATGGTTATGGGGCTCCGCTTGGCGGGCCACCGGAGCTCTGCTAAAAATAGTTTAACTGGAATTTGAAACTTTTCGTGTTTCGGCGAAACAAGGAGAAATCCAATATCTACAAAAAACAAACAAAATGCCACTGCCCATGTCTGAGGTTTGCATTTCTGCCGTTTACGATGTAGCATCGATGTATTTTATTTCTTTTGCATGCTCTGCATGCTCTGAAAAAGTAAGAAAACTATACTCATAAGACTACTCATGAGAAAGCTGTGACAAATATATAGTCGCTGCATGCATTCAGTTTCTTTTCGATAATAATTCAAGCTTTATAAGTAAATTAAAGTAACTCAATATTCTTTTCCTACAAGATACCGCTGTTAAAATTGTAAAGGGAAAATGAATGTTATTTCTTACATAAATGGTAAAGCACTTTTCTTTTTGCAAAAATCTCATTTTAGGAACAAATCTCACTAACAGAATACTGTCAACCAAACATGTATATAACTGATTTCAGTACTAATCAAAAATTCTAACATAATTCTCAAACGTGATTGGCTATCAGCAGCCTGACCTGAGCATTAATTGGAAAGTTGCACACATCATGCTTGTAATTGGACAGTACAAGCCATTTTGCGCACACTGCTGCGGTGCACTTTGTTGAGCAAACTGCTGGGTTTTTCAGCATTCACAGTTTTGATTAATTGGTAACAGGACATTGTGTTGTCCAATTCAGTCTGTAATCATACTTGTGATTAACAAATATTTTGTTAATCATTCGTATGATTACAGACCGAATTGGACTCCACTCAGTCCTATTACCATTTTTTTATAGTAAAGGCATGTTTAAACAGCTTTGTACATGAAACTGATAAGAAATTACATTGTCTGTGCATTCCTCATGGTTTACAATTAACATTCATTCATTCATTCATTCTGTCATGGATCTTAGGAAATGAAAAAAAACATAAAATAAAATAATAACTTGAAATTGTCACGGTGGTGGCCAGACTGGCGACCAGAAGTGAAAAGTTAGTCGTTAGCGGACCAAATCCAGTCGCATTGGCAACCCCACAGGTTGCAACATTGCGCCCTGTGTAAATTCCATTTTACCATGTTTAAATCATTTCTATACGCTTTATGTAAATTGTTGATTACATGAATAATAATGCCCATGAAAAAATTACTCGATTCTTATTGGCTGAGAGCAGTGGAGTTCAAGTGGAACACCAGTGCAAAAAGTGTAACACCGGTCCAAAAAGTGTAACACCAGTGAAAATTACACATCGTACAGTACTTCTGGATTATGATTTGCAGAAAGACAATGAGAAATGTTGTAGGCAACTCTCATGTAAAGCAATGACAAAAGGTTTGTACGGAAACTCTGAAAAAAGGTTTTCTCAATGCGAAAAAATGGCTTCAAGAAACATCTTCCAGCACTTCTTCGCCGCAAATTTTTTCATGTTTGTATTATTAATAAGTAATCATACGGTTTTTCTCATTTGATTTGAAATTAATTTGCACTTGTGAGTTTTTCAAAAAGCTGAAATTGTACTCGCTGCAATTTCAGCTTTTTGAAAAACTCACTCATGCAAATTAATTCCAAATTGAACTCAAGCCCGTATGATTACCTATACTAACGGTCCTAATCAAACTACATGTATAACAAGCTATTTACCAAGTAGAAGATGTTTTTTTACACATTTAGGGGTCCCAAGTACACAGCAATGCCACTATGTTAGTACACAGCATTATTGCTATGTTAAAAGCCAAGAACGCAAGTGTTGAGCTTTTGTAGCTTTTTAATAATAAATGTACATGTGTGTTCTTCAGCAATGCCTTCATGAATGAAAAATGACACCATTTCATTCAAAATTTTCTCCAGTTAACACTCCATCTCGACAGTAAAAAGAAATCTGAATTATAAAAGTCCGACAAATGTCATTGTAATATTTACATTTTCAAGTAGTCAGCTTGGATGTTGCACTGTTCTCAAGGCCCCAACATGTCCCCCGCACTGTGGGGATCTTGTACTGCCTCACAGTGGGGCATTTGCCACCTTATGGAAAAAAATGTTAAGTGCCCATCTAATGTCCCGGAGAGAGGGGGGCGGAAATGGACAGGCTTGAAATTGGCAGAGCCATCATTAAAATCAGTTTCCTTTCCTTTCTTGGCTGTCATCACACAACAATTATACCACACAACATCATCTTAATACTTGAAGGACTGAGTACAAAACCATGCTAAGTGACAATCTTAAGTGTTTTTCGTTTTTCGACAAAAGTGCCTGAAATTTTGCATGCCTTTTCAATTGAATCTGAACCTAAAAGCTGAGGATAAACTGAGATGTTGGAAGGAACACTTTGAATGAGTGCTGAACCGAGATGATCCTGAGACAGAAGCAATCATCATACCATCATCAGAATTACTTGACAAAGATACCAATCCACAACCTGTCGAAGAAGTCAAAAGAGCAATAAAGGCATTAAAAGATGGGAAAACCCAGGTACAGTGTATAGACCAGATATATGCAGAGATGCTGAAGGCGGATGAACATAGCACAACGTTATAGCTCACCGACATTCTACGTGACATCTGGGAGTCGGAAGAGGCACCCTTGTCGTGGAAAACTGGTCTTATTGTCAAACTCCCAAAGAAGGGTGATCTAACGAACTGCAACAACTGGAGGGGAATAATGTTGTTGTCAGTTACATACAAAGTTCTTAGCCAAGTAGTCCTCAATAGGCTTACCACAACAGTCGACCCTCTTCTTAGAAAAGAACAAGCTGGGTTCAGGAAGGGAAGAGGCTGTGCTGATCAAATCTTCACTCTTTGGCAAATCGTGGAACAGAGTAATGAATGGTCATCCACAGTATATGCAAACTTTATTGACTTTACAAAAGCCTTTGATAGTGTTAACCGCCCAACACTTTGGAAAATCCTCAGCCATTACGGGATCCCAGACAAGCTTGTGTCCATCATCAAAATGCTTTACAGTGATTATAGTGCAAGAGTTATCTGTGGAAAAGATCTGACAGAAGATTTTGCCATACGGACAGGGGTAAAACAAGGCTGTGTGCTCTCCCCCATCCTCTTTTCGCTTTGTATAGACTGGCTTATGAAAAGAGCAACCGTGAATGCCAAAAGAGGAATAACATGGATCCTAATGGACACCCTCGAAGAGTTAGACTTTGCAGATGACATTGTGTTACTTGCTCACCGTCATCAAGATATCCAGAGGAAAACCAACAACATGGCCTTGATGGGCAGACAGGTTGGACTTAACATCAATACAGATAAAACCAAACTAATGAAGATCAATGCAAGATCAGACCAACAGGTTACCACAACAAAAACATTGAAGAAGTGCAAGAATTTGTCTATCTGGGCAGTAAGATAACAACTGACGGAAATTCTGAGATGGACGTCTTACACATACTATAAAAGGCAAGAGGGGCATTTGCGGTACTACGAAACATCTGGAGGTCTTCAAGGATTGGCACCAAAACCAAACTAAAGATTTTCAAGAGCAATGTTCTCTGAGTCCTTCTTTATGGTGCAGAGTCCTGGAAGGTCTCATAAGAGGAGATGGCGTTAGATAGGACACATTAACAGAATGGCCCTGAATGCTATTCCCAGGGTTGCTATGAGATGGACTCCTGACGCCCTAAGTTAACATGGAGAAGATCAGTAGAAAAAGAAATGAGAGAGGTTGGTTGGACCTGGAGCCAGGTTCAACACTGGGCATCTGACAGGCAGCATTTTTCTTCACTGGTGACGGCCTTATGTGCTACATAGAGCACGAAGAGGATTAAGTAAGTAAGTAAATTTCAATTGAATAGAAAAACATCACCCTGCATTTTTTTTCGCTGGTTTGCTCTTCGTTTTCGAAATATTACGTATGCAAAAAGCTTGTCTGTGTTGTCACGTCAGCACATGACTGCAAAGACAGTCGTTTCACTTGAAATCCTGCAAAATATTGATCTTTTGCAACGTGCAACCTTAAAAATGTTGATTTTATGTATAAACTGTTAAAATTTTGATTTCACGTGAACATGCGACCACAAAGACGTTAATTTCACTCAAATTACAGCCAAATGTTAATTTTACACAATGCCCAAGCCTAGGCAATGCTGATTTCAGGTCATTTACAAACAGTTAAAATTTGGATTTCACATCATCAGCATTCAGGTTTAGGGTTATTGCTTAGGGTTAGTGCTGGCATTAGCAGTTATGGGTGGAGGTTAGAGTTAATGTTCAGGGTTAGGGTTAGTGCTTAGAGTTAGGGCTAGTGCTCAGGATTTGGGTTATTGCTTTGGGATAGCGCTAGCACTAGCGCTAGTGGTCTGAGGTGAGAGTTAACATTTAGGGTTAGGGTTATTGCTTAGGGTTAGGGTTAGGGTTAGGGCTAAGGACTGATTTTACTTAGACAGCAGTGAAAAGTTCATTTCACGCACCGCATCAGCTCAGAAACGTCGACTTCAGGTCTAAATAGGCTAGAATGTTGATTTCACGTCAAGGCCTGACAGCGAAGCTGTTGATTTCACTTAAAAACAAGCAAAAATCTTCATTTCATGCAGTGCGTAAGCTCAAAAACCTTGACTTCAGGTCAAAATAGGTTAAAATGTTGATTTCACATTAAGGCCTGACGACCAGGCTCTTGATTTCACTTAAAAATGAGCAAAATCTTCATTTCACACAGCGCGTAAGCTCAAAAACCTCAACTCCGGGTCAAAATAGGTTAAAATGGCGATTTCACATTAAGGCCTGACGACAAGGCTCTTGATTTCACTTAAAAATGAGCAAAATCTTCATTTCATGCAGCGCGTAAGCTCAAAAACCTCGACTTCAGGTCGAAATAGGTTAAAATATTGATTTCACGTTAAGGCCTGACGGCAAGGCTCTTGATTTCACTTAAAAACAAGCAAAATCTTCATTTCACGCAGCGCGTATGCTTAAAAACGTCGACTTCAAGGTGTGAGAACGATTTCACGTAGAGAACAACAAAATATTAACTTCCTGCAACGTATAAGCTCAAAAATGTAGGGCTGACAGATTAACAGATTAACCCTTCTGTGCAATGTACAGGTCTCCATACATCTACATGGCCGCTGATCCCAGAAGTTTAACACTACAAATCATGCCGATTTGAAATAAAATCAACGCAACCTGGATCACAGATCTATGTTTCAATCGATCGTGTCTTGTTGCCCATTATTATGTTCAAATAAAAAAGGAAAAAACAAGCTCTGAAATTAGTTTAGGTGTAAGTTAATAAATTTTGCCCGTCTCTTGTCTTGTCTTGTCTTGTCCTGCAGAACGTGATCGCAATGCATGCCAGGAAGGTTCTTTACACTTCGTGCGCTGGTAAACATGGCCAACGATACAAGACAAATTTTATAACTCTAAAAGCAGTTGTCACTTTCCAAACTTTGACGCTAGCAATGCTTAGCAAATGGGCCACAACTCACGACAAGGTTTTTTTCTTGGGCAAGAACTGCTCTTGGACTTTCCTTCCTGGATCAACCTGACTTCAAACGCTGATAAGTGGCTTATCAGTTGCGTTGGAAGTTACAGAACACATTTTGCTTCTTTAAAACATGTTGGCGACTTACGGGTTTATCAAGGCTTAAATGATGCCTCTCAACCACCATGCAGGCTACAAGGTACTTACAAACAATGCCTAAGATATTCGTCGAAAGAGCTGTAATGCATCACTTGTCTTTGCTTTGACGCTCGATCGAAATTCACGTGTTGGGTTTCACGTCACAATAACCTCTATAGAAGGTCTCTCCAGTTTCAGCTTCATTCGGACTTTTTTTTAAATAGATATCTTGATTTCTGAAAGAAGTAAAGAAACAGAACGAAAAACAAATTTGAGCAAGCTCGTATCGAGCCGGTGTCATGGCAAAACAAATTTGAATCTGGCCCGTCTAGCCAGCGCCTTATCTACTTGTGCTAACGAAGCAGTAGTAAGAGATTAAGGTATTATAGTGACTTCATCATTCAGCAAAACAAAAGGTTTCTTTTGTTTTTCGTTTAACAATAGATCTCCAAAAGATGTCGGAAAACTGAGGGTTGTTTGCATTTCTCCGAAAAGGAAGAGCAAACCGATGAAAAAAAATACAGGGTGTT
This sequence comes from Catalaphyllia jardinei, assembly GCA_022496165.2. NCBI lineage: Eukaryota > Metazoa > Cnidaria > Anthozoa > Scleractinia > Caryophylliidae > Catalaphyllia > Catalaphyllia jardinei. The sequence goes on from CM042749.1 coordinate 23,222,709, forward strand.
GTTTTTTCTGTTCAATTGTAAACGGCATGCAAAATTTCAGGCGCTTTTGCAGAAAAAAAGAAAAAACCTAAGATCGTCACTTAGCATGGTTTTGCACTCAGCCCTACAATTATTGATTAAGCTTATCTTGAATATATCGATTGCCTTCCAACGATCGATTTTCGTTGATTGGGTATGTCGGGGGGGAGAGAATAGCCAGGCTTGAAATTGACAGAGCCATTATTAAAATCAGTTTGAATTCCTTTCCTTTCTTGGCTGTCATCACACAACAATTATAACACACAACATCATCTTAATACTTCTTCTTGCACTTCTTTCTTGTTTATGCTATGGGAAACATAAGTGCTAACTTCATTGTAGTCATTACAGTAATCCACACTCATGGTAACCTTTCACAACACATGCTGACAATATCACATCCATAGTTGGCCTGACACACACGGTGTAAGCTTATATGCAATAAGTCTGAAGACTTGCCAATTAAGATCAACAACAATCAATATAATCCAAAGCAATTACAAGGATTTGAATTGCGAGTATTGATTTTCATTGATTAATTGAGGCGATTGACAATAATCGATTAATAATTATCGATTAAGCTTATCTTGAATACATCAATTGCCTTCCGATGATCGACTTTCATTATTGGGTAGGTCAGGTTGTACTATATAGGCCTTATCATGGTTTTCGACGCCATCTTGACGGGTAGGGAAAGTGGTCAGAAATTACAGTGTTTGTATGGGAATCCGAGAGCAAAAACTTCTTCTAAAGTTGAATATTTCACAGTTTGTGAATCAAAACTTTAAAATACTGGGTAGAAGATTGTATTCACCAAGTTTGAGGATGTAGCTTCGCTAGAAGTCGCTGTGCTAATTTTTGTAATTTTCCATACATTTGTCTGTAATTTTTTTTCCCGCGAACTGTGTCTAGACGTTTCTCTACCCAGCCAAATTTACAGACAAATGTATGGAAAATTACAAAAATTAACTGAGGGACTTCTAGCAAAGCTATATCCTTCAAACTTGGTGAATACGACCTTCTACAGTGTACTTAGTATTTTAATGTTACGATTCAGTGTAAAATTTAATTCTGGAAGAAGTTATTTGCTATTGGATTTCCATAGAAACACTGTAATTTCTGACCAGAAAGTACAAAATGCAGACTGCAGACTGGAGACTCAGTACAAGATGTAGACTGACAAGAAAAACTTTTTTTTTACGTCAGAAACGTGTCAACATTCAATTTTATAACTTACCTACTGATAGTTTCCATTGGAAAGTGAAGTCTACAAGTTTATGTGGAAAATGTTTTTATGTCATTTCGGAAGTATTGTAGAGGGATAAGTCAACATGAGCTACCAAATTAGAGTATTTTGCCAAAGGCTAATCAGCTTTAAAACTTTTCTGTTTTAAAAAACATACTGAGGTCGACACAATAAACTGTTCACCCATGCGAAAACCTTTTATTAAGTGTTCACGGGCGTAATTGACCGCGACCGCATCACATCACGTTGTTACTCCACGCTGATTGGATGATGATAAAGAATGCAACCAATCAGCGTGGAGCAAACAGCGAAATCACGAAACCCCGGCCGCAGATGCTGGTCACTTCGAAAGCTGTATTTCTGGAAAATTTTTTGGCAGTTAGCACTTGGATTTTAAATGGATGTTCAATTAAATGTCATGAGAAGAAGCATCAAACTTTCAGTTTATCTGGTGCTCGATTTGGAAGCTGGGCGATTCAAATTTCTGGGTGAAAATCTGCTTAGTGCTGGGCGGTCAAAAATGAACTTTCCACCCTTGATTCCTTCTTAAACGTGCAGTGAGAGTCAATGCAAAACCCATCAAATCACTCAAATTCACCATTTTGTAACAAGCAAACAGTTAAGTGCAAAACATAATTTAAAATACTTGGGACAGCTTGAGAATCTCGCATGTAAACAATAAATAAACTAGTTCGTATTGTGTGATCGTCCGGGTGAGAATAGTTCTGACGATCACACAATACGAACTACGATCACACAATACGAACTACTGATACTCCTGGGTTCAAACCATTTACTAAATAAATAAACTATTGACATTTACATTAGCAAAATGTCCGAAATTCTCGCCGCCAAACTTGGGAGAAGTTTCACATGCGTAATATCTTTTGACCTTTCCACAACTAGAAATCAGTACCGAACCATGCTGTAAAATAACATTTCTGAAAAAAAGAGAGAGTGTTGTAGTGTCATTTATGGAAGATGACATTGTAAGGTTATTGCGGGATAGTAGGTAACTTATGAAATCGAATGTTATCTCGTTTCCGACGCAAAAAAACAGCTTTTTTGGCAGTCTGCATTTTGTACCCAGTCTGCAGTCTGCATTTTGTACCTAGTCTGAATTTTGTACCCGGTCTGCAGTCTGCATTTTTGTACTGACCAAATTTCTGACCGCTTTGCCTACCCGTCAAGATGGCGTCGAAAACCGTGATAAGGCCCATTGAAGAAGAGTATGACTGTATACTAACTACTGTACGTCACTTGCAGTCTAGTGTACAATCTAATGCACATATAAACTCACCAGTTTTTCTCCATCCTCATCCTCGATGTGGCAATATTTCAAATTTGATGTTTTGCACATGGCGTACCGGCATGCATTTAGTAACGGGTTAGTACGGAAGGACACTGGGCATAATCGGCGATAAACCTGCTCTTTCGCCCTAATCTAAAGAGCACATTTGTGAGTTAATTTACACCGAGGTTTTTGCTGGTGTATTTCCCGCTGCAGTTGGTCCTTTCAATATACTATGTATGCACGAATCAAACATCCCAGTATGTATCTCATGTAAGACTACTTGCAATGTCCTAAGAATACCTTAACACTTCCACGGTTCTTCCACCAACCTCGTCCCGAGGGCCTTCTCCTCGACGATTTTCAAAATGGCCGCCATTCATTCCTTCATTCTCATCTCTTAGCTGGCGGGGCCTTGGCACGAGAATCGAAGGCAAGGCCCCGCCGGCTAAGAGATGAGAATGGGAAAAATTAACGCCTGGGCGGAGTGTGGGGGTTTTGCAGCGGACACACTTAAATAAGAAAATATGTTGTGTAAGTGCTCACGCAAATTGAAAGGACACCTCCCATGCACATACTTAAAGTGCCCCTGTGACAAAAAATAAATTATTTCAAAACTATGTTAACTAAACACTAAGTGACCCAAGTTTTAATCCCTGATTTAAAAAAGGCACCTGTTTATTTTAAATGGAACTTTCCTATTTAATGATCCGCCATTACTAAATTTAGAAAACAATGATGCAAGGCTGATACTACGTAGAGAGCTTAACGGGGCAACGACACGATAGAGTCCAAACTGAAAGTCATGAATTGCAACCGTAGACAGCTGTTTCGACCTTATTGGGTCTCGTCAGCACGGTGTAGCAAGTTGTGAAGTGATCAGCTGCTCGACTGACATCCACAAACCCACTAAAAGCAAGATGGTGATGACCTCAGATGAAACTCAAATCCAAATTCTTGCCTATTGGCCAATGTCACATGCAAAACGCGTGACAAGGGACAAAAGGAAAAATCCAGAATATCGTGTCGTTGCCGCGATAAGGAAAAACTGCGGACAGACACAAACTGTCCCACAGGAAAATCATGGCCAAACCATGTAAAAAGTGAGCAGCATATCGGATCTGAAAAGACCTACGGCCCCAAAAAATACTAGACAAACATAATACTGCACGGTCCTTTGCAGTATTATGTTTGACTAAATTTAGTTCTTGAGAGAGCTGGATCGAGAAGAAAATGACGTCAATGGCTCACTAGTTTAAGAATGTGATGCGTGTGTATGCTGCAGAATTAATATGCAGCACGGGAGTTTTGGGCTTTCACACTTTTAAACTCACACTTTGCATACATAATAAGCTGCGTTCACACGCTGAAATTTTAAGCTGGTGAGCCGGATCATGTGTATTTTGTGCACCCCTCGACCGATGTATCGGCCTAGATATCGACCGACGTATCGGTCGATATATGTCGGTCGATATGTCGATTGATAGGTCGGTCGAGATATCGGTCGATATGTCGGTTGACATATCGGCCGCGATTGTTTGTCCGACTGTCGGCCGACATGTCGATCGATAGGCTACCGACATTGTGCAGATACTTCACTCATACTTGCGTATGGTTGATTGTAGCCTGCGTCGCAGACGTAATTTAACCTACAGTGAGCGACAATTAAAGACGACAGTAGTAGGGAAAATGATGTAACAGAGAATTAACTCTGAAGTGTAAATTTTAGTGCTA
>CM042749.1:23245633-23251062 GCA_022496165.2 Catalaphyllia jardinei
GAAATCCTCTACGACCCTAGCTTTGCTGGAAATGATTCATTGCTGGACGAACGCTACTGATGGCAATGGCTCTTCTGTTAGAACTATCTTATGTGATTACAGGAAAGCCTTTGACCTGATTGATCACAAGATTCTTATCACTAAGCTAAGTACTTTGAATTTGCCTCACTCCATCATTAATTGGATTATCGATTTCCTTACCAACTGTCAGCAAAGAACAAAACTTGCCGAAGGATGTGTATCCTGAATGGGATTTGGTGCCCTCTGGTGTTCCTCAGGGTACCAAACTGGGCCCATGGCTCTTCGTCATCATCATCAATGCCTTGTCCATTCTCGACGCACTATTATGGAAGTACATAGACGACACAACAGTTTCCAAAATCATCTCCAAATGTCAGTCTAGCAGTGCTCAAGAATATGTCGATTCTGTGGCGGACTGGTGCGCAGATAACAGGTTTCAATTAAACATCGACAAGTGTAAGGAAATTCGTATATCATTCTCTAAGAATAATGTTGATCTACCGCCTTTATTCATTAATGGCCAAGAACTTGAAGTAGTTCAGAATGCCAAACTACTTGGAGTGACTATTACAGACAATCTCTCTTGGAACTTACACATTAATGGAACAATCAAGAAAGCGTCTAAACGACTTTATTTTCTTAGACCGCTTAAACGTGCTAGGGTCTCTACATCGGATTTAGTAAGATTCTACACTTGTTGTATTTGATCGGTTTGTGACTATGCTGTACCAGTCTTTCATTCATCCCTGCCTAATTACCTTATTAATGATTTAGAACGAGTGCAGAAAAGAGCTTTATCAATCATTTGCCCTCACTTAAGTTATAACGAATCGCTAGCGTTTTTAGACATGGATTCACTTTTCGATCATCATAGTTTTTTATGCAGTTCAGTTTAGTAAAATTTTAGACGACGAAGAGCATAAATTACACCATTTGCTCCCCCCAAGACATACTCCGAAGTACAATTTTAGGCAAAGCCGAGTGTTTGATCTTAGTTATAAAACTAATCGCACAAAGAATAGTTTTATTAACTTTCAGTGTAATTTAATTAACAATAATAAGAATGTATATTAGGTTGTATACCTTATAGAACACTTTTTTTTGTAGTAATTTTAGCATTTTTAAAGTTTTGTACGTAATTTAGCCGATGGCTACCATGTACATGCTAATAAAGTATCTATCTATCTATCTATCTATCTATCTAGAACGTTGTTTGTAAGTCTCGTCAGATACGACGAAGTCTAAGACAAAGCTGACTTGAACAGCTCTTTTGGTATGTTGAGGGTGACCTAAAGAGTGTAGCAAGTGTTGATGTTTGTCGGTGGCTTTGGTGTAAAGGTCAGTCGTGATATTGCCGTTATCGACAAAAATGTTAACATCAAGAAAGGGTATAGATATAAATGAATAACTGGATGCAACCTTGATGGTGGGGTGATCCTGCTAAGGTAAGAGGTGAAGGCATGAAGGTCATACACAGAATGTGTCCATAATATATAGATTTAGGCCAGCCTAAAAGCGTAGCTCCTTGGCCAGGATGTTAAGAACCCGATTAAGCTATAAACCCCGGAAAAGGTACAATTTTGATTTGAGTTCTGTAACTTTGCGGTGAGGTTTTCTGTTTTGAGTTTTATAAACACAAAACAAAGCAGGAAAAAACATTTTTATAAAAGAAAACGTTATAATTCGGAAAAATTTAATCCTAGGCTAGCATTAGCCGGCTTCCGAACAATCCTGAACTGTGTTCAACAAGTTAACCTGACATGAGCCCGCGATCCAATCGAAAACCAGCATTTGGTCAGCGGTCAACTTTAATACAACACTTGACTTCGATGAGTTGTAAACGTGAGCCCGCGATATCGTCACATGATGCTGGTCAGCAGATACCTTGTTTTGACAGGTGTCAATGGCTCATAACATGGATGTCTAATATCAAAGAAGTACACAGTAAACCAAGGCTGCATGTCTCTACCAACCTATTATTTGGAGTATGGCCGCCATTTTGCGCAACTCCACCGTCGTCGCCGTCGTGTGTACGCGCCCACGAGCAATACCGCTGCCCATGAGAACCTTGAGAAAATCAATACATGGGTTTCTTTTTTTCTATATGGTTATGGGGCTCCACTTAGCGGCCCTTCGGGCCGCCGGAGCTCCGCTATCATGAAGATGTCGTCTATGTAACGCCATTATGCGTGTGGTTGGTATGGAGCACATGATAAAGCGTGTCAAATTTGGCGAGGAACAGATTGGCATAAGAAGGTGCCATTCTGGTTCCCATAGCTGTACCTTGTACCTGTAGGTAGTGTTTGCCGTTGAAGGTAAAGTTGTTCATAGTAAGAATTATTCGTGTGAGATCACAGAGTCCCTGTATCAACAGTAGAATTGTTGCGGTCTCGTGCGTCAAGGAAATGTCGGAAGGCGGTGATGCCTTTGTTATGGGGAATGTTGTTGTAGAGAGAGGAAACGTCTACAGTCACAAGAAGAGCGTTTGGGGGGAGTTCTCCAAGTTGTTCGAGTTTTTTGAGGAAGTGTCTAGTGCCTTTTATGAACAATTGCGTAGTCTGCAACAGAGATTGACATAGTAGTTGGTTGAGAGTTGCTGACGTTATTTGAAAACACATTTCATTGCATATATCCGCTTACGTACTCTTCCTTTGTAATACGGCCATCTCCAGCCCATAACAAGGACGCTTAGATCTACTTTAGATCTTAGATCTGATTTAGAGCTCAACCGACAAAGTCGTTTTTCGCTACCATTAATCAAAGTTTCGCCGACGGCTCCCAGCTTCCGACGATTTCCGTGCACTGTTTGGGTATAAAACAAGGACCGGGTATAAAACATGGACCGGGCATAAAACAAGGACCGGGTATAAAACAAGGACCGGGTATAAAACAAGGACTGGGTATAAAAGAAGGACCGGGTATAAAACAAGGATCGTTTCTCAAATGTCCTCGTTCCCTTTACATTTCGGTCCACAATTGAGTTTTGTCTCCGGCAGGCCCGTTATATCCCTTGAAGTTATAAAATTGTTCATATCAGATCACTTAAGTACGGCATAGAAAAAAACACAAAGAGAAAAGAACTCAGGCTAAATGAAAACAGCAAAATAAATATCAACTTAAACAAGCTCAAAGCACTGTTTGTTTCCCTCTGTTTCCGTTGTATCTGTCCCATTCAACAAATAATTGCACTTTTAGTGACATCTCAGTAGTCAAAAGATCTAAAGTATAACGGGGATAGCGGCTACAACGGGGATAGAACTTACAGTACATCAGATCTGCTTCAAGGAGCATAAAAAGATTCAAGTACAACGGAGATGACGGATACGGCGGGGAAAGACTTAGAGTGCATTAGATCTGCTTTAAGGAGTATATCACTACTACTACTACTACTACTACTACTACTACTACTACTACTAGTAGTAGTAGTAGTAGTAGTAATAATATATTCCTTAAAGCAAATCTAATGCACTGTAAGTCTGTCCGCGCCGTATCCGTCATCTCCATCCTGCTTGAATCTTTTTATTATGCTCCTTGAAGCAGATCTGATGTACTGTAAGTTCTTTCCCCGTTGTAGCCGCTATCCCCATTGTACTTTAGATTTTTAGTCTACAAATTCAGTTGATTGTTGAGTGTGACGGATACGATCGAAAAAGCGGGGAGCACCACTTTGAGCTCGTTTAAGTCGCTATTCGTTTTTGCTCTTTTTGTTTAGGGTGACCTCCTTATAGTGTGACGGATGTGACGGATACACCAGGGACAGTTATCAATTTAGAATTGTGTCACAGAAGTGTATTATCCTGTCAATTAGCTCGTTGATATTTCAGTGTCTCTAAGATGTTCGTTGATCCTAAGACTGTTTGCTCGCTGCTTAAGTATTTAGATTACATGCTTCTAAGGCACTAATCATGTGCTGGTATGTATGTCTTCTTTGCGCTGCAAGGTGTTTTCCAGATTCTTTAGCAGGGCACATTTTGCCAAGGAGAAGTTATCCACAACGACATACCAACCAAAAGGCATGCTTGTTTTCCATATTTTAAAGAAAACTAACAAACGGCTTTTTAAATCATAAAAACTTCTTTCTTTTCTTTGGTAATGAAGCATCTACAAACTGCTTGGCCTTGTGAACTGCTTGGGTTGATTGAACAAAGAATGCCTATAGTAAACTACACTTAAAGTGCAAAGGAAAAGCAACATTTTAAAACCTACTGTGGCAATGATACATTTGATTAATGCCTAATTGTCCACCGTTGAGATGCAGTGGGTTTCCCCGTCCCAAGCAGATCGCATAAACAGTACCTGGTGCCCCCTACCGTACCTGTGTGAAGAAATGGAGGATGATGACGAAGGGACCTCTTCATGACACCTTTGACGGCCCCCAATACTCGCGGCTGCTCATCTAGTCAGAAAAGAAAGTCTCAGAAACGACAAAGTCAGCAAACAAGAACATCAGTGCCCAAAAGAGGAAGAATAACTCACTTTTTCACTCCTACTCAACAGTAAAACTGAAAGTTTCATGCCTTAAGGAATCACTAAATAAAGTTAACATTGAGTTTATTATAAGAGTGTACAAAGTGTCATGAATGTAACATGCAACCGCGCACACTGTCCATTTAGAAATTAAACGTTATATCATTGATGTCATGTAAGTGTTTCTTCGCGGGCATATGTCCCCTGGTGTCAAGCCAATTTGACAATGCCAATGACCAATTTGAGAACAGTGTGTTCCATTTACAGATAGGAAGTCGGAACAAAACAGTCCCAAATGACCAATTTGGGAACAATGTGTTCCATTCATAGATAGGAACTCGGAACATAACAGTCCTGATTGACCAATTTGGGAACAATGTGTTCCATGTACAGTTGGGAACTTCGAACTAAATGTTCCTCTTTTACACCAGAGTGAACGTTTGGTTCCTACCTTGAAAAAAATCTGGTCCTCTTATGGTCAATAGGAACACAAAAACGAGGAACAGTCGATACTAGAGGAACGTTCCTTTTGGAATATAGGAACAGCCAACGAAACTTAAAATCAGTGAAAAACGAGGAAAAGACTAAAGAAAAAACTCCAAAAAGCGTAAGTCAAGCGCTTAGGTGAAATGGAAACAATCATTAAAATCTGGTGAAGTTTGTTTCGCTCAAAGGCAGCAAAATGCGCAATAATAATTTTTTGGGAAATGTATAGGACTGGGTACAAAACAAGGACCGGGTATAAAACAAGGACTGGGTATAAAACAGGGACTCAAGTATAAAACACAGACTCAGGTATAAAACACGGACTGATCTATAAAACCCGGACTGAAGTATAAAACACAGACTCAGCTATAAAACACAGACTGAGCTATAAAACACGGACTGAGCTACAAAACACGGACTGAGGTATAAAACACGGACTGAGGTATAAAACACGG
>CM042749.1:23277243-23285897 GCA_022496165.2 Catalaphyllia jardinei
ACAAATGGCCAGAATATGTGGTTAGCAAATAAAATTTTCCAAGTCGTATCAACTTTATCTCGTACTAGCTAGGCAAGTTACCATAATGTGTTGTTAGAAAACAAATTTTTTTCTTGACGTGCAGCTCGCCAAAATGCCGTAACTTTTGTTTAGAACTACGTTAACCTTTTTCATTTCTAGAACAAGATGCAAAATCGAACAATTGAAGTAATACAAACACTATAGGTAAAGTTGACAAGATAAGCATTGGTGACTTATTTATCTTAAATGTTGGCGATCTGAAACTGAAGATCGAGTTTCGCAAATTGTTAAGTAAACGTCTTGTTTCGAAAATTATATTTTGTCCAGTACAAGTTAAAACGTTTTTAAAAATGTTTCTACGAGTCACTGCCGCGGGACATAATTTATTCATTACTAGTTCAACTTCATGTAACTTTATGTGGAAATTCGTTACATCTGTCATTCGATCAAACGTTGTTGATCACAGGGAGCAGAGAAGTCCTGTTTGACCTGTACGGATCCGTGAATGATCCCGGACCACAAATGATCCCGATAAAAAAATAAGGAATGGCGAGGATGGTGGCATGGTATAGATAGGGAACTGGCATACATGATTACCGACATTTTTGTTTAAGCCATCTCAAATAGTTTTGTTATACAGCTGGCGTTTTTCCCACTACAGTGTGCCCATTCATTGGCTAGTTCATGGTCACATGACATTTAACAATGAAACTGTTTCCCGCCAAATGCCATGAGCGGGCAACATTGCGAAACTTATGACGTCAAACGGGACACAGTTCACTGTTACCCGCGAACTGTTGACCGCTGTTGCTGGAATCTCAGCGTGTTTTTTAAAATTCGCTTTTGGTTTGTTTTGCTATATAACAAATCACTTAATGACTGGTCCCTTGGGGAACAGTGAATTTTGTTTCCCACGAATCCCAATGTTTCCCTCGACTTCGTCTCGGGAAACATTGAGATTCTCGGGAAACAAAATTCACTGTCCCCTCGGGACCAGTCATTAAGTGTTATATATGTAATGGCTTACCACTTCCTTTTTTCATACTTTCGACTAACTTTTGTTGCTAACTACGATGCTATGAATTGCATCGCCCAAAAATCATGAAACACGACTTGGTTTGCACTTCTTTGTAATTTTCAGTAAAATTCATGATGACCAGATTCAATGCAACATACGCTACATATCACATCATACGATTTATTTCGGTGTTTTAGGCAAATCAAATTTTAACAGCCAAACTAAAACCTAACCATGAAGCAGCCATTACGACTATTACTTTCAACGCTGTCACCTGAGCAGACCTACAACGCTTAATCACTCTGTAAACACCTCGGGCCGCGATTGTTTAGACGAAGTCTAAGTTAACCATTGTTTAGGGCTGAGGCCCGCTTTAGACGTTGTCCTAATAGATAACGGCTAAATGATGTATAAAATTCGTGATTTAAAAGCGACTGATCGTTGTTTTCTCGAGTCAATTACTAAACCATGTCTTAAAAATGTCGGAAATGCATGGTCTGCGGAGTTACTTCATATGCAATTTTCCATTCTGCAACATGGCTTCTGAAACAAGTCACAATAAATTTCAGCGAACAAGAAAACCTTTTATTTGCCGACTTGGGTAGGGACGTTTCAGGAGTGGAAAGTAAAGGCTATGACATTAAAATGTTGGCAAAAGGGCAAAGCATGGGAGGAAATTTGAACTAAATTTAACTCCCAAAAATCCTAACGGTATCAAACGCGACCTCAGTCAGCCTCAAGGATCCTGATCTCATCTCATCTTTCCTCATTGCGCCATGGGACGCATAAGACCGCTTTTTGTCGGTTTCTGTAGTCCTGAATTAGTCTGGGGAGGTGACTGGCCTCCCGCACGCTTGCCAAAGCCCCTATTTGCCAGCTTGTTCAGGGTTCCTGTCAGGCCTTCACAGCTACCGTAGCGGCCTCGGGACCTAAGTCCCACTGTACTTCACCCTGACAGGCAGTCCCCTACTCCACTGTTGCCCACCTCCCCGAACGAGGACGTTAGAGATTGGTCTTTGGGAGGCCTCAAGGATCCTGGAGGCGGCTAAAACTCCAGTCGAAAAAGGAAAAAAAGTGAAGTGAAAAGTAAAAAAAAAAAGAACGCGTAAGGTGACCAGTGCGCAACATCATATAACTTTCTCTTGAAATCAGCCAGATTCTCTGGGAATGACAGGAATTATCCGTTTTGTTTCGCAATAGCCCTTGAAATCTCGTGAATGACAATGCATGAAGCAACTACAGAAACCCCCAATAAATCGCAAAAAAAAACTCTTCAAAAAAAAAAGTTCTTCTCGCATAAGATCTTAAGGCAATTAGCACTTGCTGCATTGGAGTAAGCGGCAGATCTTTTCAGTGCGCCACACGATCTGTATCCAAAATTTTTTACGACGTAACTGACCGAGTCCTTTCTAAGGCGAAAAAGCGATTGGAAGTCTTCTTCGTCTTATTTTTCTAATGGATTAAATTTATCCCTATGATGCCAATTTGTCGAACATGTATTTTACATCAATTGGCCTAGTTTCTAAACCAGGGCGGAAAAAGCCCGGGCGGTGTAACGGGCAGTCCGCTGGGCGATGCAGAGAAGGACCGGCACGTGCGCTCCTTCCGAGCTTCCGGTGCAATGATGGTGGCTGTTTATTTGCAGAAATCTAGTCATTAGTAAGAAATAGCACACAAACTGCAGTTACAAACATGACAATAAGACGCATGTTGAAAAACAAAATTATTGAACTTTACTTGACGTTTCGTATGTTTTGTACATGTTTGTGTGCTATTTCTTATTAAGCTGCGATGGCCAAAGAAAAAAAATTTCTAGTCATTAGATTAATTTGCATGCAACAAGCTTGTAACGATACTCACAAGTTAGCGCTGTTTTAATAATAATTTAACAAACAGATCTTTAATTATCCTTCGTTAAAGGTTCATTGACATATCTTGAATTTCCTTTGTAAAAGTTCAATTTTTTTTTAATCCTCCAGTTACTTATTTCCTAAAGTATTTTCGTGCCAAATTTCGTGAAATTATAATGAGTAGTTCTCGAGAAATAGGCGTATCTCCGACAAGTCAATTTTTCACTCAATCGCAATTTTTTCGACTTACTACGCATGCGCTGCTTTTAACTGGGTTCTTTTGCGTCGGTTCTTTTAGCAACAAAGAAAAAGCTGAGCTGAGTTCTTTGCATCGTTACCTCTTCTAACATACATAAAAGAGTAAAACCATCAATACATTGTGTTAATTTGTGAAGAAAACTAGTACAGATAGCGCGGACATTGAGCAAATAAAATGATCGCTATATCAATGCCATGTTTGTTTTTATGATAAAGTTTCCATATAACGCGCGCTCTGATTGGTGGAAATAGCGTGCTTTATCAGAGACTAGAGAACAGGTTGATGACATTAAGCACTGGTCAAACGATAGCAACGTCTCAACGCAACACATCCCGACATTGTTAGCCCAGGATTTGCAAGCTCCAGCCAAACGATCACAACATTTGAACGCAACATATCGTAACACTGTTGGACGCAACATGTTGCACGCTTTTGGCCACCCTGTTGCGACGTGTTTCGACATGTTGCGAGTTGAAAATTTAACTAGTGCGCATGTCCAGGCGCAACATTGTTGCACGAGCCTGGCTAAACGACTACAACATCATGCGACATCCACGAATGTAATGTCTGGCGTTTTTTTATTATTATTTATTAGCTAGTTCATGGTCACATGACATCTAACAATGTAACTGTTTGCAAGTGAAGTATGATCCTCGCAGTAAATTTTCCAATTTAAGCAATTGGAAAGAAGAAGCCTGAAAAATAAATCAGGGCTTCAACGGGATTCGAACGCATGACCTCTGCGATACCGGTGCGATGCTCTACCAACTGAGCTATGAAGCCACACATTGGGAGCAAGGTCAAATTATTGAGTTCATATTTTCCCGTGCAGTGAAGTTATGTGATATATATATGAAATAATTCATATTTGAACTGTGGTTATAGATGCAAGTGAAGTATGATCCTCGCAGTAAATTTTCCAATTTAAGCAATTGGAAAGAAAAAATTGGATGAGCAGAATAAACGCAGTTGTCAATTGTAATTTTTGTCATTATAATATAGATTATTACCAAATCTTTAAATCGAATTCAAAATTATTTTCCATTAATACCTAAACGTTTGGCACAATATATAAAATAAGAAAAAATGCAACAAAAAATTATCTCAACTAATTATATGAACACACGCGCTCTCTCAAAACTCACCAAATCCAAATTGATTAGTTTGATAATCAAACAAAATTCGCAAATCAAGAAACTGCTGTCACGCGATATGAAGCAGCAGGTTGAAACACAAGACAAACCAAAACCTTTACCAAGGCAAAATGTAAAGCAGATGGTTCAGGAATATGAAAACAACATCATTCCTCCACCATTGGAATTTAGGGATAATTACAAACCAACACCTTTACCAAGAAAAAATGTAAAACAGATGGTACAGGATTATGAAGACAACATCATTCAACCACCATCGGAATTTAGGGATGATTACAAACCAACACCTCCACCGAGGACCAAAAAACCAGTCCCACTACCAAGGACCAAGATAGAGCAAGTTGCCAGAGCTCTAGAATGTTATACAAAGTCTTTTGAAATTAGCATAAAAAATAACAAAGACCCGCTTGAACAACTACAAAACACAAGAAAAGCCGTCGAATATCATGTCACAAACATTCTCACAGATGTGAAAGGTCTAAAATTCGTTGAAACACTCAAAGTGACATTCAAAAAATTAGCAAATAATGAAATAGTGTACAAAACCGCGCACTTCAATAGCAAACCTCTAACCATCATCAACAACACAGAAATCCCAGAAGCGTTATAATTATCAAAACAGCTAATCTTAAACATGATAGCTCAGTGGATATCTGAAGGTTCCGGTTGGACTATTGAATCTGTTGACAATCATTATCTTAATATTGTACAATATCAACCAATGAAAGGCTCTTCATATATCAAACTTCCACAAGAACTCAGAAACAGTGCGAAGGGATTGATCAACATGAAAAATGAGGATAATGAATGCTTCAGATGGTGTCACATCAGACATTTAAATCCACAAGATAAACATGTACAGAGGATCAAAAAATCAGACAAGGAATATGTTAAAAATTTAGATTATTCAGGAATTGAATTTCCAGTAACTACAAAGCAGTACAATAAAATTGAAAAGCAAAATGAGATCAATATTAATGTATATGGATATGAAAACAAACAACCATATCCCATCTTTGTGTCAAAAGAAAAATATGATAGACAGATGAATTTATTATTGATAACTGAAAATGATAATAAACATTACGTACTCATCAAAGATTTCAACAGTTTCATGTCCAACAAAACAAAACACAAAGAAAGAAAGCACTTCTGTATGCATTGTCTTCAGTGTTTCAGTTGTGAAAGAGTCTTGAACAATCATAAAGATAATTGCATTCAAGTCAATGGAACACAAGCAGTAAAAATGCTGATGAAGATAATAATATCCTAAAATACAATAATCATAATAAACAACAGCCTGTGCCATTTGTGATTTACGCTGACTTTGAGGCTATAACAGAAAAGATATCTGGTTGCCAACCTAATAATGATAAATCATATACAGAGGCTTACCAGAAGCATACAGACTGTGGATATGGTTACAAGGTTGTCTGTTGCTATGACGATAAATACAGCAAACCTGCTAAAACGTATAGAGGTGAAAAGGCTGTTTACAAATTCATGGAAGCCATGCTTGAAGATGTTAAATATTGTAAGAAGGTTATGAAAAAAGAATTCAACAAACCATTGAGAATGATGAAAGATGATGAAGCGAAATTTCAAAAAGCTGAAGAATGTCATATTTGTAATAAAAAATATACTGATGAAGATATTCGAGTTCGAGACCACTGTCATATCACCGGTAAATATAGAGGCTCAGCCCATCAAGATTGTAATTTGAAACTCAGAGTAAACCCAGAAGAAGTAAAAAGTACCTGTTATATTTCATAAGCTCCGTGGGTATGACTCTCATTTCATCATGCAAGAGATTGGAGCCATTGTTAAGAAACACACATACACAAATAAGAAAGGTGAAAAATGTCAAATGAACATCAATGCTATACCCAACAACATGGAGAAATATATGGCTTTCATGCTTGGCAATAGCTTAGTGTTCCTTGGTAGTTTCCAGTTCATGAGCTCCAGTCTTGAAAAACTAGTGAGTAATGTACCAAGAGAATCATTAAAATATACCTCTGAAGTATTTGAGGGTAAAGAGCTAGATCTAATGACCAGAAAAGAAGTTTACCCCTATGACTATATGGACAGTTTTGATAAGTTCAAAGAACAACTTCCATCAAAAGAAGAATTCTACAGCATACTAAATAATGAACACATATCAGATGAAGACTATGAACATGCTCAAATTGTGTGGAATACATTCTCTCTAAAAAAATATGGGTGAGTACCATGACTTATACCTTACGTCTGATGTCCACCTGCTGGC
Organism: Catalaphyllia jardinei; assembly: GCA_022496165.2. Taxonomy (NCBI): domain Eukaryota; kingdom Metazoa; phylum Cnidaria; class Anthozoa; order Scleractinia; family Caryophylliidae; genus Catalaphyllia; species Catalaphyllia jardinei. The sequence continues at coordinate 23,283,815 of CM042749.1, forward strand.
TGATGTATTCGAAAACTTCAGGAAAACATGTTTAGAATACTATAAGCTAGATCTATGTCATTATTTCACATCTCCTGGTTTATCGTGGGATGCTATGCTTAAGATGACTGACATCAAATTAGAGCTTATGACTGATATTGATATGTTCCAGTTCATTGAAATGGGACTGCGAGGTGGTATTAGCTATATTGTGATGTATATATGAATTATTTCATATATACATCACATAACTTCACTGCACGGGAAAATATGAACTCAATAATTTGACCTTGCTCCCAATGTGTGGCTTCATAGCTCAGTTGGTAGAGCATCGCACCGGTATCGCGGAGGTCATGGGTTCGAATCCCGTTGAAGCCCTGATTTTTTTTTCAGGCTTTTTCTTTCTAATTGCTTAAATTGGAAAATTTACTGCGAGGATCATACTTCACTTGCATTAGCTATATTGCTAATCGTTATGGTAAAGCAAACAATAAATACATGACGGAATATGATGAGAAGGCGCCCTCCAAGTATGTTATGTATCTTGATGCAAATAACCTTTATGGTTGGGCTATGAGCCAGTATCTACCAACAGGTGGATTCAGATGGATGACTGAAAAGCAGATCAATAAGATAGACCTTGCCAAGTATAAAGAAGATAGTGAGAAAGGTTTCATAGCAGAAGTTGATCTTGAGTATCCAGAAGAATTACATAATCTCCATAATGATTACCCGCTTGCAGCAGAAAAGGTGAAAGTAACCAATGATATGTTATCTGAGTATTGCAAAAACATATCCGAGAAATATAATATATCAACCGGTCTGGTCCACAAGTTCATACCAACCTTGGGGAAAAAAGAAAAGTATGTTTTACATTACAGGAACCTCCAATTATATATTGATCTCGGTTTGAAGGTTACCAAAGTCCATCGAGTACTTAAGTTCTATCAATCCCCTTGGTTAAAGCAATATATTGATTTCAATACCGAGAAACGTAAGAATGCAAAGAATGCTTTTGGGAAAGACTTCTTCAAGCTCATGAACAACAGTGTATTCGGGAAAACGATGGAGAATATCAGAAAGCGAGTAGATGTTAGATTAGTTACTGATGAGAAGAAACTATTGAAATTAACCAGTAAGCCAACTTATGTAAGTAGTAAGATCTTCAATGAGAATCTGGTGGCTGTACACAAAATCAAAGAAACACTCTGAACAGGCCAGCATATGTGGGTATGTGCATCTTAGATCTTAGTAAGACGTTAATGTATGATTTCCATTACAACTATATCAAAGAGAAATATGGGGGAAAAGCCAAGTTACTATTCACAGACACAGACAGCTTGACCTATGAGATTGAAGCTGAAGATGTGTATCAAGACTTCTGGAATAATAAGCATAAGTTTGATAATAGTGACTACTCTGAGAGCTCACCTTATTTCGACAAGACAAATAAAAAAGTAATTGGTAAATTCAAAGATGAAGCTGCAGGAGTCCCCATTTGTGAATTCGTTGGTCTACGATCGAAAATGTATAGCTATATTAAGGATAATCAACAAGGAGGAAAGACCGCCAAAGGAATTAAGAAGAATGTCATCAAGAAGAACATCACACATGAAAACTATAAAGATACACTCTTCAATAATAAACAGATGTATTACAAAATGAAAACAATCAGAAGTGAGAAACATCAATTAGGAAGTTATGAAATCAACAAAGTATCACTCAGTTGTTTCGATGATAAAAGATACATACATGAAGATGGAGTGACAAGCTATGCATACGGACATACAAATATCAAACATTAGTCATATTCTTCATTCTCATATTGGTCCCAGTATTAGTCTCAGTATTGGTCCCAATAATGATTCAAGGTTTTGGTTCCAGACCGATGTCCCGGGTTTTGGTCTTGGCCCCACATTTGATTCCTATATTTTTATTCCTATATTTGGTTCCACATTTGATGACAAGGTTTGGATTATATTTTTTGTTTTAGATTTGTTTATGGTTTGGTTACATGTTATGTTACATGTTACGTTACAGGTTAGGTTACAGGTTTGGTTACATGTTATGTTACATGTTATGTTACATGTTATGTTACATGTTA
>CM042749.1:23285907-23303276 GCA_022496165.2 Catalaphyllia jardinei
GTTACATGTTATGTTACATGTTATGTTACATGTTATGTTACATGTTATGTTACATGTTATGTTACATGTTATGTTACAGGTTTGGTTCAGATTTTGGTTTATGGATAGTTGAAAAAGAAATAGTTGAAAAATACAGCGCAAAAAAACCAACGCAGAACAATATGGAAAAATGAGCTCGTACCCCCAATTACTATACTACTTTTCTATTTAACAATTAGATTATGAGCTCGATATTTCTATTGCGCATATAAATCGAGAGCAATTAATCTAATTGTTTTAGTATAAATGTATTAGTCGTTCAAAACTTTATCTAATTCCTCTTCACAGGCACTTCAAAAAAGCCAAGAAACGGCCTTCATTTTGCCGACAAGAGTACACTGCTACGCTACTCACTATCTGTCACATAATAGATAGTGAGTAGCGTAACCAATCAGAGAACGGCATTCGTGATAAAACGCTAGTAGATTTATACTAACAGCAGATAGAAAACGGTAATATAGCCAATCAAATTCACGGATTCATAATAGACTACGGTAAATTCATACTAACAGAGATAAGTACACGGCTGACGCCACTTTTAGTCTTTTGGAAAATAAAGTTTGGTTTGAAAATTCAGCGAATGCGTGGCAAAATTATTGGATTCTTTAGCATAAAACAAATAAAGAAGTCTCGACTGTGCTCTGTTCGGTTGTAAAGCACTTAGGAAGCGGTAGAGCACTCAAGAACTGGGGAAAAACACTCGACTACGTCTCGTGTTTTCCCCTACACTTCTTTCGTGATCTACCGCTTCCTAAGTGCTTTTTAGTATAAATTTACCGTAGTCTATTGTGACTCCGTGAATTTGATTGGCTATATTACCGTTCTCTATCTGCTGATACATGTAGAAAACAGTTACACATCAGTGCACATCGCGCATCACGTCTGAACCTGATGTAACATAATAACATAATAAAACAATTCTTCTCTTTTTTTTTCTTTTTATGCAATGAGACTACGGTAAATACTAAAACAATTAGACTACTCGCCCTCGTTTTCTACGAGCGACAGTCAACTCGGCTGCGCTTCGTTGACTATCTGCTCGTAGAAAACTCGGGCTCGTAGTCTAATCGTTAAACAACAGAACAGAGCACAGTCGAGGCTTCTTTATTTGTCAAATTGTATCGTCAGTAAATATGTGCGAAGGCACCAAGGGAAGAGTGTGCGAATTGCTAAGCGAAGCATCCAGGCTTTTTCCTTTGTCTGCCTCCAGCACTGCTGCGAACCCTGTCGTGAATGCTGGTTGTTCAGCAGTAATACTACAGGCGACCATATATGAAACTCTCTGCGATGAAGGCAATTTTAAAAAACCGAAAAGAACATTTGAGAGCGACCTGTAAAAAGTGTTGATAGGCCTGCACGAAGCATCAAGTTTGTAGGTGAATCGGTTTGATTAATAACTTGAATACATTCTTGGGATCTTGAAAACTCCACTCATTTGCGATTGATGCTCTATAAGGCCAAGTTCAGAGTTGAAATCTCAGAACAGTGACTACAGTGGATCCCCGAAAATCTGGTCACCAATGGGCCACAAAAACCCGGTCGTATCAAGGGGGCAGTCCTATTAAAGAGGTTCTTTGAATAAGAAAATCACTAACTGAGCTTTTGTTTGGGTCAGAATATAGTGGCACTAATAACGAGATGGCCATGTTAACGGGAAGGAGCGGGGGAGACTCGCATGGCGGGGTTCCACTGAACGTCCACTCCGACGGACGTTCCATACATTCAGTCTCGCTTCATAACGGTAACGGCCACAAAAGCGTGTTCCGACTGTCAAAACAACCACTCGACAACGGCCAACCGATTAATCAACGACCGACGAACAGTGTACAAAAAGGTGACCGATTCAACGGAGAGTGTATATACATTACAAACCTGCAGAGACCTTTCTATTCGTGTCACCCACCAGGGATCACAAAAGGCTTTATCAAAAGGTACACGTCAAGGCTTTTTAGAACCAATTCCTCTATTTCACGTTCGAGGAAAACATGTCAAAACAGAGGTTACCTGTCTGATATTAAATTCTCTGGTAGGAGAACAATAAAACCGCACAAAAGAAAATACTGCCTTTTGAAACGTAATAAGGATGAAGCAAATGAAAATAAATTGTAATTTTTATACATGTTTTCGCCTCCTCTGCCATTCCTTATTTTTGGTCAGGGTCCAATATGGGATCATTTCCGGTCCAGGATCATTTGCAGTTCAATTTGGGGATCATTTGCTATCCGGGATCATTTGCCTTTCTGGGGTCCGTTTCTCGAAAGGCCCGGAAATTTTTCGACCCCGTAAAACCATTTTAGTACATCTGTAAATAAAAACGGAAAAGTGTATACGCCTGAAACCTTTTTGTATGAAGGGAACCTCTGTTCGTATTAAGAATAAGTGAATAAATCAGCTCTGTAATCGTTACTTTACGAGCCCGACAAGTTACCTGGGCTTTCGAGAAACGGGCCCATGGGATTATTTGCTGACCCGTACGGACCTTATCGTTTACTCAGCTCGTGATTGGGCTGAATTCAACAAATCCTGCAATCTGATTTGTCCTGGAGCCGGTGGAATTTTCACATCCGTACCGCCATCCGTCGAGTTGAACGTGAACGAATTAGCGATAATCATCAATCTTTCGCCCTTTATGCACTTCCATAGACGATTAATTAACGCAAGTTTGTGTCTGTTCACCTTTAAATAGCAAGGAAAGTCACTTTAAGCAATTTCACTGTGAGTTTTTGAAGTTGTGAGAGTTTGTTTCGCAGTTTCGTAGCTCGGCTCTGTAATGGCGCGTAATCCTGTGTCTCTCTCTCTGTACAATTTTAAGTAAAAAACGACTAAATTTCAGTCGGGTTTATCTGTCTGATCTTTGATACATTTGAGAGAATTTATGTGGAATACACTTGATGAAATTCCTCGCCATTTGAAAACTCTGATTTCGAGTGATTTGCAACGACTAACAGAAATTGTTTTTATAGTACAATTTCAAACTTTGCTGCACGAAATAGATTTCCCGAGAACTTAACTGGTGAACTAAATGCAACTAACATAAAGTAATCCGAGTGAAATTCCGGCCGTGACGTGCCTTGGTCTTGGTTCCACTTCTAACGTCATCGCCTTTGACCAAAATTGGCATCAGCTATACTCAACTTCTGCAGGAGTGAAAGATATTTCCAATTTAAGCAACTGGAAAGAAGAAGGCCTGAAAAAAAAAATCAGGGCTTCAACGGGACTCGAACCCGTGACCTCTGCGATACCGAATCCCGTTGAAGCCCTGATTTTTTTTCAGGCCTTCTTCTTTCCAGTTGTTTAAATTGGAAAATTTACTGCGATGATCACTCTTCACTCTCATCAACAACCGCAGTACAAATATGAATTGTTTGATATACGCTTCTCATCGAGAAACAAAATCTCACCAAAAAAGCCTAGGGGTACCTTGAGACAGTCTGAAGTTTTCTTTCCACTCGCTGATCACGCTATTGTTGCCCATCATGTTGTCCCACCAGGCATTTATCCTGGTCTTATCCAGAATCATCCAGCGATCGTGCCATCGTCATTTCCGAGAAAGTGAGGAGGACGTCAACATTGTTTGCGTCGCCTTTTTGATTTCTGCGGAATATAGCACTACCCATTACAAATTAATAGACTGACTGGACCAGTGACAGAACAAGGAGGCTAGCAGCGACTGCTATCAATGGCCATAAATACGACTACGACTTTGGATTACTTTGGATTACTTTGGATTGCTGCATCCGCCATTTTAGTTATACTGCAAACTCATAATATCGCTGGCAGAATGATATCCAGATTCGAGAGAAAAGCGTTTACACAGCAAAACTTTCCGGATTCAAAAGTTTTCGGATTCAAAGTTCCCACTTCAGATACCGGATTCAAAATCTCCGGAGACGTGACCAAACCGGGATGTTTTTATTTCGGGTTCGTCCTCCTGTGTGCAAACGGCAAAACCAATCCGGTACTAAAACGTTCCGGATTCATCACGAATCCGGAACAATTTCCTCTAGTGTAAACCTAGTCTCAGAAGTTTCTGAAGGGGAAGTAAGCCCAGTAGAAGATCAATGACTGCAGCAAAAAGAAAAGGAAAGGCAAAAAAATAAAGAAAAGACGTAGGTTACTTCCTCTTCCAAAAAAAATTGATTTTGCATATGTCCGAGCAAAAATATCGTAAACCGCGATGATGGTAAAAAGAAAGGCATACTGTCGTGTTACAAATGCTTTTTGAGCAGATTGGAGCTAATTAGTCTAATTTGGCCATTATCCGGCCCGAAAATTTCCAAAATGTCCAAAAAATTTGTTTTAGGCGAGAAGTTCTTGGAGTCAATGGGTTAAGCCAATATACTGCAAGAAAAAGAGATAAGCATGTTTTTGGCCGGTTTAGAGTCGGTCTGCATAGTGAAAAACTGTGACCTTGGACTTGAAAATGCTGGCCTCTACCTGCAGCCTCGGGGGTTTAACGTCACACAGTCGAAGACTTTGCAGAACTTGACAGATTGTGACAGATTGGTGAGTCCTGGAACCGTTCCAGATGAAACGATAAATACCCATAGTTTTCTTCTTGTTCAGAGATGTTGAATGCGCTGGACAAACCGTACAGAGCTTTTGGTTAAACTAAACGTGGTCACCTATGGTCTTTATGTTTCATTTCTGGGTAAGACAGATTAGTCTAAACTTACCTGTCGGCCATGCATTGTAGATGGGTGACTTAACCAAATGCTGGAGATATAAATCCATCCAGGGGGAGAAAAGCAAAACGTCTAAGTTGCTTCATGGGTCCGAGTGAGGGATTAACCCCTAGAGGGTATGTGGATATGGCATATTCTAACTTCACGAAAAAACATCTACGTTGGTATGCGGAAATGCAGAAATGTCCATTAAACACATTTTTCTATCTCTTACAGCTTACATCCTTTCAGAAAGGGATAGCTTATTACAAATCATGTATAAATACAAAAGAAATTAACAGAAGGGGCTCCAAGCCTTTACACGATCTGATAAAGGAATATGGATCTTGGACTGTAACCTCAGACGAATGGAATGAAGAGTCCTGGGACATGTTAAAATATATTTCTTTAATGAGGAGAAAACTGGCTGTAGGACCGCTGTTCACTGTGTTTGTAGGCGCTGATCAACGAAACAGCAGCATCAACGTCGTCCAAGTAAGTCAATCTCAAAAGATATACTCGCATAATTATGAAGTAACTTCGAGAAGGATTTTGTTTTTTTCGGTGATCCTTTCCTACAACTGACCTTGCTGACTGACGCGTCAAGGGAAGGAACAGACAGACTGGCTGATCGACAGACCGACCGACCGACCGACCGACCGATCGACTTATGCATCTCATCTACTTTTGACGTGGATTTTGCCTGATAAGGAAGACCGAGAAAGAAACAAATTATTGTTCGCACTGAGATTCCCTCCAGATATTCCCCCGAAACAAACTTCACATCTTTACTTCAATGCAACATTTGCCCGATCGAATTCAAAATAAAGTAAAATTGAGAAACCTGAAACACTTGTGTTTTTTAACAAGAAGACGTTTTTTTCATTTCTGACAGCGGATGTTGAAAATACATATCATAGGCCGGCACTGAAGTGGTTGGTCAGTTTGCTAATGAGTGTACAGTCTTTCCGTGCTGTCTTTCTATCCTGTTCTCCAAATATGTCAATACCGTTTGTAGGCAAGTCAGAACTAGAGCTGAAGGCAGCTAATTTGATTAAAGTGCTACTGTGATTAAATTTTTACCCTTTGGATTTTTAAGTTTTAACACATTAAATCACACAAAAGATTTAAACGCTGTTTACTGTTTGCAAATATTTGTGTTGGTTCCGAAGAAATTTACGTTTGAAAGACGAACATAATATTAGGGAACTTAAGCAAACCACGACGGCAACGGCAACGGGAACGTCGCCAAACAAAAGGTTTAATGAGCTGAACAATGGCTGTGCACGTGCGTTATAAACGTTTGTACATTTCGTTGCCGTTCTTTGCCAAACAACAACGTGAAATGACCCAGTTTTGCGTATTTTGGAGAACCTAAGCGACGACGGCAAATAATTTTGGATTCCATTATGGAATTAATCGCTGGCATTACATATTTAGTATGAGCAGGTTTTTAGACAGATTTGCGCTCTCTACGGGTTTAGTTACTTACGAAATTCGAGAGTAAAATTTAGATCCATTTTTTGTTAGGCGTCTTCCCTGGCGTTGCCGTCGTCAGTGCTTAAGCTTCCTAATGTGCAAATGCCGGAAACGATATTACATCAAATATATAAGAATTTGCAGTAGATTGAAACCTGGTATAGCCTAATAGTTCTACAGCTAACACACCTACAGCGACAAATATTATGTTCCCATGGCAACTCGCTCTTTTCCAGGCCCCTCCAACCTGATTTAAAATATTTTAGTGATTTTCAGCTCGAAAAATATTTGACAAGGCCACGAACTCGACCTAACTGCCATACGCACTGAAAGAAAGACTGCGAGGAAGGGTTCCATAATCGTCCAAGGAGGTTGAAGAAGACAACAGGCTTTCTTTTCTCTCCATGCACCAGGGTGTATAGAGAGATACGAGTGAGTGTATGAAGATACAGAAAACCAACACGCACAGACAGATACCTCGACTACAACTCCCATAACCCAGTCCAGCACAAACGATCAGTTGTGGATACACTCCTTAATAGGGCTTGAAAAATACCATCGTCACTAGTAGAACGATCTAGAGAGAGGAAATATGTTCTCTGAGTCTTGCGGTATAACAACTACCCTTTGCATTCATCAAAATATACAAATCTTACCTCTTTAATGATGTTTCTAGCAACAGCGATAGCTCCGATGATATGCTGGCACATCTTTCACCTCGAGCAATTTAGTGCTCATTCCCTATGTCAGAGGCATCTCTGAGAAAATCTCACTGGTGTTAGGCAACAACAACGTTAAAGTAGTCTTCAAACCTTACGTGCTCGCTTTCCACGAGCCAAGGACAAACCCCCTCCTTTACAGTTAAGGTGTGGATTACAAAATCGATGGCCTTGGCTGTGATTTCCTCTATTATGAACACACAGATAGGGCCCTGGCAACACGATTAAAAGAACACAAGATCGCGGTTCGAGTTGGAGACAGTAACTCCAAGGTAGCTAAGCACGCCAATCACGGCTCAGAAAGTAAAATTTCCGCCTAAGTTTCTTTTTAAATGTTTTTTTTTTTAAATAAAACATTTTGCCCGTTCGCTCTAAAATGGCTGGAGAATAGATGCCTAAATTTTGGTTCATTTGACCTTTAATAAAACAAACCACGCCATCAACTTGATAGTTATTAACCAGTGGATAGCGTTATCCACCTTTCGAGCAACCTGGGCCTGATGTCCATCCGTGACTGCAATTTTGGCAAATTTGTTCCACTTAACAAATTTATATGCTTGCTGGATCATGCAGATAAGGCATCGTTGGCAAATGTTCAAATGAAACGCCGAAGGTGGCCAGAAAACAATCTTCAGTTTTTGCTTGAAATTGCTATTATGTTTGATTCTCATTTCTGATACAAATTGGCTGAGATATCCTTTTTCATCATATTTGATCAAAATTCGGCTGAATTTATGAAGTCATCACTTGGCTAATTTAAAAACAGCATTCTTTTTCGCGTTGTGACGCTTTTAAACGGCTTAGATGGCTTAGATGGCTTTTAAACGGCTTAGATGGGAAAGGTGCGAATTTCGTCTTAGTAGCACGTTAATGGTTATCGACGCTAGCAAACTGAGTCTGGGGTAATGGTTCCTTTCAGTAGTTCTGAGAAAAAGGTCTGGTTGCTATGGATGATCTATTGAACATTTCTTCGCGTACTATGTTAGCCTTGCGTCCAAAACGCATCACATCGCCACCGATTTTATCAGAAGAAGCGATAAAATCATTAGTCATCCTATGTTTTCTTCAAACGTTAGAAACACCTCTCTGAGCAATCAACAACACGTGTATATCTTGCATCCCTGCTTCTACGCTTTTTGTAAAACTCCTTTCTCGAGCCCTGAGAAGCTGAAAACAATAGTGCCCGGCTATCGCGTTATATAATTTTGTACGTGGGAAATCAACTCAGCTATAGTAATAGATTGGCTGTTACATTTTTCCTTTTCTGATGACGTTTCCATTATATACTGTTATGTTGTCGCGCGTGGTAGAGTAACGCTTCCATAGACAACTCGCGCGATATTTGGTTCCAAGGGTAATCATGCCGTTCTTAGCTTAGACACTAGAATCACATGACGCAGGATCGCAGTCGACACCTTGTATTCGCCTCTCTTTTAAAAATCACTGTTAACCTCCGTAACCGATTCCTTCCAAAAAGAGCATACTGAAACATTTTTCTCTTTAGACCTTACTTTGTGTTTGTTTGCTTCTTCTTTGGCCGAGAATGGAAATTACTTTTTAAATGTTTTAATGTGCGATCCAGTTTCGTTCTGTGGAATTCGACAAGGTTTATACCAAGTGCCTCAATGACAGTTTCAAATGACCGAGCAATTCGATCTCCTCGTCCAAATTTTTCCAAATCACAGCAACCAGTTTGTTCTCCTATATGTTTAATGTAGCCATTTTCGTCTTCTAGCGACGGTTGCTGCTCTACGTAGTTGCATCGAATTGCATTTAAAAAGTTTAATATGAAATACCGCTTCCACTGTCGGAACCTAGCGTTGGTGTTAGAGAAATGTAGGAAAAGTGTAGCAGGCAAGTTCTGATTTTGTGCAAATTAAGGCTTTCATCCAAATAATATTCCTTGCTGGAAATTGTCCTGCTTTTGCTTAGAAAAATGGCAAAATATAACAATTCAAGTCCCACGTACATAAGTAACGTAAAACCACAAGGTAAAACCTGCATTAATTTTCGATAAAGAAGAAGACCTTCGCAGGGGTCTAATGAGTGAAAATCTTATTACCTCTAACTAGCTGGAGTTATAAAATTGAGCTTGGCACTATATCAGGAATTAATCAGAACTGGAATGCCCATAATCCTAAAAAAATGGCACAATTCAAAAGCTATGCCACTGGTCTACAGACTTTGAGCAAGTCAGTGTTACATACACTTCTTCAATGATTCATATCTATTCCTGGTATTTTTCCTGAGAAATATAATTTTACAAGTCACAGGCTCAAAAAAAATTTAATCTTGTTCCTCTGACTGATTTCAGATTAGACCGATAACCCTTCTGGGACTTTCAAGAGATCGTTTGACTTCTAATACTACTGATGGAAGTAAGGTATGTATGAAACAGAAGGCGCGCTGACATAATCTTATTTCTGACAGGTCTCCAAACTACCGAAGTTACCACTGCATATCACTATCCTTTAGATCATTCTTTAAATATAGAAATTTACTTCCACTTTTTGCTTGTGAATGCCAAATTTATTGGCTTTCATAAGTAACGTCATGATTACTCGATCACATTAGTTGTACGGGCACCTTGGGGCTTGGGGGAGTAGGACCTTCTTGCCCGAAGAAATTGCGCAATGCCCGAATGTGTGAGTGTTGAAATCGGGATTCAAACCCACTCAGATTGCATGAAAAACGAAAACTTTAACAGTTCTTACATACAATGAAACTACAATAATCCCAAAAATAGTTGTATTGAAAGCTTGCCCACTCTGTGACTTCTACAGTTCGTTCAGCGATCGGCAGATCAGCAACAGACATGTTTGTTTCAAGATGGACCGTTTAGACGCATTACAGAACCTGGACTCTATTCGACACGAGCGCCTCGATATACTCGTATTCGAGAAGTTCGACGAAACACGAGGCTTTGCTAAACATCCTTCGAAATAGTCTTGTTTTGGCCACAGGAGACTTGCAGTGTACACTGTAAGCCTAGCCTTCTTTGAATTTAAAAGCAGCGTAAATACGATGGTAAATAACTTGGACGTAAAACAGAACACCTCAGAAGAAAAAAAAATTAAAACACCCCTTTGTTAAGACATTGCAAACGCCGCGTTCTTTCAAAGCAAAAGTCGTGGTCTTAGTTCGGTTTGATCCTTTTTATAGCGAACAGAAAAGTCAAGGTCCCTTTTCAGTCTAACTCCTTTTTGGCAAGGCAAATGTCGTACGTATAGAGAGTATCTTACAAGCCTTCAAACCTAAAATTAAAAAAAAACAGAAACCAGGGCTCGTTCTCTTTCGGCGGCATAAAAGGGGGCTGTCCACTGACTGCCGTAGGGCCTTCGGTGCGCCAAGGATACTTCAGATCAGCAGCAAAATTATATTTTACACATTACTCGATACTACTTTAATGAAGTGCTAATTCTCTGAAGAAACCACTTGACAGTCTGAAGACTCCTGATCGGGCGTCTAATCACACAGAGATTTATAAAAAGTAACTAACTAGGAATAGCGTTAGCGTTTCTCCAAAGTGTCGTTGCCATGGGCGTTTTGCCCGAAAAATTGCATAACGCCCATGTCGATCATTTCCTTTTAACTTTACAGCAAATCCGCTTTAAGTGTAAAACGCTTTATCATTTGAAACTTTGCAGATCTGCCGTCGGATGTCTGATGCAAATGATAAAAAAGAGACGGTTTTTTTTTCAAATGTGCTCCGCTTAACTTGTATACGTACAAATCTCTTGAAACCTTCGCCAACAATGAAGTCACCAATAATTTATGTACTGAACTAGATACAGTTTAGGTGTATTTTGTGCATAGTGTTTAGTAACCTTGTATAAGCGTTTAACCTTTGCCGGCCTCCTGCTGGCTTTGATCTGAAATTAAACGAAATGCCAATAATGCATGTACTCTTGAAGCAAGTAAACCTTGTCTTGATAACAGATTTCTAGGGTTTTAATGAACTTTGTTATTGCGATGTTAGACTGAAGCTGACAATAATGTATGTACTGTTGTTTAATGGTGTTGTTTTGAGGCAAGTAAATCTGTTCCTTTTCGGTATTCTTGAACGAAAGTAGATTTGTGTTGGGATGAGGGAATAGTCCTACCCTTTGTAATAGCTTTATGTAGAACTATATACAAGCTGCCGGACAATAATATATGTATTATTGTTTCTTAAGCATGTATGCACACACATATATAACGGGGCGTTCTGTTACCGGATTCTGTTACCCTCCCGACCGCCGACATTTGTGTATGTTACCAAATCCCGTGTGTGATTACGTACGAGGCGAGCTATGACGAGCATATGGGTAACAGAATTTTTCCCTATTGAACAAATGCGCCGTCTTGGTATAAATGGCTGCTGCAAGATTCTCGTCTGACGTTCTGGAGTCGTTCTATGATTCAATTTCGCAAGAGGAAAACAGACCGCTAATTAGGCCTATCGAGCCTCAAAAGGCTCCGCCTTTCGAATTGGGTAGAAATAATTTTAGTGAATGGCTTCGTGTTCAGAAAATGGTCGTTCCATTTTGCGAAAAATCAAAAACAAGATTTACTTATTTGAATGAAGACAGCCTGAATTTCACCGAACAGACTTTCCAACGCCGGTTTCACAACTCGAGAAGCAAAATCCAAATCTTGCAATCAATGTGTTTGGGTAGGAAAAGGACCATGTTATTGTGCACAGAATAAGCGAACGAGACGGCACCATTCTGCGAATAAACTTGATGCTAATCGAGCAAGGTGAGAACACGCACTACAGTTATGTGAAAAGACTTAAAGCCCTCTTGTATGACCAAAATAGTCATAACGAGAGCAATTTCTGTGAACGTTCTTTGCATGGCTACACAAGAAAGGATCTACTTACAAGGCACAAAGCTGAATGCAAAGGGTTATGAAAACACCAACACGAACAGTGCTGCCAAAAGAGGCAGAGCATAAGGTGTCTTTCACAAACTAATATAAGCAGATGAAAGCGCCTTTCGTAATATACAAGAGCTTCGAGGCTTTGTTAAGAAAGATCCACGGTTGTGATCCGCCAAAAACACAGGACGAGAGCGAAAACGGAGATGTATGAGGCATGCGGGTTTGCTTACATAATCGTAAGAAGCGACGGTGAAACTTTCGGCCCCGCTACTTACAGAGGAGAGGAATCAGTTTGTGTTTATTTTCAATATCCTTGAGAAAGAAAGAAGAACAAGAGCAGATATGGCAAACAAAAAGCTGCTCTTGATGACTCGCGAAGATTGGGAAGAAATGCAACAGACTGCCATATTTGCAACAAATTTTTTTGTTGAGGATATTTTCTTGGACTCTATCTTTGTGCATAGCTATCATACAGACCAAACATAACTGGCGACAGCAGGCATCCTTGCCTCGCTCCAGTTTTTACCTCAAAGGCATCAGTGAGGTGTCGTCCATGAACGTCCTGCAGCTCATCCTTTCATACGAGTTTCTGATGATATCAGCTATCTTTTCTGGTATTCCGTAGTGTCTCAGTAGCTTCCAGAGAGTCTGCCGGTCAACGCTGTTGTCAAATGCTTATTCATAGTCCACAAAGTTGATATAAAGAGGTGAATTCCACTCCAGGGACTGCTCCAGCAGCCTGGCGCTTTGGTCGGTACAAGACCTATTTTTACGGAAACCAGCTTGCTACTCGCGAAGCTGTGGGTCTATGGCATCTTTCATCCTGTTCAGCAAGACTCGGTTTAACACCTTTCCCAGAATGGACAGCGGTGTTATACCTCTGTAATTGGAATAGAAGCTGAGATCACCTTTTTGGAGGAGCTTGATGAAGTAACCCTCCTTCCACTCTGTTGGTACCCGGTCCTCTTCCCAGATCTTAGTGAAAAGAGGGTAGAGTAGCCACGTTTGTCTTGATGTCGACCTTCAGTGCCCCTGCTGGGTTGTTGTCAAGTCCCTCGGCCTTGTCATTTCTCAGCTGCTTGATAGCATTTTGAATCCCCTCCTTGGTGGGTGTCAATGGGTAAATCGCTGTCGGCTGGCTTTATGTCCGGAGGGTCAGGAGGATAGGAGGGGAGGGTCGGTCGAGGAGCTCCTCAAAATGCTCCACCCATCTCCTCTTCCTGCCTCACTAGATCAGATATTGATTGTCCATCTCCATCCTTGTCTATCACCGGTCCCTCTGGCTTGCTATATTTTCCCGATAGGTTCCTTATGGTAGCATAAAGGTCCTGCATATTTCCATGATACGCTGCGTCTTCAGCCTTTGCTGCCAGGGACTTCATGATTTCCTTGGCTGGTGGCACATTCTGATGACATACATACACCCATTCTTTTTGCTCCTTAAATCCCCTGCCCTGTTTGTACCTACCTCTTCCTGTCAATTCACCAGTGTACAACTTTTAACCTATCTGGTCCCACTCAAACTCAGTTCTATCCAAGTCCTTCTTTTTGGCGCAACTTTGGTATTAACTCAGTGGAGCTTTTCATTTACCCCTCTGCACTTCGTCAACGATGCTTTTTTACTGCAATAATATTTCTATAAAATAGAGCAGTAGCCACATGTACTTAAAGACTTAAAGACTACGTTTTATTTTAGCTTGTTTTCAGTGTTGTAAAGTGAATTTCTCTGTCCTGTTTCTGTCGTATTCTGTACTTTACCGATCCCAGAGGCGTAGATATCTTCGATGTCTTCAATGTTCTTTTATTCAATTTTTGTAACTAGAATAGATAAGGTTAACGTGACGATCATCACTTACTAGATTAGAATTAAACATCCAGTATAAGGAACCAGGAGTTCCAGATTTCAAGGTGCAACTATCAATTAAAATAAACCAATAAAATAGTTACTTCCACGCTATAAATACAATCTGGCACTCATTTGATTTTTTAGAAGGAGGAATGTACGTGAGAAGCATGATAAGAAAAATGCAGCTGTTTTAGTACAAACTAAAGCCTAGTTCACCCTGGCGACATAAGGACAAACATTGGTAAAAATAAGTTACCGAACGACTTGCGAAGGATGTTATGTCATTATGTTTGCAGTGCGATCATCTTGACCAGAAGCTTATCACTAGCCTAGGTGATATGCTTCTGTCTTGACATAATTACATGATAGCAACATAACAGCATGAACATGGCAACATAAGAAAAAAAACTGATTTTTTTTTTCCTTTTGTGAGGATATTCACATAAGCGATTATGTCGTTATGTTGCTAGTGGTAACCAGGCCTAATATCGAAGGTTTTGAACATGAGACATTTTTTCTCAATTTTGAGAACAGTGTAGCATGCTGTTAGCTGGTTTGTGTTTTCTTTCCAAGGGACGAGAAGTCTATAAGGACTTTATTTTGAATCTGACAAGAGCATTAGGAGCAAAAAACGATTCGCACGGTGACATCATGAATATCATCGACTTTGAGATCAAACTCGCTCAGGTTTGTTCCTTTTGTACAGCACGTATCATGTTGTTTCTCCATTGGTTCCGTTGTCTTGACACAGAGCATCTCCAGTGATGCGTTTTGGCCGTATTTTTCACTTATTGTTCAGGTCATGCCGAGTGGTAGAAAAGCCCATGATGACGAAAATTTGTACAAGAAGTTGACAGTTAAAGAACTAAACAAATATGCAGGAAATGATAAGGTATGCTACGTCACCTTAAATACTGTAATCCTGAGCGTCTTGCCAAATGTTAGCCCATCAATACCAGAACACATACACCATGCAAAGCTCCTGCTTTTCTTAAGTCTCGAAACCCGTCCCAAGCTATTTGGTGAAGTATGTTGATTCTTTGCCCATCCCTACTGTACACGCTTTTCGCGTCATTAGCGCGCGCAAATGAGCGCGTGCACGTAGGTAACGTAAGAAATTTCCTTTAAGCTAAGCTTGACAGCGAAATATATGCTCGTTTTCTCTTAAACAAGCACCGTAAGGTACCTTTTTATTGGATTAAATTAGTCTACAGTTCCTTGCCTTTCTCTGACTGAGTACGAGAAAATTTTAACTTCAGGTAAGAAAATTACTGCCAAAAAATTTTTACTTACCCTTTCACTCGTGACCTAAACCTTACTTTTTGTCAACTTTGATCCAACATGTACGTCTTTGCCAAGAAACATATTTATCAAATTCATTAATAATAAAACAAAGAAAATCACAACTGTGACGGAGACTTGGATACCCGGTCTTGACGATTTTACTTCTCGCTTTACTTTTTACTTTTCGATTGAGAAGATATATCAAACAATAGAAACAGTGTTTCATCAGCTAACCTCGAATGTCGTCAAAAATACTCCGCTGCCCGTCATATTTTCAACTCTCTTCTTGGTGTTTGGAAATCCTAATGAAACACTGTCTCTCGTTTTGATACAACATCAAGTTGTTCCTTTAAGACGATGCAATCTATCTATACATTGAGACTTTTTAATATTAACTCCAAGTGTTTGGCCACTATTATCCCGAAACGTAGCAGCATTCAGAAAAAGAAAAACGCACTTAATGGAGAGTGGGTTGCACGGATTTTTGGCGCACTTTTGACAAGTTATGCCTCTTAAACAAGCACCGTACCATATGTTTTTTTTCGCAAATTTTGAATAATTACATTATTATGAGCAACCTCAAAAAACTGAAAAGATCTAGGGAATCACCTTAAATCGATTTTATACTGATTTAATCCTTAAACAGATGAACTGGAAGCAATTCCTAGAACAGTTGCTTTTTCCTGTGACCGGTATACATGTCGCGGACGAAGAACAGGTTGTGGTTTATGGAGTGGATTACCTGAAAAACATCACCAGACTTCTCAACGAAACTTCTAACAGGTAAGCCATCATTTTTCCAGCCACTTTCTGGAATTCTTTCTTACGGGGCATTAATATTCGTGGATATCATCAATATTCAACAAACCACACTGTGTCTCCATTTACTGTTCGCTCGTTCGAGAACATGATTAAACGCTTCAAATTTGAAAGGAGTTGCCTGTGTCAATGTAATAATGAATAATTCCTCCGGTTATTCTCGAGCAGCAGATTTTTAAACCCCACATTTCTCCAAATTTCTCAACACTCTGATTAATCAGCAGGGGTACATTGCAGAACACCGAATACCAAATGCACCTGTTTGCTTGCGGTTAGTTTCACGCAGTTTGCTAGCGGTTGTTTTCCAGCAAATAAAAGCTAACCGCTAGCACTTGGAATATCTATCCATGAGACAAGGCCAGACCATTTCACGGGGAACTCGTTGCAATGAGGTCGTGGGTTCTCTAACCGTCCCCTGTCAACCATATGACACTAAAGATGTAGGAGATGGGACCTATGGTTTCATCGTCATTATCCGAGAAGACTTAAAAGTCTAACAATTTGCACATCTAATTATACTAAGGCAGCACATTCTTCTCAGTTATTTTAAGATCCCGAGTATTGAACTTCCCATACAGCAGTCTAGAGCTCCACTAAAAGCAGGGACAACAGTTTCCAAAAGAAATTTCACAACGACGCCCGAAGCCCACTTTAGCAAGGAGCGTATTTTAAAAGAGAAAAGACTAATTTGAAATCTATGTTCGAATCCTAGGTCAAGCTTTGCCAACTGGTCTGTCTCCTGCCAGTTGGGATTTTTAACTATGTTACGTTTATTTGAAATATTTGTTTCCTTTGTTTCAGTGTCATGCCTGTAAGCCAGCTAAGCTTTTAGTGCTATTATAGCTAAGTGCATGACCATTAAAAATACGATTTACATTTTTGCATTTACATTTACATTGTACACGTTTTTACAATACCGCTTGATTATACCACCACGTAACTGTTTCTGTGTGACTGGAAACCCTTCCCATGTAAGGAAGCTTGAAATGAAATGTAGGTGTGTTATTATATTCGTTTGAAGAAATATTTTGACTTTGCGGCATTTTTTAGTGAGAAACACCTCGACCTCACTAATTCCCAGTTGGGTCTCTATAGTTGGTAGAGTACTGCTCGGTATAGCAGATGTCAAGGGTTTAGAACTGTCTTTTTTCCCTGCTTTATCTGCCTAAGTTATGTACTTATCTTTGGTTTGTTTAGATTCCTGAATAACAATAATAATATAATAACAGTTTAATACTTATAGTGCGCATATTATCAAGTGCGCACAACAAAATGAATGCATATACCACGTAGATCATTCAAAATTTTTGTGGGAAAAAGCGATTACACGAATTATATTTGATCTAATTGCACCTCTTTCGCCACAGATCTAAGTGCCGATTGTTAAATATTCTTTGCTATTGTCAAATGCCAAATTACATCAGGGAAAAATAAATGTCATATTTAGTGTTCCTGAGCTTTCTTCTTGATATATAAGTTTATGCTGTAATGAACTCTAGTTATGAACTTGAAGCCCCGCTTGTTTGTAAAAAGTGTCTATTCCATGTTTATTAGCATGTCTGTATTTGAATGAAAATAGCGTTTTTAAGATGGTTCACTAGAGGTTTTCTGAGACTCGATAGCGCGCGCTGCCATTGCCTGCCAGAGGTCAGTATT
>CM042749.1:23308676-23329747 GCA_022496165.2 Catalaphyllia jardinei
TTTTCATGCTCGCCTAGAGGAAAGAGAATTAGTTTGATCTCAAACTGGAACTATTCTAGGCAAAAGAACTGACAGATGATATCAGGGAGGCGTTTCAAGAGAACATACTTGAGCTAGACTGGATGGATGACAAGACCAAATCCCACGCCATACGAAAGGTAATTGCAAACGAAAACGTTCCGATTGCCATATTTCCGGTTGTGAGTATATATGACCACGTCACGGTATGCAGTTCATACAGTAGTTGCAAGGGTTGAAAAGAAAAATTAAAAAGGTAGTTTTAATTACTCAAGTGATTGTTTTTTATGTCTTCGTGATTTTACAGGTCGATCTGATGGTTGAGAACATTGGTTTCCCAAATTACATTGTAGATGACAAACTGATAGACGAAGAATACAAGAATGTAAGTGAAAATACACTGTTTTCCCAAACCTAATAGAGATTTGCAAAAATAGGCTTCAGAGCACCTAAACCGTATGTGGCAGTTGTCTATTCGTTGAGTTAGTTTAGGCTTCATGATACCTGGACATGGAAGTCGCCATTGACCGTGGTTTGACACTGACTTAGTGATACGATTATGTGTAATGATTTAGGTTCCTGTTGAAACATCAGGTTTGTTTGTTTCTTTGCTATTGCTCTTAAAATTGCATTCACATAGAAAACTTTGAAGTAACTAAGAAGTAACCTAATCATACCTTTTGAGAAGTTTTCTTCATGTAGATTTGTCATTACATAGGTTGTTTGCCACCAATCAACGTACTTTGAGAATGAGTTATCATTGGATGAAGCTATAACTGAAAGAGAGCTTGCAGTCTTAAACAACCTCGTCGATGAAACAAAGTAAGAATGGAGGACATATTCAGTTGCAAATGGCTTGTAGCCACCGTGCTTAGATCAAACTAATTAACAATATTTCGATGAGCCCGCGTTTGATAGGAGGTGATCAATAACAATCAAAGGTCGTAGCACGGGGTTTGTCACCTCACCCTATAATCAGGGCCGAGTGGAATAACTGTTCTGTAAATTCTTTGATCGTCTGGTTAATATGGACATTTTATTGCCGGACATCTGAATAAGAGATGGTATCAAAAGGCGAAAAAACTTGACGCACGTGCTGTCTTTATTAGTTGAATAAAGAATGTCGGGAAAGCGAGCGAAACTATTCTTCGCAAAATCTCCTCCGAAGTTGCCACCATTCTGGAGAATTAGGACAAACGACAAAATTAACTGGAAGATCTAACGTGGTCGGAGTAAGGCATTGATAAAGGTTATACGGTTTGTGAAAGTCAAAGATAGCAATAGTTAACGTGACAAGAGTTTGCGTGACTGTCTTCACCAAGACTAAAAAACGCTTTTACGAACCAGCAGTATCTGAAAGTTGTTGTGCTGGTTTTTAATTCGGTCTTCCCGTGGTTTTATTTGCTGGACAGTATTGCCACACTTTTTATGAATTTCTGAGGTTAGCAGGATGGCATTGCCTAGTATATTATTTCCGGTATTTTCGCGGTGGAAAACCTACCAAATCTGTTGTTTTCAGACATTATTTCCTACAGAACTGTCCATAAAGCAACCGTGGCGCAGTTGTTTTCTGTGCGCGGTCAAACACAGGTATAACGGCTGGTAATCGCAATTCAGTGGACCAGTCATATAAACCAGAGGCTATAGTCTTCCGTAGCTTTCTATTTGAACTGTGTTGCTTATTGTTAATCGGTATTTATTTGTTCCTGATGAAGTTTTGTTCTGTTGGGAAACGTTAATGGGGAGCGCAATTAGCCAGGGTCCTGGTTCTGGTGTGGTTGAGGTTTTTGTTTTCGGTGCTTGGCATGAGCAAGACGCCGTTTAGTCTCAGCATCAGTACCTCTCTCTCTACCAAACAGTACAAACCGGGGGTCCTCCCACAAACAATTGGTGGGTAGGTGTGCGGCCCGCTTCCCAAAACCCGGCCTATTTATAACCAACATCTGCATTTTCCCCAACCCTATTTATGATTTGACGAAACATTTCGATACCCAAGTTATGACCTGGTACTTTAATCAATACCCTGTCCCAGACCTGCCTTATAATTAATTACCTAATTCAGACCGATAAATGCATTGTGAAGTGCTTTTGTGGATGGTCTTAATGATGAAGTAGTATGATGAAAAGTAGCGTCTTCGCAAAGACATCCAATTCAAGACTTTAGTGCAAAAACCATACCCTATTTAATTAAGACCAAAATGGCTGAAAACCATACTCTTTGGGGCCGCACATACCTATTTATTTCATATAGGGGAGTACAATAAGATCATCGATAAGTTATGGACGAAGACTTAGGTACTGGTACCTGGTGGGTAACTTGAAGTAACATTCTGTTATGTTTCCTTCAGATCCTAATGAACCGTGATGTCCGCTCCATAAGATAAAATAACGATTTCCTACTGTCCCTAACGATCACCACCACTCCCGTTCCCTGGTTCCAGACTTCATAGTATGAACTTTACATCTCCTTCCTCCTAGTTAAAAATTGTCTACATATGGATGAAAACAACGAAAAATGGTTACAGCTATAGAATAAATAGACTAAACTAAATTCTCCACACAAAACAAAGTTCATTTTGTTCTGACTGTTATACCATCGTGGTTCATCATATACCTGTCAGTATGAGCATTTGTGAGGAGTCACGCTTGGTAACGGGATCTTTGTGGCTAGTTTGTGTTAGCTTACTGCAAACAGTTCATTTTAGCAACAACACAGCTGGATTAATGCCAGTACTTCCATGAGCGTGGTGTGTTAAATATGGAAAATGGCTTCCAGCTCTTTTTTTTAATTCTTCCATTTTGCTTATGCTGCCTTGATTCATTTCTTTAGCGTTTTCACACATCTCTCTACTTCTCCATTGCGGGAAAGAGCAGAGTAACCTTGCAATTTCAAAATCCAACCACACGAGCCAACCTAGCGAATTTCTCTCTGATGAATAGTGTCTTCAAGCATAGTCGGCTGAATTTGATGAACCCGTAGGATACTCTAGAATAAGGGACATTGGTGTAGCTCCATGAGCCAGAGTTCTATCCTGGCAAACGATTCGGAAGACGGGTTGTTTAACAAAGCCATAGGGTGTTTGTGGTCGGTGATGACGTTGAACTTTTTGCCATATGCGAACTCACGAAAGCGCTTGATTCGCGGATCAATTTGCGATGTAGTTAGAATCCGCTGAATAGTGTGCGAAGATGATGAGGTCAATGGAAAATCCTAAGGCATTGGCAGCACTATTGATTGGTAAACTTCTTGGTCGGTTCAGTGCTTTAAACTCGAATATTTCCGTCTCCGACTACAGCCATTTCATCTTTGTCGCCATTTGTAATGTTTCCTTCAGATACATGACAAACATCTCCGTTCCTAAACAAACATACTCGCCTGCATTTGTGAGCCACAAGGCTAATGACGACTTGCCCTTTTTACCATTTTGCTAAAACACCTTACGTTTGTTGTAATATACCTGTAACCTGTCTGTGAAAGGTTACCAAGCTAAAGGCTTCTAAAATAAATTCAGGGAATTTTATGTTTAGTTTGTATCTCTAGCCCAGAAAAAAGCTTTCAATTAGCAAGCGTTTATTGTACATAATGATCCTGAAACCTTTTTGGTCTTAATTCTTCAAAAGGTGGGCACTATCTCCTATTTCTGTTAATGCGTATTACGATATGTTGGCCAACAAAATGGGTAAGTATATGAAGTTTTAATCTGAATGTCTGTCTTGTAAATAAAACTGTTTCAACCAGCAACTGTGCTACATTGAAACCCCGAAAAAAAAAGGTGTCAAGAGTTTGTTAAAATATGTTCATTATAACAAAAGGTCGTCATTCTGAATTCTGTTCCATACATTTTTTGTTAGTTACTTTGGAAGAGCTACTTTGAATCCCGTTCGTTATTTGATCAAAAAGCAATTTCTTCTCTACGAGCGTTTGGTACAGCTTTTCTGATTAAAGCCCTTTTCGTCGTATGGTGCTCATTAACAGAAGTGTATAGTATCTTGCGCTTTCACATACCTGCTACAGGGCTTTCTGTTCTGTTAATTTGTTTTTTTTTTTGCTTTAAGTTTTCCCAGCGGCAATTCTCCAACCGCCAGTTTACAACAAACGCTACCCAAGGTAAGAATTCAGTGTGTTGGAAAGTGCCTGTGAGGAAAAAAATGTGAATGTCTGTGGTTACCCAATATAATGAATGCAGTAGTGTTCGTCACGAGCACG
Organism: Catalaphyllia jardinei; assembly: GCA_022496165.2. Taxonomy (NCBI): domain Eukaryota; kingdom Metazoa; phylum Cnidaria; class Anthozoa; order Scleractinia; family Caryophylliidae; genus Catalaphyllia; species Catalaphyllia jardinei. The sequence goes on from CM042749.1 coordinate 23,312,902, forward strand.
ATTTTCACATTGATTTCTTGCAGGGCCATGTTGTACGGAGGAGTTGGCTCCATTATCGGACACGAGCTAACTCATGGATTTGATCTGGATGGTAAGTTGATCTGATCATACAAGTGGATCGCAGTACTACCTACCCAGGGGAGGGGGGCCTGGGAAGTGGGTGAAATGTGGCCCAAAACTAAGTCATACCCCTTCTCATTAAGGAAAAATTAATTTCAACCCAATCACATAATAATAATATTAAGCCTAACTCGCCTCCCTTGAAAAAAGTCTCCTCCCATTGGTTCCCTCATACTTAGTTTACTTGTTGGAGCTGTTCCTCCGGTACAAACATCACTTCAAATGACTCTTCGATGTATCTCGAAGACTCACTTGAAGAGTCATCAGAATCACTAGACTCTGAATCATCAAGAGAGTCATCAGAATTACTGGAGTTTGTGTCGTCTTCGTATGAATTGGGACAGGCAATTCAACATCAAACAAGATCTGGAGAAATGTCAGGCCAGCTTTGATTATTTACTATCGGACAACCCAGCTTGTGGTGGAAGATTCTTATTTGAAAACGGGAAGCTACAGCCACGTGACAATAACAATATGTCGAGATGCAAACGCTAGGCAATTAAGGACGTTCGCGCCCATTGCTACTGCGCATCTCTAGTGCGCACGCTATTCATTGGTCACGCGCGTGCCACGTCATTTTCAAGCGCGCGCACCGAGTCGAAAACTCAACAAAATATAGAGCTGATGACCTTAGCGTTAACTTTGTGGGCGAATATTTTTGTTGGACGCTCGGTGACCCCCACTTTTTTTTGGGCAGATCACTTCCTTCTCCGATTCTTTCCATTATACTAAAAAACAAAAAAATCTGTACGTGGGAATCTAATTTTATCATTTTCTACCTGGGCCCGAACGTCCCTAACTGGAAACAACGAGTAGAAGAATTGAAAACTAAGATTATTGCGCATGACAACAGCGTATATATGAAAACCAGTGGCAAACTACAAACAGGGCTAAGATGCCACCACAAATTTAATGAAGATACCCTTCACTTTATAACTACAGGAATTGAAAAGGGCATTGACAATTTATTTAAGACCTGGACAGAGTGATGAAAAAATTTTCAGCAACTTTTCCAATATTATCCAGTGCAAAGTCGTCCCAATCTCGGAAGAAAAAAGAAAGCAGTGCGAAAGCCAAAAGGCACAAGATTCGAGCAAAACAGGCAAGAAAGAAAAGAGCCTGCTTTATATTGTTGTCTTTAGGGGTATCGCCAATAAATGATGAATATGATCCCTCTGTTTATGGCATCCAACAGGTTGAAGAAATTGATTAAGACACTCTTTTATTATTTTCGTCTGGAATATATATGTATATTTTTTATATATATATAATTTTTTAATGTGACTCAAAGTACAATTACAAGAGCAATACAAACAATATTACACCAACACTTACACTACCGTAATTACAATAATTGCTAACACCACTCAACATAATAATTTAAAACACTTCTGCTACAGTTTACAGAGTTTACACAACTTACAATGCTTACGGAACGATACTACACTATTAACTTTACACTATTTATATAATGGTAACAATTATCTTTATGTTTAAATATGTAAAAAAAATTAACGGCTACGAACAAGACTACGGCTGGCATAAAGAAAAAAGTTACAAAAGGCGAGAGTAGGAAAAAAAAAGGATTAACCGAATGAGATTTAAAGTAGATTTCCCCAGATATTCAAGAATATATGCAGCTTTCTTTGGGCAGTATAACTTTGCTTTAAAATATCAAGTTTATCGTGGAGGCGGAGAAAAAAGCCTTCAAAACATAAGTTGCCATCACATGAACTTGTCGCGAAGATATGGAATTTTGCAATAAGAAGAGTGACATTAAGTGCCTGTTTATTTTTGATGTTGTCATGCCAACCATATAAGTAGTATAGTAATTGGGGGTTCCAGCCCACTTTTCAAATAATAAACTCCAGCACAGTTTTCAATATTTTTTTCTGTTCTGATTTTCTGAGCACATTTTTCAAACATATTTTTTATACTATATTTCTCAATTATTTTTCCAACAATTAATAAACTGCTGGAAAAACCAAATGCTTAAACCAAATAATAAACCAAACCTTGAATCAAAATATAGGAATCAAATATTGGAATCAAATGTGGAGCCAGACCAAAACCCGGGACATCAGTCTGGAACCAAAAATGGAATTAAAATTGGAATGTAAATGAAAATTGAAATTAGAATTAAAATTGGAATGTAAATGAAAATTGAAAATGGAATCAAAATTGGAATGTAAATGAAATTTATTCATGAAAATTTTTAATATTCTTATGCCCATATGCATAGCTTGCTATTCCATCCTCATGTATATATCTTTTATCATCAAAACAGCTGAGTGATACTTTATTAATTTCATAACTACTAAGCTTGTGGTTCTCGCTTCTAATTGTTTTCATTTTGTTAAACATCTGTTTATTATTTAAGAGTGTATCTTTATAGTTTTCATGTGTGATGTTTTTCTTCATGACATTCTTTTTGATTCCCTTAGCAGTCTTTCCTCCTTGTTGATTATCTTTCATGTAACTATACATTTTTGATCGTAAGCCCACAAACTCAGTGATTGGAACTCCTGCTGCTTCATCTTTGAATTTTCCAATTACTTTTTTATTTGTCTTATCAAAATACGGTGAGCTCTCAGAGTAATCACTATTATCAAACCTATGCTTATCATTCCAAAAGTCTTGGTATACATCACCAGCTTCAATTTCATAGGTTAAGCTGTCGGTATCAGTAAACAATAACTTAGCCTTACTTCCATATTTCTCTTTGATGTAGTTGTAATGGAAATCATACATCAATGTCTTACTCAAATCTAAGATGCACATCCCCACATATGCTGGTCTGTTCAGAGTGAGGGTTTCTTTTATTTTATGTACAGCCACCAGATTCTCATTAAAGATCTTACTACTGACATAGGTTGGCTTACTGGTTAATTTTAACAGTTTCTTCTCATCAGTTACCAATCTCACATCTACTCGCTTTCTGATATTTTCCATCGTTTTTCCAAATACGCTGTTATTCATCAGCTTGAAGAAATCCTTTTCAAAAGCATTTTTAGCATTTTTACGTTTCTCGGTATTGAAATCGATATATTGTTTTAACCAAGGGGATTGATTGAACTTTAGTACTCGATGGACTTTAGTAACCTTCAAACCAAGATCTATATATAATTGGAGGTTCCTGTAATGTAAAACGTACTTTTCTTTTTTCCCCAAGGTTGGTATAAGCTTGTGAACCAAACCGGTTGATATATTATATTTCTCAGATATTTTTTTGCAGTACTCAGATAGCATATAATTTGTTACTTCCACCTTTCCTGCTGCTAGCGGGTAATCATTATGTAGATCGTGTAATTTTTTGGGATATTTGAGATCGACTTCTAATATTAATCCTTTATTGCTGTCTTCCTCATACTTAGCCAAATCTAATTTATCAATTTGTTTTTGTGTCATCCATCTGAATCCACCGGTGGGCAGATACTGACTCATAGCCCAACCGTATAAATTATTTGCGTCAAGATACATAATATACTTGGAGGGTGCTTTCTTATTGTGTTCTTTCATATATTTATTATTTGCTTTACCATATCTGTTGGCAATATAGCTAATACCACCTCGTAAACCTTTTCAATAAACTGAAACATATCAATGTCAGTCATCAATTCTAGTTTAATATTAGTCATCTTCAACATAGCATCCCACGACAAACCTGGAGAGGTGAAATAATGGCATGGGTCCAACTTGTAATATTCCAAACATGTTTTCCTGAAATTCTCAAATACATCTGCTAATAATAGGATATCTGATTTCAAATATAAGTCATGATACTCTCCCATATTTTTTAGAGAGAATTTATCCCAAACATTTTGTGCGTGTTTATAATCTTCATCAGATATATGTTCATCATTTAAAATGCTGTAGAATTCTTCTTTCAGCGGTAGTTTTTCACTGAACTTGTCAAAACTATCCATATAATCATAAGGATAAACTCCCTTTCTAGTCATCAAATCTAATTTTTTACCTTCAAATACTTCAGAGGTATATTTTAATGATTCTTTCGGCATATTACTCACTAGTTTTTCTAGACTGGAGCTCATAAATTGAAAACTGTCGAGGAAAACTAAGCTATTACTAAGCATGAACGCCATATACTTCTCCATATTATTAGGGATAGCATTGATTGTCATCTGTTGCTCCTACCTTTCTTAATTTTGTAAGCATGTTTCTTAACAATGGCTCCAATCTCCTGCATTATAAAATGAGAGTCATACCCACGGAGATTATGAAATATAACAGGTATTTTTACTTCTTCTGGGTTTACTCTAAGTTTTAAATTACAATCTTGATGAGCGGATCCTCTATATTTACCGGTGATATGACAGTGGTCTCGAACTTGAATATCTTTATCAGTATATTTTTTATCGCAAATATGACATTCTTCAGCTTTTTGAAATTGCTTTTCATCTTCTTTTGTCATTTTCAATGGTTTATTGAATTCTTTTTTCATCACTCTCTTACAATATTTGACTTCTTCCAACATAGCTTCCATGAATTTAAAAACTGCCTTTTCACCTCTATACGTTTTAGCAGTTATGCTATATTTATCATTATAACAACAGACAACCTTATAACCGTAACCACAGTCTCTATGCTTCTGGTATGCTTCTGTGAATGATTTGTTGTTATTGGGTTGGCAACCAGATATCTTCTCAGTGATAGCTTCAAAGTCAGCGTAAATCACAAATGGCACAGGCTGTTGTTTATTATGATTATTATATTTTAGGATATTGTTATCAGAATCAGGCATTTTCACTGCTTGTGCTCCATTAATTTGAATACAAATATTTTTATGATTGTTCAAGACTCTTTCAGAGCTGAAGCACTGGAGACAATGCGCGCAAAAGTGCTTCCTATGTTCATACTTCGTTTGGTTGAACATGAACCTGTTGAAATCTTTAATTAAAACATAATGTTTATTATCATCCTCAGTTCTTAATAACAAATCCATATGTTTGTCATATTTTTCTTTTGACACATAGATAGGATATGGTTGTTTGTTTTCGTATCCAAAGACACTAATATTGATTTTATTTTGCTTTTCAATTTTATTGTAATGCTTTGTGGTTACTGGGAACTCAATTCCAGAGTAATCCAATTTATTGATGTATTCTTCATCAGATTTTTTAATCCTCTGTGGGTTCTTGAGGATTTAAGCACCTGATGTGACACCATCTGAAGCATTCATTATCCTCATTTTTCATGTTGATCAATCCCTTTTTACTGTTTCTGAGTTCTGGGAGAAGTTCAATATATGATGAGCCTTTCATTGGTTCATATTGTACAATATTAAGATAATGATTGTCAACAGATTCAATAGTCCAACCAGAACCTTCAGAAATCCATTGAGCTATCATATTCAGGGTTTGTTGTTTTGATAATTCTAATGCTCCAGGGTTTTCTGTGTTATTAATGATGGTTTGAGGTTTGCTATTGAAGTGTGCTGTTTTGTACACTATTTCATTATTTGCTTATTTTTTGAATGTCACCTTGAGTGTTTCAACGAATTTCAGACCTTTCATAGATGTAAGCATCCTCACAATATGATATTCAACTGCTTTTCTCGTGTTTTGCAGTTGTTCAAGAGCATCTTTGTTGTTTCTGATGCTGATTTCGAAAGACTTAGTATAACCCTTCAAGGCTCTAGATGTTTCCTCTATCTTGGTTCTTGGTAGTGGGACTGGTTTTTTAGTTCTTGGTAATGGGATTGGTTTAATCATGTTGTCTTCATATTCCTGCACCATCTCTTCACATTTTTTCTTAGAAATGGGATTGTCCTCGGAGCTGGGACCGGTTTGTAATCATCCCTGAATTCCAGTGGTGGAGGAATGATGTTGTCTTCATAATCCTGCACCATCTGTTTTACATTTTTCCTGGGAGTTGGGACTGGCTTTTTCAACAACAGTTTTATTTTCTCGTTCTGCTTCAACAACATGTTGATCAGTTGAGATTTGGTTAGTTTTGAGAGATCTCGGGTGTTCATACTATAGGTTGAGATAATTTTTTTCATTCTATATTATATATAAAATACTATCTCTTTAAACCTTAATGGAGGTGAAATTTTTTGATTGAGATTTAAAGACATGTTTATATAAACTATATTATAATGACGAAAATTACAATAAATGAGTGCGTTTTTTCTGTTCATCCGACTTATGAATTATATGCTGCAGACAGTGATGGAAACATCATCAATATCATTAAGAAAGTGCTTCACAAAGGTAACAATAATCATAGACGTTATTTAATGGTTTGTGTTAGAAAACATGGCCAATCAGGTCAGAAAGGTTATCAAGCTCATCGATTTATTTGGGAATGTCATAATGGATCCATACCAGATGGAAAAGAAATTGACCATATTAATAATAAAAAAGATGATAATAGGTTACTCAATCTCCAGCTTGTTACCCATCAACAAAATCTTAAGAAATCAACAAAGGACCGTGATTATACATTCGCTGCCAAAAATCATCAAAATAGAAAATGTATAAAAGCCACCAACAAAGATACAAATGAAGTGAAATTCTTCAACAGCATGTATGCAGTCCAACAACACCTTGGTATAAATGCAGGTATAGTTAAAATGGTATGTGAAGGTAGTCATAATTATAAATCAGGTGTATCAAAGAATGATGGTCATTCTTATACATTTGAATATATCAAACAAGAAGACTTACCAGCTGATTACAAAAAATCGGCTAATATCAGACCACGAAGATTATCAGATGAGGATAAAAAGAAACACCAGTTGGAATCTATTAAAAAATGGCAAAACAAAGAATACCGATGTCCTAACTGCAACCGAGTTTATAATAATGGTTATAAATATGTTCACAAGAAACATTGCAAAAATAGACAAAAATAATAATATTTTTGGCTACCAATAGATAGCAATAATCAGTCTTGATAACTGTAATTCGCGATATAATATGATAATCATACTATATCGTCTTATCAATATAAGATTACATAACTTGTGCTTAAAACACTTTCATATATTTCCTAAATCCTTCATAGGAATCCAGCTATTAAAATCATCACTGTATCCCTTCCACTTCACTAAAGCTTGTTTCTTCTTATAGTTCCTCCGAATGACTTTATCAATGCGGAATACATCCTGTTTGGCTTTTAATAATTCGGGTTCATAGAAATTCCCTTGAATATCTTCATTTCTGAGATCCTTTATTTTGTATGTGATTGGATTAGTGTATTGGATCTTATCAACTGTGGACATTTCTTCTGTCCAATTTGGTGCGATAACCCTTGTCGAACACATTCCGTTTGTACTCAGATATTCTGACCTGATCACCTATTTTAAATTTTGGTTTCTGTTTTGATGTTTCCATATCACCATATAGATTGAAGTAAACTATAACCTCATTCCTCTTATCAGATGCTTCAACTGGTGTCATTTTTATGCTTGAATGTTTTGTGTTGTTGTATTGTTTTACTAGTTCAGGTAACATGTCTAGATACATAGTATTACCTTGAACTGTGAACTGTTTCCACATTTTGGATTTAATTGTCCTATTCCATCTTTCAACTACTGATAACTTCTCTTCATTCTCAGTTGAGTACATTTGTATCCCATTTTTCTCTAATAGGTCTTTCAAATGTTTGTTATAGAACTCTTTTCCCTTGTCAACCCAAATATATTGTGGTTTTCTGCCTTCCTTGAATATTGTTTTAAATGCTTCAGTGACAGATTCACCTTTCTTATCTTTCAATGGAACGATCCAACCATATTTGCTGAATACATCGATAACCATTAGAAGATATCGGTAACCTTTGTTCCATTTACTAAACTGCTGCATTTCAACCAAATCACTTGCCCATATTTCATCGATATGATTTGTGATTACACGCCGCCGAGTGAAATTCCGTTTTATGGGCGTATGTAACTCATCAGCTAATTTTTCTTGGCAGTTTTCCTCACTCGACGGCTTTTCCCGTTTTTTGGCTTAACACCCATACCCAATTTTGACTTAGCTGCAATAGCGTTGCGAGCTATTGCGTGTCCCCATTGTCTGTCGTTCCATGGAATAGCATCAAGAGCTTTGACCATCTCACGATCAGCCTCATTTTTGATCACCTTTTGGTTTATTACCGCAAACTGAGTAATCAACATCATGCTGCATACTGACTGCATCTGTTCTCCCTGTTGGTTGTTGATATATCTCAAGTATCCGACCAGTATTAGGATCATACCTCAGTTACTCTTCAAGAGGGTTACCAGGGCCTGTATATTTATGCCCAGGCATCACAAAACCCTTCTTAGGTGCAACCTTGAGAATGGCATTATGGATGTCTAACCCTCCACCATAACCTTTCCATTTAATCCATGAGTTGTATGATCTACTGCCTCCAGCATCTTTGTAAGCTTTGTATTGTCTCTTGTATTCAGCAACCAAAGCTCTACCCTCTTTTGCACTCACTTCAGGTCCTTTAAACAATCCAGGTGCAGTGACAACATTCCAAGCTTTCTTCCAATCAACAAATGGAAATGGTATTGGTAATCCTATTCCTATCTGATAGCCCTCAGCTTGTGAGGGCTCAATCAGTTTCCCCGCTTTCTTCCTTTACCTGATATCTTTTTTGACATATCATCGGTGACTGAATCAATGATTTGGTCTAAATACTTTTGTCCCATTTCTTTCATTTTATTTTTGGCAGTCTCTGATTTTATTGCTTCACCAGCTTTATTTCTACCTAAGTTGAAAAGTCCTTTAGCACCTGATGCCAATCCTTTAACAATAAGCTCATCAAATCTTGATCCTTGTTTCCCACTCTTCACGAATTTGGTCTTTGTTATCCCACATTCAGCACAAGTGCATTTCATCATGGTTCAACCATTTTTAGCTTTAGCATATCGTTTGCTCCCTGGAACGCATTCAGTTTGTTTCTTCTGTTTAACACAATATGATTTCACCATTATATATATAATTTAGATATTTTTGAAATAATTGATTATGAATCTATGATTGACACTTGACTGACATATTGAATTTAGCATTATGTATTGTATCAAGAATGGATCTTCCCTTCTGTCTTTCCAGTAGATACATCGTATAAACACCAATACCCACATAACACTGAATCACGTTCTTGTATCTCATCAGTTGAATACACTAATTGTTTTCCACTAGTGGCCATATATTTCTTAACCTCTGATGGCATATTCAATCCAAAAGAGTCGAAGTATTCAAAAAATCTATCAATGTTTCTATAAGCTACCCAATGTGTACCTGGTCCGATGTGGTTATCAAGATTTACTATCCCACATTCTTTATTTTTTATTTGTGATGATAATGTATCCTTGCTGAAAACACCTCTGAAGTATTTTATACCAAGTTGTTTGACCCAATTTTTCAGATCATAATTTGATAATGGTTTGTTTATAAAATAGCTTCTATCAATGGAATGCTGTTGAAAGGACTGTTTGGACCTAGAAGAAGACCTTTTCCTTTCTTTTTTGGAGCTTTCTTTTTTTTTTTACCAAGACCAATCTGGTTTGGGTAGTCATCCCAACTACCAAAGAATGGTGGTGGTTGATATGGCATTATCATTCCATGCTTTCCACCTTTCCTTTTCGTGTCCATTTTGGGAACATATACAGGTATTGATCTTCTTGGTCTTGATTTTTCAACATGCAAACCTCTACCGGTCAAAGCCTTTAGAACCAAAGGAATCCCAATACTGGCAAGCAAAGTGCCAAGGAAACCACCTGACTGCTTTGCTGTTGGTTTTATACGAACACCTGAACCTGTTTGAAGAGCGTCCAATATATCTTTCTTCTGTTTTGTAGTTAGTAGGTGTTTGTTTGCAATAAGCTTATCAATTTTGTTTTGTGGAATGAGGAAACCACCTTTCTGTACTCCTTTTCCAGATATTTTTTTGACAATTTGTTGTGCGCCTGCACTGGTTGCTCCTGCCAAAGCTGACAATCCAATTGTTTTCGCAATGGTTGGTCCGAATGCACGTGCAAGAGCCAGAGCTGAAGTCAACAAACTACCACCAACTTGCTTTCTGATATTTGTCTTTGACAGCTTGATATCCATACCTTTTTTCTCTTTCCGTTTCTTCTCCAATCTCTTCTTGACCATTGCTGGAACGTATAAAGTGTCATTTCTGTGAAGAGTATCATTTGTGAGCCTTATGACGACTGTTTCTCTTTTACTGTAAGCATCACCAATATTCTTCTTCTGATTTTCTGATAGTTTCACATTTATTGCAAAAAGTTGAGTCATTTCTTGTATATAATATACGTTATATAATCTTTGATTACAAAACGTATGCAAAACGTATACAAAATAACTAATATTTTATCATTGTGGTCGATTCTTTTACATAGACCTCAGGATTAATTTCCCATCAGTCTTTCTCATTTCAACATTCTGTTCAGAAAGGACAAGTGAATAAATTGAGTATCCTGCATTAGTAGCACCGCTTAGTGTATATTTGAAAGTAAGTGTTGTCATACCGTCTTTGATATCTGTTGGTTGCTTTGTAAATAAAGTAAATAAATGGAAAAATTGTACTGAAGTTTGACCTATTAAAGAGAGTATCACTACCAAAACGACTGTTGGCACGAACATAAAGCAGAACATCTCGGAATACACGTGCTGGTTCTTCTTTTGGTTTGTAATGAACCTCTGGATAATCTCTTCCATTTCCAACTTCAAGATGGCAGCTGTTTAATGCTTTATTATCAACAACGCTGAAAGTGTTATACAAGAATTTATTTCGTCTCTGTGCTTCATCAGTTGCATCATTCATTATGAAAACGAAAACATGCCTTGGTTTGTTAGATGCTGTTGAAATGCGGAAGTTACCCGTCTTCTGTTGTGTTGAATTACTTTTATATACCGATTCATGAAGATAAGTCCACTTTCTTGTTTCAAGGTATTTGCTCATGTATAATGAATTTCCATCTGCATTGAAAACAATACGAGGGACTATCAGCTGAAAGTTAGAAATGATCACACGGCAATTGTCTGCTGCCTGCCAGACAAGGTTGTTGTCACTCTCAATATTTATTGTTAACTCAATTTTAGAATTCGGAAGGAGTTCATCAATAAGGCTCTCAAAAAAGCCATACCGATTTAGTGGTATTTCTACATTCACTGTAACACCATCATTCAGTAGCAATTTTCTAGCAGCAAAACCTGAATTGTAATTTGCTTGAGCTGTTCTTTCTTCAGCATGTCTTGTTGTGTCAATATAAAAGAATTCATTAGTACCTTGACTTTTTGAATAACCCTGAGAATATTCCAGAAGATGTTTGATGTTTGTTGCATGGTTTGCATCCGAACATTCATAAACATCAACTCCATTCATCTTAATAGTCAATTTTTTGATGAGAGAAGATGCTAATTAACTATCCCATTATGATCATCAGCAAGGACATCATTTCCATCTGCTATCTTCTCTAAATTGAAATCTACATTAAATCTAGCGTGATACCAATCAAAAGGGGTTGATTCTCCACTATTGTCAACAACAAAACGATGATTATCTTTTTTCTGATGTTGATCGACTGGGATATCTGTAATCAATGCTGTTTGAAGTTCAAAAACAACATCTTCATACCGTTGAACGTATTTTGAGTTTCGATAATTTGTCATATATTATAAGTTTATATAAAATTCCTTCTTCTGAGTTTTCCACCTGAAAGTATTTGATTTACTCTTTCATTTACCTCTTGAGCAGTTAATTCTTTTGGTTTTGACAAACTTGGTTGGATTGATGGAGTTTTTGTTTTCTTACTTAGAAGCTCGACTATCTTATCACCAGCCTTATAGCCAGCATATTCACCGGTTTTTGTAGCCACCTTTTTTGCAGTTCTTCCAAATATTTTACTTCCAACAGCCTTTAAGACATCAGTCATACCTCCCCCAACAGTCATATCTTCATCAAAGATATTAGTCATACCTCCATCATAGATATGTTTTGTCACATACATATCCAAATCTGGATCATACATTGTTTTGAATTCACACTGTCTTATCATATATTGTAAGATTATACAACTGTTGATCGTAGAAACAGTTCAATGTACCAATCTATCCCATTCAAATCAATTGGAGTCCCAGATGAATCAGTAACATAAAACCGCATTGAAGATATCAAATGACCTGATACTGGACTATATGCAAGAAAACGAGGTTTGTAAGTAAATGGAAGGGATCTGACAAGATTTTCGACGGGAATAACAGCTACTGTACTCGAAGATTCACCATCAGTAATACTTTTCTGTTACTTTGTCACAGTTAATGTGTATTTCATCTACTCCTCTTGTAATATCAGGGAGACTTGTTCCATACTCTGTTTTCACAATTTTTTAGAATCAAAGCCAATCAGTTTTCTAAAATCTAAGTTTGTGAGATCTAATTGAAAAGTATCATGCAGCTCAATAAGTACTCGATAAGTTGATAAAACAAAATACAGATTGAAGCCATACTCTCTCGTATTGTTGCCATCTTCATCTTTAACAAAATGTTTTTTGTCTTTCATATAATTTTTGATATATTCATCAATATCATCATAACTGTACATACCATCAATAAACGTTATTGTTTCCCAATCTGTGCCACCATTATGACTGTATTTTATTTGATTGTTACCATATGATTGTCTGATATTATACCAGCTGTAAGTCATGGATATTGTTCTAACAGCAAGTTCATGCTTCGTGTCTTGAGATAGTTTAATAGGCTCGTTGAATCTAATGGTGAAATCATGACTCAAACTCACACCCACCTTTTGTCTATTTCTTGATGAAAATCGTAATAAAAATTCACTCATATACTATTATATTAGATATTCCTTCAGGAGGTCATTCATTTGTTTGTTATCTATCACATTCAATTTATTCAACATGTGTACTATATTAACAAACTCTTCTTTGACATCATTACTGTTGTTCCCAGCAGACATTGACCCTCCAAGCAGCTCTAATCGTGAAAGTAAATCTTGTGGATTATCGTAGTAAAGTACACCTGATCCAAGTTTGGAATACTTCTTGGATGTCCTGTGTATTGGTATTTCACTCAGTCTATTTAGGTCATTAAACACTGATCTTGCTAATTTAGAGTAATTCTTTCTGCTATTGAATCGTTTTGTTAGAAGATCAAGTGTGTCAAAATCAGCTTGTTTGTCATATACTTTCTGGCCGTTTTTGTGAGCTACAACTTTGAGATGCCCGTGTAGTTTTGGAAGATCAATTACCAGACCACCATACTTTCCATTTTGTGATATCTTATAGGCGTTTCTCTTTTTTGTGTATAGATGCCTTCACCAAGTGTTTTCGCGCCTTCTTCTATAATACCTATTCTTTTTTTGTACTTTTGTAACAATTTAATTTCTTTACTCAAACCATAAATTTCTTCTTTGTTTTTATCTCTCATTTTTTTGGTTGTCGACATAGATCCTTTCTTTCTTCCGAGATCTTTGATTTTTTCTCCAATCCCATTGTTAAAGTCATCCAAGTTGATTGATCCTTTGATGTGTGATTCCAATATTTGGGAAGGAGGTGGTAATTCTTTATCAATCATTATTTTAATCTCATCAGTTGTAAAACCCTTATCAATACCTGACTTATAAGGTGACTTATTTTCTGGTTCACCATCAATATTCTCCATCATTTTTGGTTTATAGCCTATTTGTAATTTTTGGGTTTCAGTTGGCGCTGGCAATGCTGGTAATATATTCATCATTGCAATGTCTTCCAATCCACTTGTTAGGGCCTTTTTGGTTTTTCTGCAACTGTTCAATTAGTTTATCCTGTTTTTCATCAATATTCTTCTGAACATTAATTGAAGGTTCCAATATTGCTGCTGTTTCATCATATCGATCCTGTTTTTGTGTATTGTAAGTCTTAATTATTTCACGGGCTTCTTTCACCTTCTTTCCAGTTTTAATTTCACTATTGAGAAGACTTTTAATTCTATTGATATCCATATACTGATATGTTATATTATTCTCAACTTATCTCAACTTATATCGATTTATCTATGCTTTTTGTGTTTTGGGTATTTTACTCAGTCTATTGAGATCATTAAACACAGATCTTGCTAATTTAGAGTAATTCTTTCTGCTATTGAATCGTTTTGTTAGAATATCAAGTGTATCATCTCACCGTTAGATACATTTAAACTTATCTCGGTAATCGATGCCTTCCCAGTTGAATGGCGCGAATCATTAAACACGCTTGCTTTTACAGCTGAAGAGCCTTTTAATTTGCGAGAGCATGACCTGCACCTACATGAAACCATGGAACGCACCAGGAAAGCCGGCATCAAGCTCAATGACGAAAAGTGCGTTATCAAGACAAAAGAATGCAGCTTCTTTGGCATGCTTTACACACCAGATGGGGTTAAGCCCAGCCCAGATAAAATCAAAGCCATCGAACAGCTGGAACCACCCAAAGACAAAAAAGAGCTACACACCTTCTTGGGGATGGCAACCTATATGAGCTCGTTTATCCCAAAGTTAGCTGATCACACTGCGCCTTTAAGAGACCTCCTTAAGGAGAACGTTGACTTTGCATGGAATCCATCACACTCGAGAGCCTTTGAAAAAGTGAAGTCATTGATATGTTCTGCAACCACCTTGGCGTACTATGACAGAAAGGAACCAGTTGTTCTCCACGTTGATGCATCAATTAAGGCCTTGGTGCAGCCTTATTCCAGAACAACAGACCGATAGCATTTGCATCAAAAGCACTGACACTCGCCGAGACCCGCTATGCCAACATCGAACGAGAACTGTTAGCAGTAGTCTACGGATGTGAAAAATTCCACTCCTACCTCTATGGAAGATCATTTGTGGTGAAAAGTGACCATCGCCCCCTAGAGCAAATCCACAAGAAGAACCTCATGCAAGCACCTCCACGCCTTCAAAGAATGCTGTTGCGTCTACAGCCTTATGACTGCGTCATCAAATACACCCCTGGAAGAGAAATGGTCACAGCCGACGCCCTATCACGTCTCTCACCAATGGATAAATTTGAAGTACCAGAAATGAATGTAAAAGTTCATCACTTAATCAGAATCACCCCAGCTAAAATGCAAGAGTTCAAAGAGGAGACTGCAAAAGATGAAACCCTGCAGCTGTTATCCCGCCAAGTGACACAAGGCTGGCCAGACAGTGTGAAGAAAGTTGATCCCACAATAAATCCATACTGGGCGTTGCGAGATGACATCTCGGTAGAAGATGGATTAGTGCTTCTTGGAAGCCGAGTGATAGTTCCAGAATCCCTGAGAGGCAACATTCTTCAGCAAATCCATGGAGGACATCTCGGGATAGAAAAATGCAAACTGCGAGCCAAATCGTGTGTTTATTGGCCAAACATTTACAATGAAATCGAAAACCTGGTCACCTCATGCAGTGTATGCCAGAAGTACCACAACTCCCAGCAGAAAGAACCTATGATACCGTCAGAGATACCCTCAAGACCATGGCAAATTGTGAGCGCAGATCTGTTCTACGTTCAACAGTCGTGGTTTCTTCTAGTCGTCGACTACTATTCCAAATTTCCGTTCGTCAGGAAGCTCCATAACCTCACAGCTAGAGCCGTTGCTAAGGAGATGAAAACGCTGTTCGCAGAGAATGGAATTCCAAGAACATTACAATGCGATAATGGTACCCAATTTACGTCCGCAGAGTTCAAACAACTGGCAGACCAATACGGCCTTGAGATTGTGACATCTTCCCCCCACTATCCACGTGGCCATGGATTTGTCGAACGGCAAGTCCAAACAGTTAAGAAGACCATTCTCAAATGCAAAGAAGCCAATGAAGACATAGATCTGGCCCTGCTAGCACTACGAACAACGCCACTAAGCTCAACTGTAGCGTCGCCAGCTGAACTCTTGAACAGTCGAATGTTCAAATCTACACTCCCAGGAAAGATTTACCCGGCAAAAGACCAAGAAGAGTTCAGGGAGTGGCTTAAGGCGAAACAGGACACCCAAAGCCGCTATTACAACAGGCACACCAAAGAACTTCCTGAACTACACAAGGGTCAAGCCATTTATCTACAAGACCCCGTGAGAAAAACATGGAACCCAGCCCGAGGTATAGATCAAGGAGAAATACCTCGTTCATATATTGTCGAAACGGAAACCGGAGCGCAACTCCAAAGAAACAGGATTCACCTCAGACCAAACAACGGGTCCATCAGCCCAACAAACAACTCGTCAAACAGGACCCCACAAGGGAACACAACCACACCCAGAGTCCAAACGCCTCCCAACACTGATGCACAAAGCCCTGCCTCAGCAGAATCGTAACAGGGTCCAAGGAAATCTCGCTCAGGCCGTGAAATCCGACCACCGGAAAGACTCAATTTGTGACTGCTATTTAATTAGACACTTGTGAGATATACGAATGGAAAACAGCCAATTGTGCCTCATTGATCGTTGTTTATACATGTCTATAGATAAGATGTTCAAGACCTGAATTGAGATCAGAATGACTATTTATTTATTTATTTATTTTTTTAATATAAACATTGCTTAACAGAAGGGGATGTTACATATCGCAATAGACCCCAAAGGACTGGCATTAATATGTAAATTATTCACCTGCACTTAATATGCACATCGGCACTTGGCACTTAACACTTTTGCACATGGACAACGGTTCGTACAGACATCGTTGTAAAGCAAGCAAGGATTAAAGATAAACAAGATTGAACCCGACTCTTTATTAC
>CM042749.1:23351005-23360058 GCA_022496165.2 Catalaphyllia jardinei
CTTGGAATGCTCAATACTGAAGAATTTTCCTGGGAACAAGAACATAGCTTTTGCCACTGGTCATCCAGGTCTTTAAGAATGACGCACTCTACAGCACAACTAAGATCAGGACATTTCATGATCATCTCAGTCACAACATCAGGATGTAAGTTCAAAAACACCCACCATCTTGTAAATGGTTTAATGTATTTTTAACCCAAAAACATTATTCTCTGCATACTATGAAAAATCAACAAGGATTCCTTTTAAATAAAATGATTACATGTAACCTGAAGTTAATGGCATGGCATCAAATTGAACATAATGCATTTTAAAATGGATATGTTAACTTGAATTTCATATTGTGTAAGGAAAGGTGAAGTAAATATTTATATCACAAATAGGTTAAAGAAACAAAAATATATTACTTGTTAGTACTTATATTTGTCAATTAACAACAGGTGGAGATCAAACTTTGCAAACTCCAAAAATACCTGTCAAGAGTTATTGAGGAGCAAAAACACAACGTACAGTCAAGATAACTCAACATAATATCAGTCATGAACTGAAGATTAATATTTACATTTTCTCTGAAACTACTGCTTGGGTTTGTTAGTGAAAGGCAAATTCATAAACAAAAGGAAAATAAACTGATTTTGGTTATGAGCTCTTAACCTTCCCCAACTCATAAGCACCCCTTACAATTCCATCCTGGGTAGATAGGGCCATCAGCCCAGAAACATGTCACCCTCTGATTTCAGACATTTGTGCTTTTTTTCTATTCTTTGGCAGTTCTAACACAGAAAATGATGGTGCTGCTAATATTTCCCTCTGCTTGAATAAAGAAAACAAATTGCAATTGAAAGCACTGGTGGTATTAATAAATACAAACTAACTATTAAATACAAAAATCAACGATTAATTTCTCCCGGATTTACAGAGAAGCAAAAGCTAGCTAATATGTCCAGAAAAAAAATGCCAGAACTAAGATAACAACAATAACAACAAAAAGTATTAAATATATAGGTAATTGGATATATATGGATATAAGCTTACTCATAACAGACCTTGAGTATAAAATCAGATTAGTATTTACCTGGACCACCAGATGCAAGTTTTTGTGAAGGACTTTCGCATAGTTTTACACTTGTTAAACCGAATCATATTTTTCTGTTGTTGTGTTACAGAGCATGCAAACATCTTGCTGCCTCAGAATCTTGTATCGTTTGTCAGATCTCTACATTAGTTCTATGAGCCTCTACAGCAGAAGTAAAATTGATTCCTTCGTCACCTTCGGCCCGTAAAGGACTACAGGGTGTTTACCTTAAAAGACATTGTTAATGCAGCACCTGCAAACATGAACACCAGGCTTGCACTGGGAGATAATTTTTCTTGGCGTTTTGTCCACCATATTGGAACTCTGATTTACTTCCGGCCATTCGCATTGTTTTTGAACAACCAATCAAAACCGCCTCTAGAACGGATCTTTCGAGAGTCGCTCGTTTCGTCAAGCCATTCGCAGTAAGGAATGAAGACTCGAGGTACGAGAATGATGAAGGTATATGCTTTTTTATCGCACGTGCGCCAGTTTTATTCATTGTCAGTCAGTGACTTTCATGCAAACAAGACGGGTCGGTCTCGACCCAATCTATCTCTCTGGGACAAGATACAGCCTATGCCAGTATCGGAGGCATCTGTGCTCAGTTCGAATGGCTTTGACATATTGGAGAACTGAAGGAGGACATCGCTGGAAGTTAGTGCAAAATTCACGTTGTTGAGACTGCCTCCCTTTCCAAAGACGACATGAATTTTGACTTCCCTGTCAGCTGGTTGAGGATGCAAGCACGCTGTTATAGGCTAGGGATGAAATCAGCATGGTAGTTGCAGAGTCAGAGGAATGCTCGCAGTTTTTATTCTGGGGGTGTGGCCAATTGCGAATAACGCCCAGGAATAGCAGTTTTCCTTGACACAAGAACACCTTGCTTGACTTGACTTGCTTCCTTTAACAGATCATGTTCCTGAAAATTTTTGCCACCGATGATGTCATCTAGGTATACGACAATACCATTCCACTGCAAGCCATTCATAACATCTGCCATGAGGTGCGCAAAGACAGCTGGGGCATTTTTAACACCGAAGGGCATGATGCAAAATTGCCAAAGACCAGATTCAATCGAGAATGCTGTCTTATGCCAATGTTCCTTAGCAATGGGGATCTACAGGTCCAGAGTAGTGAAAAGATTGGACCCATGAAGGAATCCAAACATTCACGAACAGAAGGCAGAGGAAACATCTCTGTGATGGTGGCATCATTGAGAGCACAAAAGTCGGCACAGAAACGGTACGAGCTATCTACTTAAGGCACAATGATCATCATCATCATTTACTTCTTAATAAAAACATTTTACAGTTGGACTGGCCCGTGGATAGCTACGCTAGTCTAGGCAGGCCAGTCTATCATTAGTTACAAGTTATCAATCAAGGCTCAATGATACCCAGGTGTTCCATATTCTTGATTTGCTGATTAACCCCAGGACGTAGGGAGAAGGGAGTGAGCGTCAGGGACCTGGGTCGAGGTACTGATGCGAAACTGAGTTCTGTGGGTTCGACTAACTTCTGAATCATTGTTAGCAAAGACATCTCTATACTCATCTGACAGTTGTTTGAGCTCTTGTTTTTCTGACGCTGTCACCACACTTGAATCCAGATTTAAAGCCGCTGGTCCCTGTTTTGGTACTTTTGGTGGGGGTGGCAGGTTTGCTGTTACTGTATTGACATCCGGGTGTTCCTCTTCCTTGATGGAGAGAGTGCTCCAATGCTCGTGCCTGCAAACAGTTCGACAGGAAATTCGCTGTTATTCATCCCTGTTACTGGGATCTGGTTCTGGGAAGCTGCTGCGACAACTCCGCACCCACAAGAATGCTTAGTTGGGCCATTTTATCCATGAAGGGAGAAAATAGAGCATCCTGGTTGTCTGGGCAATAATCTGCTGAGCCAGCATGCACAGAGCACTGTGTGGGGGTGGAATGACATGGTCTGATATGACAGAAACAACAACAGGGGACAGTACAGATCCATCCAAGGGTAAGCGTAAAGTGTGTCCAGTCAATGCTAAAAGAGACAAACTTTTGTAGAGTGTCCATACTTAAAATGGCTGGAACATTCAGGCGAACATTGCGTTTGACAACATGTCCCATCTCAATGCTAGTGACAATCTCACCCAAACAACGTAAAGAGATGCAGTAGGTACACTATGCGGAGGATTAAGCTGTCAATTCTCAACGCCAGGTAGTCTAGAGCTGATACGGTGACATCTGAATCAGTATCCAACAGCCAAGTGCATTTCACTTTTTCAATCTTTCCTGCCACATGCAGGGTAGATCTCCGCTGTGACCAAAGACACTTGGGAGAATTAAGGCACTTTTAGTGGAATGGACCCTTTGCATAAATGGCGCCTAAATTTGAATAACAATACTTGGTACATCCTTAGCCTCACATTCATGTTCAAGACAAAGGAATTTTCTCATGAATGTGAGGCTAAGGATGTATGAGTATTGTTATTTTATTTAGGCGCCATTTATGCAAAGGGTCTATTAGACACCGGCGTTGGCCTCACAGCACCGGTGTCATTTAGTTTAAACGTGTTGAGGAACACTGATGCATACCTCCACAATTAAAACAGGTGATAGATGTTTGGGCTCTTCCTTGACCACGAGGACTGTGTTACAAGTTTGAATGTTTCAAGTGGTACGCAGTTTGTAGTCCAAACAGAACGCAGGATTGTCGGAAACAGCAACAAGGTTATTTATTCCACATGAACGTAGTAGCTCCACACAAATTTCACAACAAGCACACGCTAGGCTTGGCAGTTAAACTTCGACCTCCGTCACTCTTATATAAACACGGCCTCCGCCAAATATCCACGTAACCTCTCTGTTACACTTTAACAAACACGACCTCTGTCGAAACTTTACACGCGACCTTCGTCATACTTCAGTAAACACTACTGACTCACGAGATTATTCTCTCAACACTCCTGGGAAAAAAAACTCTATAAACTACACCGATTTGCTTATATACTTTACAGCAATAGGTTCTAGAACTTTCCAGTACTACTAAATAAAGTAAGATTACAATATTATGCTATTTACAGCAGCAGAAGTAAACGACTAAAATAAATTGCTTAGTCACCGTGACACAAAACTAATTAATATGCACGAAACTTCTAGACGAAATTAGCATATACGAGAACCTTCTAAGTCACGCAACTATTTTTCTTAACAGAGTGCCATGGTAGAAACGGCCTTTGCCACACCCTCTTCCCCTGACAGGTGGCACATGGCTCCAGTCCCTTTGAAAATGTGTGGTAGATCCACAAGAAAAACACTTCTGGGATATCGACCACCCAGGGGCAGAAGCTGAAAGAACATTAACATCTTCTGGCTATTCAGGGTGAGCCTTCCCTTGAAAAAGCACTTTGAGTTCATTCAGTTCACTAGAGAGTGTGTCCAAGCGGCTATCTAACAGAAGTTACTTGTTTGACAGGAGTCTGGGTACGAGCCAGGACTTCGATGCAACGAGCTTGTTTGGCAAGATTTGTATACGACTCAGTGGGGTGATCTAACTGCAATTTTGAAGATATGGCTTGCACTTATGTCCAGGATTGAATGCAAGTGTTGTTTGATTAGTACTTCATATTTGGCAGGGTTATTTCACATTTTCATATTACTTAATATCTGACAGAATTTTGTGTTTTTTGGTGACATTTTACCTATGAGGACACTTTGTGATGCTTATCATAAGGAATTTGAATCTCATTAGCATTCAATCCTTGACATATTTGATGGCTTGAGGAATTCCTCTTGTGTGATGACTCATTGAGCGCTGTTCCTTCCTTGATACTAAATGCGTCGCGATACAGTTGTTCCACAACAGCAAAATAAACCAAGAAAGACCTGCCTGGCTGTTGCTTTCAAGCAAGAAAGTCCTGTTGACAGGACTCTGGGTCAGTCCGACACTCTGTGAGGATTGATTTTTTTCAACTAAGGAATGTCCTTTCAATCCCACTCTGGCACCGTTAACAAGAACTCCACTCATCTGGGAGGCCATCGCTGCTATGGCGGCCATCTTGTTTTCGTTCCAGCCACATGCGGCTGCATATGTTTCCACTCTTAATTTCCATTTCTTTACGTTTAAAAAAAGGGGCGAAGATGATCTTTGCCCTTTTTCCAGATCAGCCTGCATCTATCATCTTCCATCCCACCGCTGCCACCAGTGTAAACGTTACAAGGGGGCCGAAAACGTAAGTTAACTAACAGAGTTCGGAACACGTAACTGTCCACTTGGACTCAGTCTCTCACTCATGGGACTGACGTAATTGCCACATCACTCGCGACTGTCACAATGATATTATCACTTTCAAAACAAAGTTAATGTTGATCATGCGTTTTCGATCACCGTCAATCTAAGGAATGATTTTACCAATTTCTTAGAAAATCTGATGTATTTTCTCTCTGTCATGACTCAGTACGTGTATTTTGCCGTTATCACAGATGTCATTGATTGTTTTCAAGATGACATTTTCTCTCATAGATAGATTTCTTCACGAACCTATATTTACTTTCATAAAAATCTATGTATTCTTTCACTACTTGGTAGCCATGGACTGAACAACAGTGTTTGTATAAATTAGCATCGTTATCATTTATCCTAGACGGTTTATCACAACAAGATTCATATTTCATTGACGGTTTTTGTAAAAAAATACCTCTTAGTCAGCGCGTCGGATATGGACAGGTGGTTCAGTGGATCAGCGATGTATGTCACACCAATCAGATTGGTTCTACTATTAAACACCAATCAAATTTCCTGTTATAAAAGTAAATGGTATGTGAGAAGATTTGATCCTGATACAGTTGAGAACGGCCATATTTATTTTTCTGTAAAAGAGGAGGAAGTATTCATATATTGGGTTTACCTCGTCATTTTCTGTGGGTACGTTAGGCTGAGGATTTTGTGGGCGGGTTTGATAGTCTTTAGCAATTGGATAATCAGTCAAAGAAAAAGAAACATAGTGTTTGGGATATAACTGCGAGTACGCGATGAAGGGCGAGCTTTTCCTATTATATAAGGTTTTGAACTAAATGAGTGTTAGCCGCTCTACTACAGTGTGTACTAATGTTGATGTGGCTATGGTAGGAACAATTGTATTTAAGGGGGCGGAATGCACTAGTGGGAATGTGAAGAGGTTGTGACAATGTACCAGTCAATTCCAAAACCGCCCATCCCCCCGGGCAATCCCCGGGCATTTGACTCGCGTTAAGCTCCGTGCAGTGGGGAATTTGACCCAAAATGAAGCCTGCCCGCTGGGGCATTTGCCTTTCGTGTCAAAACATCTGTCAGCGGTCCGAAGCAAAAGGATTTTGCAATTCTTTGATTCAGCACGTGCGCCGCGTTCACGGGTCATTGCTCTTGAAGATTCCACGCGGATTTTTCTGTTGTTGTCGTTTTATATAGTTATATCGTGGAATATGCCTTTGTTTAAAGTGTGGAGCGAAGACAAGCTGAACAAGAAATTCGTATTAGCTGAAAATTGTGCAGAACTTGTCTCCACAGTTGATTTAACATGCCTGGAGGGTGGGGGATTTGACCCTCTTGAAGCTCTAACAGGCAGGGCATTTGACCGTCTAAACTGGCAACATAGCGGGGAATTTGACCAAAATTTTTCAAAAAAGTCAAATGCCCCGGGGTTTGCCCTCAGGGGCATGGGCGGTTTTGGAATTGACCGGTACACAAGGTCCGAATCGTTTGCGTGTTGTAGTGAAACCTAAATATTGCTGCAGAGTCGAGGGCGAGTCATTTATTTCAGCATCCATTGATCAGTTTCAGTGATAAGTTTCAGCGAGTGACGACAACTGGGATGAGAAGATACGTTATAAATGAAACTTAATCTTTTCTCGTCAATGTTATCACGGTTTTCGCTTTATCACAATAATAGCCAGCACGAATTGTAGTAGAAGAAAAAGAAAATTTCTTGTTTAAGATAACTTAAGTGAGGTATATGAAGTCTTGGGAGTTCTATGATTGTATTAAGTACAAAGACTTTGGTGATTGAATAATAAAGACTGACGTTTACGTTGCCGGTTTGTGATTCTTAGTCCGGTTTGGATTGTGTCAGGTCATGAATCGTCCAAAGGACATAGAGGAGACAAGACTATTTAGATTTGAAATAGTTAACGTTTACAAAATAAGTGGAAGTGACAACTGTTTTGTTCTTGTATGCAAATGTAACGAGATATTTTTATTCTTAGTTACAAAGGGTAATTTGATACCCTTGTTTTTCACAAGGGAGTAAATTCAATTAAAGGTGATAAATCGTAAGCACTTGTTTCCCCGAGATGTTTGCTATTTTTAGTTAGATTTAGTACCTTGACACTTCTGTTTTTTTTTCACAAGGGAGTAAATTCAATAAGAGCTGACGAATCGTCACCATTTGTTCCCATAAAATGTTTGAACAAACAAAACGAGATATTGCTATTTTTAGTTACAAATGGTAACTTTACACTTTTGTTTTTCACATGGGAGTAAATTCAATTAGGACTAACAAGTTATGGCCTCTTGTTCCCAGGATATTAAACAAAAAAGAAGTTAATATGTTTGGACAGCTTTTAGGTGTCTGCAGCAGCGGTTTGATATAGTTAATTCATGGGCATTTTATGATATTCGTTTCAGTCCGAAATGAAAACTGTTCAAAATAATGTTCTTTGAAGACTGCGTGGCACCAAGTTAAACTACACATTAATTAAATCAGGTTTGAACGAGTCAGAGAGCTTATTTCTCTTTCTTGTTCCTCACTGCTGGACATAAATATCTAAATTCAATTGTACGTTGACTGGTAAAAACGTGACAATCTTACTTTTCACGGGAACGTTTATAACATGATACTTTTGTTTTCTCACAGAGTTATAAAACATGATCCCCTTGTTTACTCGAAAACTTAAGGGCGATGTGCTATAAATAACTAAGAAAAAATGGGAGAAGAAACACTAATTATCATTTCAGGAATAAACAAAAACTAATCTAGGTATCAGATAGTCACAACTGACAGGTCGAGTCAAGGAACAGCACATTCTTATTCTGTTGCCCCATTTGGCGTCAAAAACCACTTCAAATTATGAAAGGCGTTACAGCGAGAGCTTGCTGTGCGCACTATTCAACGATTGAGTCTCAAAAGCTGGTACACTAACTTACTACAAAAGCCTCTTAACAGATGTCAATAAGTACAGGTGCCTTACAAACATCTTATCCAAGACGAAAACAAAACCGACGACAACAACTCTAACAACTAACAATAGATGGATCAAAACCGACCAATGACTAATGACACCTTTAACAGGAGTCTTGTAGCCAATACCATAAATGGTTTACTGACCAATCACTAACGGACCAGACTGGTAACACCATCAACTGACAAGCATTATTCACTACCTCCAGGGTAATGAAGGTAGTTCGTCTAAATAACGTCATTGATATTTGCAAATATTCTGAAAAGAAACAAGTAAAACATAAATGATTTCGTGTTGTCTACAATAATGATGAGGCTGAAAGTATATTATGGGAGAATTCCATATCTTTAGATTATCAAATTTATTTCAATATAAAAAAGGATTCATTTTGGAGAAGTATAAAGAAATTCATTTTGTGGTAAAAATAGCAAAACTGGTGGCCACCAGACCTCTCAGGAGAGATTTCCTCAATTTATGTGCACAACCCACCCGTTTTATTTTTTCTCCCACCTCCTCGCCGCTCCTTCAGCGCTAAAAGACTCAACGTGAGCCGAGAATCTATTTAATTTGCCCTCCAGTTTGAGACTGAACTGGCACTTCTGACGTAGTTATATGACTATACCTCTACCCAACAGTCCGACACCGTTTTTGGGCAATTAGTTATTTCTTGTTAGTCAGTTAGTTTATCCCACGGCATGATGGCGGCGGTTTTTCTGACCAAATTATACAACATACATCACCAAGTTATATAATACATCCACAACTCTTTTATAACGTTCGTAGTCAGAT
>CM042749.1:23360068-23376125 GCA_022496165.2 Catalaphyllia jardinei
TGTGTATATAAGGAGATTGGATTGGTTTATTTTTTGTGAATATTTCTTGATGATTTATTTTTGGGAAATATATAGTTTGATTAATCTTTAGTACCACAAGTGCTGTCACTGATGTTTTTCATGGATCAATACTTTATTTTTATTTTAAATTGATGTCACCAAGCGATGGTGACTGAAAAAAGGTTGTTGACTGTGTGCAGGGGATTAGGATTCTCGTTTTTTCGCAGAAGTATTGGGAGTGAAAAACGTCTGTGACAGCACATGTAGTGCTAGGTTCTTTGGACACAAACTTCTCTACTTTTAATATATAAAAGGCTACTTAAAATTTTTGTGCCCCAAACCCCCTCAGTTTCTTAAGGCTTTCTTCAGCCCTGATGTTTTTGTGATCTCACAAGCCATTCTGAACCAGTAGATTTTATTCATTTCAAGAATAAGTACTTGATGCATTACATGTATGTTTGCACTATATATGCTATAAAACAATTACGCACCTAGCATGCTGAAATTGCTACAACACTGCTACTGGTGTCTGGAGTTGACTCTGTCCACCTTGTAAACATTCCACCGAAAATGAGTATTTCTCCCCTAGCTACAACAGCAGAATGTAAAGAGGTGGCAGGCAGAGAGCTTCGAGCCTCTGAAGGAGGCTTCCATGCGCATGAGAAATGTGAGCGTATTTGGCTACAGTCTAGAATAAATATTTGCATGGGCAACAAACCATCGAGACCAGGCCTCTGCCCAGCCCCTTTCTGTCCTTCCCAAGAAAGGACATGTACTTGATGGCGAGGTACACTAAACACTAGAACTGTGTCCTTGACATAGACAGCAGGGTGACACCATAACTGGGGAGCCTCCCATTGCCGGTTCTCCACCTCTAGCTCTTGCCAGATCCATTGATTTGTATCCAGAATCCACACATCCCCAAATAACTGAAAAGAGCAAAGAGAACAGTACCTCTAATGTCATAACAAATTGATATTGAACATCAGCAAGTACATAGATTACCAGAAAAAAAGCTCCCCATTCCCCCCATAAGGAACAAATAATTTATCCAAAGAAAACTTCAAGGACACGGGAGAAAGGAGACTAGACATGATTGAAAATCATTATTTACTCACCAAGTCCGGTCCACCACATCCCCCAATAATAAGAATTGTGTGCTCATCCACTACCATCTAGTGAAAATCAATGTAACAACATTACCTGACAAAAAATTCCGAAAAACGGTATGTTCACAATGTTTTAATACACTCTGAAGATGTTAATATGGTTACATGGTTTTCAGAGACCTTGAGAAGTGGTCAAAAATTACCATATCCTTGAGAATCTCATGTAGATTTCAATTCACATGCCTGAGACGGATTCTAAGGATTTGGTGGCTGCTATCTGTGGCAAGGGAACACAAAGCAAGTCTGAAGTAAGCCAGAGAGACGATCGAGTAAACAAGCCGCCATCTTGTGAAAGCTCTGGTAACTAGAAATATCTGGCTCAAGAAATCATACTCCCTGTAACTAAAACTCTGCGATGATTTAATATTCTAAGCTAGGTATATTACTACAGTAAAAAGACAAAACTGTAATGCTATAGCGAACAAGAGGAATCATTTCATATTCTTTGATTGTGAAAGTTCGTCCTGGAAACTGTGGACAGAAAAAAACTGAAGTTGCTAACTCACATTTATCAAAACAACGCAAGTTTAAAATAATGTCCTCTAAATAAAAGAAACATAACAACATTATTTGTATCTCTCATTAAAATCTTAGTCAGTCCTTAAAGAAATGTCTAAAATCCATCAAATTCGTCCTCATCATCGCTGTCTCCAAACAAACTATACCACTGCTCATTTGTCAATCTGTCATCCTTAACTGCTTCGGCTGCTAGTTCTCTTTCCATTACCTGGTCTTTGTCCACTGCAGCAAGGGAAGAAAGGCATTGTTCATCATCATCTTCCTACAAGATGTCATCCTCAGAGCCATCAATTGTGTTTGAGATGTCACAGTTCTTAAAATGAACGTGATACCATCTCCACAGACAGACCTTTCCATGATTCACTGATCCAGTTGCGTATGGTGCTGAGTGAAGCTGCCTTGACATTTCCACCAGCAGTGTATTCTTTCTGTCCCTCGATCATCCAGGTTTTTCACTTGTCATGAAGTTCATCCTTGAAGGGCTAGTTAAGGCCTACATCAAGGGGCTGCAAAACACTTAGAAATCCACCTAGTATAACTGCAATGTCAGTGTTCGTTTCTTTGACAGCTCGTTTAACTGAATCAACTAAGTGAGTTCTAAACGAGTCTTACATATCAGCAAACTTTTCTTTCTGAGAAGGCCTTCTGGTCGTGCTTTGCAAACTTTCTGGATCCAAATTTTCAAGCCTTCTTCATCAATCCAGCCTTTGGGGTGGCAGTGGACAACAACTGCTGCTGGAAACGTGTCTTTTGGAATGGTCTTCCTTTTGAAAATTACCATGGGCTTTAATTTTGTGCCATTAGCAAGGCACGACAGGACAACAGTGAAACGAGATTGTTCGTGGCCAGTTGTGTTAACTAACACAGTTTTTTTTCTCCCCGAGCATTCACTGTTCTTGCCGAAGGCATGTCAAACCAAACTGGGGTTTCATCCATATTTCCAATATGGACAAGTTTGTAATTCGTCTCCTTACGTCGTTTAATGACAAAGCAGTGGAAGCTTGTAATGTTCTCCTCAAATCTTCAGGAAGTTTCTGCGCGATCTTAGTCTTCTACCGCAATACAAAGTTCCTTCTTCAAACAAATCTTGTGCACCAGCTGTTTGTTGCCTGAAAGTCAATTTGCTGGTCACTCGCCATTGCGTTGGCTTTTATTTGGATGAGGTTTCTTGTCACAATGTATCCGCTCCTCCTTTGATCTTCGATCCATTTCACTAAGTTCTCTTCTAAATCAG
The DNA here is from genome assembly GCA_022496165.2 of Catalaphyllia jardinei. Classification (NCBI taxonomy): domain Eukaryota; kingdom Metazoa; phylum Cnidaria; class Anthozoa; order Scleractinia; family Caryophylliidae; genus Catalaphyllia; species Catalaphyllia jardinei. The sequence goes on from CM042749.1 coordinate 23,362,991, forward strand.
CCCACTGACAACGCTTTCCTCGATCAGCACACTTGTTCTTTGGCATACATTTGAACTTGATGTCTCCAATCTCTTACCAGCTTTTCACTGACGCAGGATTCTCTGCTAGCAGCACAGTTGTTTGACTGTTCCGCAAACTGTACCAAGCAGAGTCAGACATTTTGCGACCAGCAGGTAACTTGATCTTGTCTTAAACAATAATTGATGATTGATGATTTCAATTGACGCACCCAGTGATTACAAATACTAGGAAATGCATTGTTTGATTGTTAAACTGCATTCTATGATTGGACGTATTTGTGTTTCCAACAACAAAAACAGCAAACAGTTTGTTGTTAGGCAAATTTTATTGGTGCACGTAAGTTACTAATAATTATGAATAGTTAAACAGCTTTGCATGGTTGCTAAGCCAATTGTGACGTTACCAAGCTCGTTGTCATGTTGAAGTTCGGTTGAAAGAGTGGCCAATGAAAGACTTCATGTGATTTTACCACGATACAGGAAACTCATCTCATATTTCTCCTCACATTTGTGACTGAAAAACACTACAACGCAATGTTATATAATTTTAAGCCAAAAGTCTTTGATACTTGAACAGTATGCAACGTAAAGTCCAGAGAACTACAACGTTAAAATGTAGGGTAGAAAGCTAGAAAAGGTAAGTTCGAAACATCAATGTCACCAAGGTTTAGTGTTCCTAATATATATAGATTTAGGCCAGCCTAAAAGCGTAGCTTCTTGGCTAGGTTGTTCAGTGCCCGACTAAGCTAACCCAGGAATAGGTAGAATTTGGGTTTGAGTTTTGTAACTTTGCGGTGAGGTTTTCTGTCAATTGTTTGGCTTTCTGTTTTGAGTTTTATAATCACCACATACATAAAACAAAGCAGCATTAAACATTTTTACAGAAGAAAAAGTTATAATTCAAATTAATTTTAATCTTGGGCTAGCATTAACCGATTTCAGAACAATCCTGCCCTGTTTTCAACAAGTTAACCTGACATAAGCCCACGATCCAATCGAAAACCAGCACTTGGTCAGCAGTCAACTTCCAATAAAACCGTGACCTCGATAGGTTGTAGACTTGCGCCTGCGATATGGTCATGTGATACTGGTCAGCAGATACCTGGTATTGACAGGTGTCAATTGATCGTAACATGGATGTTCAATACCAAAGAAGTACACGGTAAACCAAGGGTGCATGTCTCTGTCAACCTGTTATTTGGAGTATGGCCGCCATGTTCCGTGACTCCACCACTGCCGTCGTCGTGGTGCGTATGCGCCCGCGAGCAATGCCGTTAGCCATGATAAACATGAGAAATCAACTCATGGGTTTCCTTTTCTTTCCTATATGAGTATGGGGCTCCGCTTGGCGGCCCTTTGGGCCGCCGGAGCTCCGCTACAAGTACTTTAAATGTTGGTTTGATACCTGCAAAGTTTGTTGTGGATTTTTTAACCCTGACAACTGTGTAAAGCTAATGAATGTTTACTTTTTTAATGAGTCAGTTGACTCCCGACTTTTGGCCAGTGTATCAGTCGAGGTCGATTTTTTGGACTGATTTTATGGGCATGAAGGGTCGACTTCTACACCGGAAATAGTGTATCACACATCTGTCATACTCCTTCGGTATGATGACAAACGCTTTGTTGAAAGAATTTTATGAAAGAAGTTAACACTTCGGGTGCATAGCATTCTCCTGAAAGCAAAAAATTATTTTACTATCTTTGGATATAACGTTACTTACAGATCCCATAGAGATTCTGAACTCTTTCAACTCTCATTTTAGCCAGATGGTTGTTAAGGGTGAATTTATACTAACCAATTGTTACCCCAACACATTGCACATTGCACCGTAATTAAGATAAGGCATAAGTGCATAATACAGTTGTCTTAACATCTTTAAATTCAGGTAATTCTGGAGTTGGTTCAGGATTCCAAGGTTTTTAGTCAGTTTGCCTTGTACATGTGCTACTTGAGTTTTCCAGTTAAAACGATCATCTAAATAAATGTCTAAATATTTTATACTAGTTTTGCGTTCAATGTTTAAAATGTTAATATTGTGTATAGCTTGCTTCTGAGATGTTATTATCATAAAGATTGTTTTCCATGTTAATAGGCAACTTATTGAGATTACAATAGTTAATTACTTTCTGAAGTTCTGGGTTCATAACTGCCTCAAGATCTTTTGAAGTTTTAGTAGCATAGAAGATATTAGCATCATCAGCAAAAAGTCGAAAGGAAAGCAAGTCTGAAGAGTTAGCAAGATCATTTATGTAAAGAAGATATAATAGAGGTCCAAGGGTTGAACCCTGAGGAACTCCACAAACAATCTGGAGAAAAATAGATTCAACATTACCTAGTTTCACATATTGACTTCTGTTAGCAAGGCAACTTGTGAACCAGTCTAGAGCTTTTTCACGTACTCCATATTTAAGTAATTTCCTTAGCAGTATCTCAAGGTTGACAGTACTGAAGGCTTTGGAGAAATGTAGAAAAACCCCGCATGTAATGAGATTGTTGTCAATTGAGAATGTCAGTTATTTCTAGAATAGCAAGCTCAGTAGAATGGTCTTTTCTAAACCCAAACTGGTATTTGAACAAGATATCGTATTTATCTATAAATGAGAAGAGCTGATCATTGACAATTTTTTGTAAGATTTTACTAAATGGTGATAAAACTGCTATGGGTCTATAATTTGCAGGATCTGTTGCATCCCCAGATTTGAATATTGGAGTTACTCTTGAAACATTAGGCACAATACCTTGTATGATTGACTGACTGTAAATATATGAGAACGGTTAGATAATTCATGGCTAGCAAGTTTTATTAATTTGTTAGGAATATCCAGTGAAGCCTTTCTTTCATTTAGATTTGAGAATAACTGAGCCACATATTCTTCAGTGACAGCTAATAAGTAGAAACTATTTGCAGGGTTACTACGTATATCTTTGGTGGGGTCATCGCAGGTAGGATTAATTGCACTAGCAAGGGTAGGGCCAATTGTAGTAAAGTGCTGATTAAATTGGTTAGCAATATCAAGTTCATTAGTATAGACCTTATTATTTCTTATGATCCTAGAAGAGTAGTTTGATTCAACTTTAGCTTTCCTTTTAATGATTGTACCAATAAGCTTCCATGTTTCTTTCAGGTTCTCTTTGTACAGCTGAAATTATTGGTTATAATATTTATCTCTAGCTTTAGCCTTCATTTTGTTAAGTAGATTGGAGTATTGTTTACACTCTTTTCTCTTCATTAACTTTTTGCTGAAAAAAGGTGATTTATACATCTTTTGTTTCCTTTTAATTGATTTTAAAAGCCCCTGTGTTAACCAGGGTTTTCTAAGTTGTGTCATTTTAGAATTGGTTGCTTTTTTAAAGGGGCATGTTTATTGACATCTTTCACTTTTTAACACCTACAACAACTGTCCACTCCTATAACACCAGAAATTCCGCTAAGCTTAACTTTTACCGACCACAAGTTAGAACTAACATAGGCAAATTTACTTTTAAGTACTCTGCTTCTGTCATGTGGGAAGCTGTCCCCATGGCATTAAAAAAGTAGAAACATTTCATTGGTTTAAGCAACTTCATAAGGCCCACGTAATCTCTTGTCAATCAGTTAATGTATGTTCTGTTTAATGGTCAAATGTATAGTATGTAACTATCTAATAATAATAGAGTTAAAAATAATAATAATTATCTGCTTATATTTTTGTCTTTGTTGTCGCTGCTCTTTCCGTTTTTGCTTGTTGTTGCCGCTGTTGCTGTTTGTTTGTTTGTTTGTTTTTATGTTCTTTTTTTTGTTTCCTTTTGCTAAGCTTGTCCTGTTTAGATTTTTCTCTTGGTTTAGTTTATCTCTAACATGCTCAATTTATATACATGTAATTTTTTTCTGTACATTGGACCTAGGCTCTACTCGCAAATATTTTCTAATATATCCCAGTCAAGCTCAGTGTCGTTTCTTTGTTTACTTAAAAGTAGATGGTGGTCAACTAGAAAGCCTTTGCTACATGTACTTTGACCACCACACACATTTTATAACACGAACTGCTGTAATTATTTTATCTTTTAATCATGTCTTGTAACTATACTTCTCTTTCTATGTAAATTTTATGTAAATAGTGTGAAATAAATGAACCTGAACCTGAACCTGAACCTGCTGCTTATGCTCATATGATTGATTTTTGTTTGATGAAACAGGAAGTTATACCACTGGTAAGCAAAACTGTTTGAAATAAACCATTATTTTCACATGTTCTGTTGTACTCATAGTTATTGTCAAACTCAAGAAAGCATGAACACTTGAAATAATACAGGATTGTTGATTGTGTAGTGAGTGACCAATCACAACCAATTTCAGTACAGATGAACAAACCTCAAAACCAAAAACAATTACGCAGCGTGCCCAATCGATGAAAATTGATCATCCGAAAGCAATTGATATAATCAATACAATCAATAATACTTAATCGATTATTATCGATTGCCTCAATTAATCGACAGAAATTGATACCCACAATCCTACTCCTCATAATTATTGCTATTGATTATATCGATTTTTTATCGATCTTAGCCAGTAACTCTTGAAAGAGGATAGGTAGTCTGTAGGCGACAGGCAGCACACTCTAAAACCTAAACCAGCCAACCCACAAATGACGTCAAAACTATTCAAAGTAGAGAGTGATTCGAACACACAGTAATCTTATAAAGGGCTTTATTCTTTCAAGTTCAGCTTCGGTCTCTCTTAAATCTCTCGATGCACTGAATCCAATAATAGAAGCAAATGATTCCAAAGATGATATTCAAAAGCTGCGACTACTGAGATGCAATAGATGCACCGATAGATGCGTTAGATGCGGTTCGAACTAGAACATAAAATAAGTAAAAAACTATCTTAGAACTCTAACATGCATATTGCAAATCTGACACGCGATAACATATGTGCCAGCATACGAAAATTAGCGACTAACGTAACATAACTTATAAAGGGAAATGAAAATATGAAACTGACTTACTTTAGTCTCCTCAGGTATAAATTTAAAATCTTTTGTTGACTTCTGTTCGGATCAATTCTCACACCCAACTTATGTTTTAATTCCCACGAAAACGAGATTAGCTAACAAATTACAAAAAACAAAGCAATAAATAGAAAAGAGGGCGTGTAAAACTAACAGTACCTTCAACTTTCAGACTTGCTCCCCGGACTTGCTGCATATACAGCGTGCGTGTCTGATCGAATATGTAATTTGTTATTATCTTTAATGTGCGAGTTGGCTGTTTTTGTTGAGGCGCTACTATATCATTATGTGATTCTCAAGGCACATGCAATTTTCATTTCTGTAACTGTGCTATTAGCCACCCTTTCAGTAGCTCAAGAAAAAAAGTCACCGTAAATTTTATTGAATGCAATAAACTTTTCCTGTTGTTGAGACATTAAATAGTTCATTAACCTTGCGATGCTACTGCTTTACGGAGTTAAAAAATATAAATGACACCGTCAAGAAAGCAATTTAATCAAAAGGAAATGGGCTCCAACAATTAAAAATTTAATTCCTTTCCTTTTATTGCCAACAAGGCAAATCTCTTGTCCATTAATTTTTTTGCTGAAATTGAAAAGAAACAAGAAAAATTATTAATAGCGTTGAAAATCGATGGCAATCGATGGAAGTCGATGAAAACCAATTCTCACAATTTTCTTGGTGATCGATTTTCATCGATTTCGATATTAATCGATTAATTAATATCAATTATATTGATTGATACCAATTATATCGATTATTGGTTTTCATCGATTGGGCACGCCAGGCAAATCATCATTGATGTTCCTGGTTTAGTTTTATCGCACCTGATTAGTTCTTTCTTTGCAAGACAATAACATCGCAGAAATAGTTTTGGCATTCACACTTAGCAAAGTTTTAAAGTAATTTTAGACAGGATCGTTTTTAAAAACGTTATACAGTGTCTTGATGATTACTCTATAAATAAGGATTTTGTTTATTTGTCTTGTCTTTTTTTTCATTTACCGGTAGTTTAATTACTATTTTTAGATATGTAGGGAGTTGCATTCTCAAAGATGGTGCCATACCCACAATGTCTTGCTGGTCAGGTAAGGGAAAACAACTGAGAAGAGGTTATTGCGATGTGAAACGCAACACGCGAGTAGCTTGAGCGTCAAAGGAAACACCATGGAACAGAAGAGAGATGTGCTGCATAAGAGCTCTGTTAACTAAGATCTTAAAGGAACACAATCATGTTTGTGCAAAAAAGATTGCGCTTGTGCGAGCGTTTCTTTGTTGACATGTACTCGAGCAAGCAGACTTACTCGTTGGTTTTCTTTCTCGATATTCAGAAATTCTATCAGGTTCTCTCCACTCAGGTATACTCTGTGAGATTGACTCCAATTTATTTGTTTTTAGCTATCAGGACAGTACTGTTTTGTAAATACATGTACGATAAGGACTCGTGTATAAAATCAGTAAAATTTCCATCATAACATTTGTACATCAGCATATTCAGGCTTGTTATGAACCAGGGACTTACCGTTGCCTTGTTTAAATTGCATTACTCATGCGGCTTTTCATGTGTTCCACCACTACATTGGTCAATACACTTTTTATTTGCCGTTTAACATGAAAAAGACAAGTCGCTTTACCTCACTAGTTGAGCGAGTTGACCTTTCTTCCTGAGAGATGAACGTGAACGTGACTGGCGAATGGGATATAAATAGCGCTTATTTGTCACTTTGTCGCATCGGCATGACACAACAAATTGATAGTTCTATTGTTTCCTGATGAAAGAATCCAGTCAAGTTCGAGCGTGTGCTACATCGTGATAGTGTACTTTTTGTGACTTGTGGCCCATTTGCCAAGTGTTGCTGGCATCAAAGTTTGGACTGCTATACTTCTCCAAGTGTGGTGTTATAGTGACCCTTCCAGGCATACATGTACATTGCGATCACATGCAGTGAACGATTCATATTTCAAGGCCTCATGATGCCTCTCAACCACCAGGCAGGCATACAAGGTACTTTAATTTGTTTCACCTAAGATGTTTTGGTTCCTTTGAAGAGACATCCAGTTCTTTTTGTAGTCACTACAACTGGACAAGAATGCAAACAAGAACAGACACAAACCACAGAGGACTCCCAGCAATACGTTATTCCCAAACTATGGGAGTTACTGTCGAAGAAGGGCCTTAAAATTTTACACCAAAATATTAGAGGCTTGTTAAGAAAGAAACCGAGAATCTGTCATGTTTTGAATGCTTTCAAAAATATTGGCATTTTTTCTGTTAGTGAAATGCATTTGTCTCCTGATCACAAGGCTGAGGCACAAATTGACGGTTTCACATTATTTATATTGGTAAATCTAGGGCATCAGGACATGGCGGAGATGTGGGTGCCTATATTTTTTCCTCTGTACCCTTCCACAGGAGGTTGGGTCTCGAACAAGACATTGAGTGCATATGGCTTGAAATTTTATTTCCAAAAACCAATTGAAAGGCTTTTGTATTTGAATTATTTATTACCCTCCAGAATTAATGAATCATCTCTGTCCAGATTTTAATTGCATTGATTCAATGCTGTTTACTGTCTCATCAGAGAAAGAGGAACGCATATTGACAGATGATATAAACTGCAATTACCTGGTGAATTTGGATCACAAGGAACTAAAATCAATTCTAGCATCTTTTGGCTTTAAACAGCTCATTACAACCCCCACAAGAATTACACAGAATCTCAGACGCTAATTGCTGTTATTTGTAGCAATGAGCCACACCACATCTATTGTACGAAAGTAATCCCAGCTGGTTTGACCGAGCGCAAATAAATTGGTTGTGCACACATCTCCACAGTATGAAATATCAACTAAGGGTTATTACATGTCAAACTATGTAAACTATAAACCTCAGCAATTCTGTGATGATTTAAGATCCAAAGACTTTGGAAATGTTTTTGCATCTTCCTATTTAAACAAGGCATGGTCTTCCCTGACTAATTCTATTCAACAATGCATTGACAAACATGCAACTCTCATTAAGAAAAAAAATAATTAAAGGAAGGTTGTGTCCATGGCAGTTTCTGTTCTGCTCAGGAAAACTCAAAAACCAAACTGTGAGGCTCATTGGTCATCTTACAAATGGCAACAGAATTAGGTGCCGGACTGCATTAATCAAGAACTCTAAAAAGAGATACATGTATCATTGAAAGATTTTAAACAACAATGGGGATTCCCCAGATAAGTTCTGGTCAGCAATTAAAAAATTGTATCCCGTGAAATCACCTTCAGAGCCAGGCTCAGCATTTTAAGTAAATAGAACGAGAACAACTGATAAACACCTTCTGCTGTTATTTCACAAATGTGGCTGGATTACTTAAGTCCAGTTCCTACCTGCTTTGCAACTTTATTATTTTGTAGTTGTCCTACACAACAAAATTTCCTTCAGTCAGTGAAAACAAAGTTTTTGTTGAAAGAGATCCAGGAATCACAATTCTACAAAGAGTTGAGAAATTGTAATAGGAAAAAAGCTACTGGCTTAGACAATTTTCTGGCTTAGATGTTAACAAAAGGGATCTAAATACACATTGGCTCTAGTAACTCTGGTCAGCAGCCAGTGAAATTTCTTCAAGCATTTATCTAACAATTTGCCATGTCTAACACTCATTGCCATCATATCAGCCCAAAGATATAACTATTCACTTGAACGCACAACATGTGTTTCTTCAAGGGAGAAATCAATTCAAAATGGTCAATGTTTATGCAAGTGTCCCAGATGTATAAATGTTACCAGTCTCCGACACTGCCAAATCCAATATGGCAACCACGATTTTCTGAATTTTGCAATTGCGATCTATTCAACTTTTTCATTGTTTCTCAAACAACAGAATCTAACTTATTTGTCAAGGCTTATGTAAAAAGTTCTCCAGGTACATGTAGGCTCTTGGGGCCTGGTATGCATTAAAATTTTGAAAATGCAATTTTCAGGATTCTTGAGTAAAAAAATGCATTATTTCTGCATTAACATGATCCCTGGAAAGAAATAGTAAAAAGGTCTGTAACTGTTTAAAACATTCTATTTAAATTAATACCTGAGAATGACCAAATCTCCCAGAAGGTTTCTTGCCTCTGATGTTGGGGCAACTCCACGTCATGGTCGCCATGTCCAGCACCCACACGTCATTGAACCTAACGAAAGTCAAATTACAATCACATGAAAAGCAGACATAGTTATTCAATAGCATGGTCCCACCTTGCTTAAGCCCTTCTGGGAAATATTGGCCCACGGAAGTTTTTGTACAGGCTTTGCTGTGGTCAGTCTCCACACTGCCACAACCTTAGGCCAATATTCCCTTATCAGCCCTGGTGCTTGGTTACTTAAATAGTCATTACTAATAGCAAATAATAGCTGCTAAAATCCTGTGTTTACTGAACATTCTGCACAACTACGGACCGTACATACATTGCAGCATAATTTTTTTTCACTCACTGGAAGATATCCTAGTGGCAACAGAGAAGAACATGTAGACTTGCCTCAAAAAGACTTAGGATAATGCAAGGAGATGTATGAACATAACTTAAATACAAGCACATACATGCAAGCAAGTACAGATAATGAAATGACCGATGTAGTTTTGTTTAGCTCTGAAGAAGGCAACAATGCTGAAATGCTGGTTAGATTAGCTCACAAGTTAGTGCTAGAAAAGACAAACTCACTTGGTCTATCTAATTTAAGGTGTTACACTGCATTCATTGTTAATTCTGTTGTTAAAAGGACCAAACTAAACGCAGCTAAAGACTGGATTCATTTCATGCACAGGAGGAAGGAGGAAGGAAGGAATCAAAATCAACCTCATTCCCAGGGTCCTCTCTCTAACTCAAGAAAGTATGCTGGTTACAGCTGGTCACGTGTCTACTAGATTTTAGCCCATTCCAAAGGAGGCCAGAAGAGCCTTTAATATTAGAGAGGTCTGTAACCCAGTATGTTGCCATGATAACAAAACTTTAAAGCTTGTATTCTGAAGCACATTCAGTAGAATCTTACTGCAAAGAATCAAACATTTGTGATACAAATTGGCTGAGATATCTTTTTCATCATATTTAATCAAGATTTGGTTGAGTGTATGACATCATCACTTGGCTAATTTGCATATTTTTAAAACTTGAATACCTCTGGAACATAGAGATCTTTTAACATAGTAAACAACATTTTTCTTCTCCCACAGACTACTTGTTTATGTTTTAAAATGGATAATTTAGATAGGAAAGATCCGATTTTCATCATAGCACCACTTTAAGCTTGGATATATCACAATTCATATAATTATTGTTCATCGCGATCCATTGCGAAGCCTGTCAAATTTACCAAACTTGGAAAATAGCCAATAAAATTAATAGTGAGCATGTCTGATAGCCAGCAAACAATATTTCTCATTGTGGCCCATCAAAAACCAGCAGGGCTGAAGTACAGGTCACAGGTGCAGTGCTTGAAATTAAAAAAAAATCCAGGTTGTCCCTATTTTAAAAGCCGGGCAACCAAAGCCGTGAATTTGGTTGCCCTGATGAATCCTTGCTTGCCCGGTAGAAAAACCCAAACATTGTGTACAAAGTGTACTTGTGGTGTCAGAATAGCAAGCTTCCTTACAGAGAAGAAGTAAATAGCAGGATGGTAAATCCTTGAGAAGCCAGAACCAGTGGAACCTCTGGCACTGGTGAAAATGCAGCTACTGGAACGGCCACAGCCAGCGAGCGACAACTCTCTAGAGGCATAGCAATGCCCAAAGCGCTTCGAACCGAAGGAAATCTAGTCACAAATTGGAAAAAATTCAAGCATGCATGGGATAATTATGCAATCAACGCCAGAATAAATCAATTTGAAGAAGAGTTCCAGACCGCTTCCTTTCTATTGGCGATCGGTGAAGATGGATTGGAATTATTCGAAGGAATGAATTTCGACCCAGAAGGTGACAGGAAGAAACTTGACGCTGTCATGACGAAATTTGAAGATCTGTGCATCGGAGAAACAAATGAAACCTATGAAAGATAAGTTTGAATGATGAGTTCATGAAAAGTCATCCTTGACTCCAGCCTGTCAAAGTTGTCATTTCCATCCTCATATATCTGATGCAACAAACAAGCCTTTCGGACACAAATAATAATTTAGCAAACGAGGTACAGGTATTGTTATATTTATCTCTAAAAATACTTGAGTGGCTGCATTCTTGCCATCAAGGTGGAAGGGGTGTATGTTTATGGGGAAGTCCAAAAAACTGCATCGCCATTAACCCCGCCAACACACAGACTTGGAAGAAGTGTTAATATGTTGTAAGCAATTAAAACTATATAATTTTCAGAGCTCTCTGGCCTGACTCAAACAACACTCAGAATGTAATGTCCACCAAAATTCCAAATGAAGACATCCGATTCTTTGACATTTTGTAAGGGTGCTTCTCCCCCTAAGGAATTTTGATGTTTTGCAGGGTACAAGGGAAAATTGGTCTCCTGAGCTCTCCAAAGGCTCGTGTTGGTCACAGGATTTGTCTGCATTGATTAAAAGTCTACAGTCCTGAAATCTCACACTTGTGATTAAAAAAATTGGTTGGTATACAACAAGACATAAACATAGCCTAACCTCATCTGCCTCTGAGCTCCTCCAAACACTACCATTTTGCGTCCTATGGTGCATGCTCCGTGTCCAGCTCTTTTGCAAGGTCTTGGTCCATTTAGGTTAACAGCTGGGGAACTCCAGGACTGACTGATGACATTGAATATATACAGGTCATCAAAAAATTTTGCAGCAGAATTAATTCCTGTCCTTGCAGGCTGACACCACCCACCAAATATGATTATATCTCTGTTGTCATAAGCCACAACAGTCGCACATTCTTTGGGTGGTGGAGGGGAACCAGAAGTACGAGGCCTCATCCAGCGTTCTTCTTTTAAATCCAGGAAATACAGATCATTAAAAGCCGTATTTGACGACGAACATCCTCCATATACGTACATTTTAGTTCCTATGATACAGCAGCCATGGGAGAATCGCGGTGAAGGAGACACCCTCGTTTTAGTAGTCACTGTTCGAATTCGTAAATTACCAGTTCTCACAGCTTCTCGAAAATCTTGTACCCTTTGTCGGGATATTCTAGAGATCAAACAATACCACAAACGACATACACATTTGGCCTCAAAAAAGTCTCCATATGATGACAAATAAGACATGATTTTTTCTACAATCTCATTAGGAAGGCGGGAAAAATGACATTCTGGTCCGGCAAACGCGAGTATCCTATCACACGCCATGATATAAATCTTCGAATGGCATCAGTGCCAGTGCGGGGGGACGGGGTAAATCCTATCGCTGACGACGACAACCGAGGAGTACTAGGCTCAAGTTTCCCAGTCGAGCCCCAGGGAGCCCTGTCGAGCGCTACGGAAAGTCATCTCCGGATGGACCTCCGATCCGAATGTTGCTTAACGGACAAGGCGCTGACTCGAAGTCACCGGATGTTGATATTAAACAATTACTGGATGAGGTTTTTGTGATATCCAGAATAATCAAGGTCGAGGTAAGGGTTATCAGCCAAAGCCGAAGGCTGAGGCTGATGACCCTTACCGAGACCTTGATTATTCTGGATATCACAAAAACCGAATGTAATAATTGTTTTATTATACATTGAAAACAAAAATTTGGAAGTCATGTTTCTGCTTCTTCACTGACGAAGCAGTACGAATCGTGCGAAGTTGACGTGATTACCCTTGGAAATCATGCTTTGCTGTCATACATGACATGATAACCCGTGACCTTGAGTGTCCTTGACATGATAACTGTGTAATCTGTAGTTATGACGTCACGGACGCTGTTTTCGAAAATTCACTGTACGCTTTCAGAGTTAGAGAGTTCAATGTATAATAATAACGTAAATTAGTATAATTACTCAGCTGATTATAGAAATTCTCGCGCTCTCATAGACCCTTTGCATAAATGGTGTTTAAATTTGAATAACAATACTTGGTACATCCAAGTGAAGTATGATCCTCGCAGTAAATTTTCCAATTTAAGCAACTGGAAAGAAGAAGCCTGAAAAAAAAAAAATCAGTTGCTTAAATTGGAAAATTTACTGCGAGGATCATACTTCACTTG
>CM042749.1:23394250-23396750 GCA_022496165.2 Catalaphyllia jardinei
AAAAAAAAATCACTTCCTTTTTTTCTTGAGATTCTGAAAGTGTGTCTGCTTAACACTTGACTGGCAAAATTCTGACCTTTCATTTTGATCCAAAGGCCGTTTACTTTGAGTGTAAGTTTTGGATTTCACGATCCGCCATCACTCACGTTCAAACCTGACCGATTTGACCTCAGAGGGTTGGATCCGGGAAGAGTGATATCAAAGGCTCACCAGCTTAAAATTTCAGCGTGTGAACGCAGCTTATGTATGCAAAGTGCGAGTTTAAAAGTGTGAAAGCCCAAAACTCGCGTGCTGCATATTAATTCTGCAGCGTACACACGCATCGCATTCTTAAACTAGTGAGCCTTTGACGTCATTTCCTCCTCGATCCAGCTCTCTCAAGAACTTAAATTTAGTAAGGGCGGATCATTAAATAGGAAAGTTCCAGTTAAAATAACAGGTGCCTTTTTTAAATCAAGGATTCAAACTTGGATCACTTAGTGTTTAGTTGACATAGTTTTGAAATTCAAAGGGGGGCACTTCAAATAGAAACAGTTACGCATCAGTGCACATCGCGCATCACATTTGAACCTGATGTAACATATTAAAACAGTTCTTTTGTACGCATTACTTAAACATTTTTTTCTTTTTATGCAATTAAACTACTCGCCCTCGTTTTCTACGAGCGACGGTTAACTCGGCTGTGCCTCGTTGACTATCTGCTCGTCGAAAACTCGGGCTCGTATTCTAATTGTTAATTAGACGTTTTGTCGGAGACTGGGCCCATGGCAGTTGATTTACAGAATTGTTATGTTACAACAAGTCTGTGCAATCGCTCGAGAACAACGCCATGCGATGCTGTGAACCGGGAGGCGTGAGATTTTTCTGTAGTATTCCTCGCGAGTTTGTGATAGAGATTAAATTGATGTGATACTGTGAGATTTTGTTGTGGAATTTGGAGGCTTCCCGAGAAAATAGTGGCACCTCCGACGGGACACCGTGATAAAACTTCGAACTATGAGAAACGTTCAGTGGGAAGAAGAAAGCCGAAGCTGGGAGCCGTGATCTCGAAACGAGACTGACCCAACTACGGATAACCCAGAGCAAAACTGAAACAATGTTATCGAGTGGAAGTGTTACCCACATTAAAAGACACAAGGATTCCTTACACGCAATCGTCGCCGCTGTGGAGAAGTCAAAGCGGAAGGTAGAAGAGTTGAAAGTTGCCAGTGGTGAAGAAATCGCCGCCATCAACGCGTGGGGTGACAAGCCGGTCGAAGAAGAATTAACAGCTGTCGATAAAGACATGGACAGCATGGCAAATATTTAAGCGAGATGGATCAGGAGCAGGTTGAGAAGTCTAGAAGAGAGCAGTTGGCCTTCAAGAAAGAATTACTGGAACAATAGTTGAATTTCAACCAGGAGTTGGAAGGTAAATCGTCAAACAAAAATCAAAGCACAAGTCACGTGGAAAGCCAAGGGCAAGGCGCAGTAGCGAAACTGCCAACATGTGCCAAAGCTTACGATTACGAAGTTTAATAGGACTGACCTCGATTGGACAAGATTCTGGGGCCAATTTACCGAGGAAATCGATAAGTCTAGCATAGCTGCAATCATGAAATTCTCCTACCTGAAAGAATTTGTCGTACCCAAGGTAAGGAAAAGTATCGATGGCTTGCCATTTACCCCCAAGGGATATGAGAAACCAAAGAGCATTTTGAGGGAACGTTGTGGAAATGACAGCGAAGTGGAGAAGGACTATGTGAAGGATATCCTAGGACTGCCAAAGGTTGGTGGAAACCTGCCCCCCCAAAAAAATACATCAGTTTTACGAACGGTTGTTGTACAACGTCCAGTCGCTCGAAACCCTGGGGAAATTAAATAAAGTCAACGGAAATGTAGCCCTCACCATTGATAAATTGACTGGAATCTGTTGAGATTTAGTTCTTAACGATGAAGGATGGCGGAGTTGGTTTCTACAGTTATGTGCTGCCTTAAAGTAACCCTGGAGTCCAATTCAGTTGATCCACCACCGCCGCCGAAATTTGATCATCAATCCCTTCGATCATTCAATACGCGACAACATGGAGTCAAGCTCCATGCTTGCGTGTACTGTGAGGAAACTTCTCACGAAAGTGCTGATTGCCCACGCGTGTCTATTCTCGATGAGAGGAAGAAAATTCTGGCGGAGAAAAAACTTTGTTTTAACTGTACTGGGCCAAGGCACCGAGCAGCGGAATGTGTTAGTAAAATGTCATGTGAGCTGTGTTCAAGAAGACATCACACTTCAATTTGTAATGACCAGGGTCTCAAGGGGGAGAGTCATATGTCTTCTCTTGGCGATTACAATCGATTACAATATCCTGTTGTGGTAGTTAAGGTCGGTGGAATTGAATGTCGTGCTTTGTTAGATTCCGGTGCATCTAGTTGTTATGCATCTGTAAAATTGTTGGACCTGTTGGGAAAGCAGCTGATAGAGATCAAACTCTAGAGGATTGAAATACTTATGGTTTCTGCTACA
>CM042749.1:23406750-23432622 GCA_022496165.2 Catalaphyllia jardinei
CAAACCTGACTCGAGCGTCGCTTCTCGTGGAATGAAAACTTACAGCAAAAGCAGAATTGAACTGCAAAATCTACAAATCTTGAAAAAAATGCTGGAATAATCAAGTCAGTTTTTGTCATTGGAGCAGCCCTGTGAGCCGAAAAGCTTGGACGTTGCCTTGAAAATTGCAGGAGTTGAAAAAATATTCTCGGAAAACTTGTGGTTGCGGTCAACCTAGAGGCCGTTTGATTCGAGTTTTGAATGAAAGGAGCGTAAATTACGGTGGAGAATTTTGTCTTCTGTGGTTGGTGATTCTCAAATCAGCTTGATATAGTGTCGGAGACACATTTTAGCCGCGACACTCTTGACCGTGAGCTGTGGTTAGCTATACTTAGCTCGCTGCTGTGGCCTGAAACGGACAGGAACGTTCGCATCGGAAAGCAAGGTTATGTATTTTATTTTACCAATTTTAAGAAGTGATGTTTTAATGTTTCATTCCTGACATCAATCAAGGAGTCAACAGTTGTTTTGACACTGGGAAAAGTTGAATTTTTTAAATAAATTAATCTCAGAAACATTTTGTTTGTTGGGTTTGTTAAATTCGAGATAACGGAGTGGTTCTCGGCTTACCAAGACCAAGTTTGTGCGTGGTTTAGTCGCGCTCAACTGCCGATTGAGGCTGCTAGAAAATTATTTCTGTATGATTGTTTTAAAAGAAACGGCTTTATCTTTCGTTTTCTGGTTTCTCAAACCTGTTCAATTCCTCGGCAAGACTTTTTTGTACCTTATCTTTTGCCCAGTCACGTAAAATATCATCCTAATTCTCAAAACTTTCCGCCATTTTAAAACGGCAAGGGAAAAACTTTGTAATGATGACGTCAATCGTGCATCTGTCCTCTAATAGATCATAGGCGAGAACCAATCAAAATGCGAGAATAACTTGGGTTATTATATGCGCATTCGATCATATCTTATCGCATGTTAGACTGCGAAATATAAGAAAAAACATTGTTATTAACACGTAGGTTTTGTTCGGTTTAGATTTCGACCAGGTGATATTAACTAACAAGAGACACTGACAATTCAGGTACACTCTGTTGTACTTTTCTCGAAAATTATTGCATAACTAAACAAATTGGTTTCTCTTATTGCCTAATGTTAGCTGATAAGGTAATATCTTTATGTAATTGATCAGTCAATCCAGCACTGGGCTTATTTTGGTGAGTTTTCCCGTAAGCGACCACTTTGTCTTGGACTAAGGGTGGTCGCTCACGAGAGAGTTGACTGTAGTCTATAATTCATTGCCTTTTTACTGGGTAAAAAAAAATTACTACCAAAATGTTTACTCGTGACCTGAACCTCACTATCCCTGAAAGACGCACTCTAGAAAGACTCAACTCTGATCCAAAATGTACGTTTTTGCCAAGAAACACACATCAAATTGTTTTTTTAAGACGATGCAATGTATTAGAAGCACATCACCTAGAAATTGGTGATGTGCTTCTGAATGTATCTATTGAGACTTTTTAATATTACACGTGTTTGCCACTGATACGCCGAAACGTAGCGGCATTGAGAAAAAGAAAAATGCACTTAATGGGTACCACACAGCAAGGATTTTTGACGCACCTTTGACGAGTTATTGTTAAACAGGCATCATACCATATTCTATCGCATATTTCGAAAAACCGCATTATTAGGAACAAAACATCAAGCGTTATTTCTAGGGAATCACTGTAAATAAGAGTTCATCCATGTTCACCAGTCAGTCCAAAATTGACACCAGGTCATTATGTTGGTTATAATATGTGTAATATTACAGCAGTGCAATTTGGGCCAAGGTAAATTAGTTGTGGTTCTTGTTTAGTTAACTTCTGTGTTGCAATACAGAAAATGTGGACATGAAATTAAGTATACACAATTTAAAAACTGTCCGTAAAATGGCGAAACCAACAAAATTATTGGAGTAAAAGATCATTGGAGTAAAAGATTGGTTTTGAAAGCACTGATGTTTAATGTGCTCTATTTCATAAACGTCAAAAGTTGCAGCTAGGTAACGAAGAATCAGCAGCAGGAAATATAAAAATAAGCAAATTATTTTGTAAGCTGCCTCAAATGGTGATACACATAATTGAAAAAGCTTATAGTCGCTCTTTAGTACACAGCCATCTTTTATACTTGATAAATAACCTTTGAATTGAATTCTCCTGGAATGGATTTGGGTTCTCCTGGAGCTTCCTGGAAATGCTGGCACGTCGGTAGGTAACAAGAACTCGCATTTTAATTTTAATCAGTGAGCAAGAGCAAAAACCGAGATACTTGCTGGGTCTTTATTACCCAAAACCAGGCAAATAGCTCAAAAAAACAAACAAACATCCACGCCTGGTGTAGAAAGTGACTTTCAAAGATGAAGTAATTTCTTATGACGCAGCAGAAATGTTATAAGCCATAATTGAAGGAATCTTAGGTGTCCTCTTCGTAAACAATTGCTCCGCACAAATATCATTCATACTGATTTTTCCTTTGTTTTCCGTTCTGTCAACCACTCCTTTATTTGTGCTCCAAGTTCAGTGGCTAGAAAAAGAGAAAAAAATTTAGTCTCAACACAGACTTCAACTGTACTACATCTATTACGCTCGATCACCAACTGCTGTTTCAAATAACTAAGATTATAGAAGTGGGTCTATAACTCTCAGTAGACAGGCCATTAATAAACCATCATAGACGGAATACTATAAGACTAAAGCTATAGTGAATTCAGCCAGCAGTGAAAAAAAAGTATTTTGCTCCGACGACAATAGTACCTTTTCACAGTTTTGCTAGTCGTCCTTTAATTTGCCATTATCAACTTCAAGTTGGTAATCCACCAGGGACGTCCTAAAGATCTTACGCTATTAATTTACCTGACGACTTAATAGGACACACGTTCTTTAGTAAGAAAGGCATGGATTCCTCCCAATAAATGGAATGCTCGGTTTTCTTGTACATCAACATTAGCGAGTGTTCAGTTTTGGTTTGGGTTCCATTTCACCCTTCCTTTCTCCACTCTAAGACGGAAAGCTCTATCTATCCTGCAGGGAGTCTATTCCCTTGTTTGTGTGTGTGCTTCAGGCGTAGAATTCGATTTTTCTGCTATTGACCTTGTTTTCTTTGGATATAATACCGATGAAGTTCCCAATTATTTCTGTAAGCTATATCTGTATTATTTCTGTAACAGACAAAATCTCAGCGATCCTTCATTTCATATCGAACGTACTTGCCGAATAACTCTTATCATTGTCCCACCTGGCTTTAACATATCCGTTGTAAGTGGTTGTCTATTAAAAGGATCTGTGTCCGAGTTTAACAAATGGCGCATGATGACTGCTCTATCCATAATTTTACCGCTGGTTGGTAGGATGACAGGGTCACGCATAAGCGTCATCATAAGCGGATCTGTAAAAAATAAAAGAAACACCTATAATGACAAACCTTGTTGTAAAGTTGCACTATAGAAAAGGGACAGTTACTCACGATCCAAAAAGGGCGGTAAGATGTTTCAAGGATCGCGAAATAAATTGGACCACCATCTATAAACTGGTTTCTTGTAAGCGGTATTATCTCAGCTTAAATCATGACTAACGAGCCACAATTCTGTTCAAAATTCTTAGGATTTTGACTTGTTTTACTCTAACTTTCCAACTCAAACTTATTGCTAGCAATTTTCTTTTCCCTGATTTTGCTCACTTGGAGATAACAATCACAACTAAGAAACAAATTGACTACCAAGTTAACATCATTGTAGAAGGTTTATTTTTTAAATTTTTACTACCGAAAAATTAAGTAGTTTCAACGTGTTGTACATATGTTGTTCTCAGCACCTTTAAATTCATCTGGTGCGTCATCATAATCCTCCTCGACGGAAGCATTTTCAGCAGCTTTTCTTTCCACTTTGGCAGCAAATTCTTTAAAAAGATACATCTCCGCCTACACAAAATAGAAAACGTAATATTTTATATATCGATCACTGTCTAGACTGAAAAGTATGTATTAACACAAGTGTGACTCCTTTAACCCTTTGACATTTCTTTTGTGTGTCGCTCTTTTGTGCTGTCCAGAAGAAGAAGATGAAAATAACTTTATTCGAGGGCAAAACTCTTTACAGTTAAACTAGTGGCCCTCAATTATACTATACATAAAATGACTAGTGACTAAATATTAAAATACAATACACTTAAGAAACGAAATGGGAAAATGGTAAAGTCCTATGCATGATTCCTCAAGATAATTTACACAATTTTTCTTGAAAAGCTTAACATTCTGACTGGATCTAGTTTTTTGGGACCTTGTTCCACTCTTTCACTGCCGCGACTGCAAAAGTCCTTCTTCCCTCTGTTTCACGCGAGCATTTCAGGCATCTCAAGGTAAATCTTCCATGCCTCGAATGTTTCGTAGAAATCCCACTAACCCGTGTCAGCGTATTGGACAGACATTCAAGGCATTGGCCATTAAGGCATTTAAATACTAAACACAACTTGTTGACATTAATTTCGTCATAAAAAGGTAACCATTCTAATTGTCTACAGATTTGTAGCAAAACCTGGAAAGAGAAGAACGGATTTTTAAAGTGGTTTAGTTTCACTACTGGTAATGGCTACCATATTTCCTGAGGTTCCTTTAAAAAAGTATTTCATCAAATTAAGGTTACTCCAAACCTTTGAAGGTTTTCTTCCAGAAAAAAAACTATGCGCGCTATTTTCAAGGAAACCCCACAAACTATTTAAAAAAGAGATTCCATGTTGCCGTGCGTCTGTTCAGTAACAGATCACAGATGACGTCAAAATGTGGTAAAACCAAGAAGGTGGCACATGAGGCGTAGCCGAGTATGTCAATGATGTTCTTACCACATTTTGACGGATTCTGTGATCTACTACTGAACAGACGCACGGCAACAAGGAATCTATTTTTGATTCGAGTTTTGAATGAAAGGAGCGTTAGTGACGGTGGAAATTTTCGTCTTGTGGTTGGTGACTCTCAAATCCGTTTGAGCTGCAATACAGTTGGCCGTGATCTGTGTTTAGCAGCTATACTCAGCTCGCTGCTGTGCCCTGAAACGGACAGCAACATTCGCATCGGAAAGCAAGGTTATGTGTTCATTTAATCTGATTTTAAGAAGTGATGTTTTGATGTTTCATTTCTGACATCAATCAGCGTGTCAACAGTTATTCTGAGACTGGAAAATTTGAATTTTTTGAATAAATGAATCTCAGAAACATTTTGTTTATTGAGGTTTGTTAAATTCGAGATAAAGCAATGGTTCTTGGCTTACCAAGACCAATTTTCTGCTTGGTTTAGTCTCGTTCGACTGCTCGAGTATTTTTCTGAATCATGTTCTAAAAGAAACGGCTTTATTTTTCTTATTCCTGCTTCTCGAACCTGTTCAATGCCTCGGCAAGGTTTTTTTGTACCTTGTCTTTTTCCCAGCCACGGTAAATAATATCTTAATTCCCAAGACTTTCCGCCATTTTAAAACTGTGGGAAAAAACTCTGTAATGATGACGTCAATGGTGCGTCTGTCGTCTAATAGATAAGCAAGAACCAATCAAAATGCGAGAATAACTTAGGTTATTATATAAATATCAAAAGAAAGGTTGTGAAATGTAAAATTCGATAAAAATATATTGTTTTGCTGACTACTTTCTTAGGTGGCCGTTTGCCGCGCAAAGTCAATCCCTTTTAGGGACATTATGACACCTTGATGGTTTACTAACTTTTATTAATAAAATCTCTTTTTCCCAAAAACTAACCCGCGTTTTAATGTTTTATTTTCATTTTTGGGGAAATGTAACCTTGAATAATGAACTTTAATTTGGTTGGAAAAAAGTAAATTTCGCAAACGTAGCCCCGCAAAGCTTTGGAGTAACCTTTAAAAAGCATACTTGATCAACTTGAAAAGCTCTTTTGTCAAAATGATAACACACACGTTCAAGTCATCGACCGCTGGTAAACGGTAAATTGAGCCAAAAATAGAACCTGAAAAAAGTTGTAAGGGCTAGACTTTGAAAAAGGAATCAAATATAAGGTAAGGAACTTTGGCAATATTAAAATGTCGAGGGCATAAATACATCATACCTCTGTCTTGAGCAAGGTTTTCTGAAGATGTTTTGCAGCATCGTCAAATAATTCTTTTCTGTATGATCGCTAAAATAGGGAAAGCAAAAAAGAAGTTTCTTAAGATAGTCAGAAGTACAAACTCAGCATCTTGTATCATTGGAAGTACACGAATCTGATTGGCTCTCTATATACACCTGGCATGCCGACTGTAACGTATTTTCTCAAGAATAAATATGACTCAAAAACTGAGCACCACCAAGAGAACAATCAACATCGTAATTAATTTCCCTTCCGTATCTGCATTTTTCCATCCGTCATCCACCACCATCCGATCCACGTAAGACCCGTACCTTTCTGCTATGTGTTGGTCACAGTCCACACGAAGTTCCCAGACCTGATTCAGCCATATTCAGGCCAGAATCCAACCTGAATTGCCTTACCAAGCCCGACAAAAGCTCTGTTCAGGCTCACTAAACAGACCATATCTTTTCTCGGACGTAATTCTGGCCTGAATTCAGACTAAATGAACCCGAGTCCCGTCTTCGCCATCTTGTTCCTCTGGCTCGGTCGCAGGCGCACGGCCGCTCCCTTCGCAACAAAAGGGAGTTTTGGCAAACCACGACGGCGACGGCGACGGCGACGAGAGCATCACCAAACAAAAGGTTTAATGAGCAGAACCATTGTTCTGCACGTGCGTTTTGAATCTCTGTACATTTCATTTCCGTCCTCTACAAAACAACAACGTGAAATGACCAAGTTCTACGTATTTTGGAGAACGCGAACCGCAATGGCTAATTTTTCGTATCTTCTTTTATAAGTGAACGCTGTCGGAGAATATTTAGCCTGAGCAAGTTTTTAGACCGATAGGCGTACTGTACAGATTTACACAGTTGTGATATTCGACAGTTCAAAATAAATTCATTTTTTATAAGAAGTCACTCCCGCCGTCGCCGTCATCTTTGCTAAAACTCCCTAAAGACAGACAATCCCTTATAAGTTGTAAAACTGAACGCTTTAAACGAAGTTTTTTCAGGCGATGTGCCTTTATGCTCATGGCATGTAATTTAACTTGTGGGAATTCAATGTATAACTTGATATATATTTCTAGTTTCTAGTTTTTTTATCTAATTTGATTGTATTTCATTCTTTCATTATTGTAAGGCCCAGTCCATTTTGAACGTGATGTAGTTTTGTCTTTTTGTCAATTTTCGCAATAGCAAAGATATTTGTTTACAAACATTGTTTTTGTTATTTAAATGTTAAAAACGCTAAACAAAAGAACTCTTTGTTTCAGCAGCCAATAGCTCTCTGGTTGGCATATTAATAACAATAGGTGACGTCACTGATATCTTTGCTATTCGCTTATGTCTAAGCGCGACGATTTTTATTACAAAACCAGGCTTACCAAACTTACTTCATTCAAGCCCAAACAATCAGGCCTGAAATATAGCCTATATTTAAGCTATAGAAAACGTTTTCCGTGTTTGCATAGCCTGATATAAACACGAGAGGGGTTGGGAGAATTCGAGACAGTTATGCAAACCCGAGACGAAGTCGAGGGTTTGCATAACTGTCGAGAATTCTCCCAACCCCTCGAGTGTTTATATCAGGCTATGCAAACACAGGAAAAAAGTTTTCTATTGCTTTTATAAAATATTTCTCAAAATTAATGCAAATGAAGGGAAATTTTGTTTATTAACTTCTTGATCTAAAACGATTTTCTCAATACACGCTTTAGACAATCATCAAGCGAGCGCTGTGTGAATGAAACCGATATCAGCTTTGAATCGTTCTAAGTCTTTGGGCGAAATGCCTAAAGTTCGGTGAAAACAGAAGAAATATTCAAAATATGAATATGAAAATCACTGTGCTTGATCGCTCTTGAAAGTAACGCGAACTTGCCCGATTTGGCAGCCCGGGAAGATAGTTGAGAAGTTGAATGGCTCATCGTCCCTTGTGAAATGTTGCTGGTTTGGAATCACAGCACAAGCAGGCAGGGTTGCGTTTATGCAGTTAGGTCGAAGGGCATTAAATCCAGCATTCTGGTGAGCTGTCTGGTACATTCTTCCAAGTTTTAATGGTCATTGTTTGAACATATGACAGCCACAACACGACAACCGATCGGCCGTGTAAAATTTGATTTGAACAGATTTTGCATTCGCAGTCTGTAGCATATAGTTCGCGTTTAATTTTATTGTACATCTTTTTTAAAAAACAGAATGTGATTTTGAGAATTATATTGTAGTAATTAAATTCAAAAATTACCTTGAAAAACGTTTACTGCGTATTTTGTTGCATAGTATTTTGTTGTCTTGGCTCGAGCTCCCTCGACGAGGTCGTCTAGCTCACTAACATCGAGGCATGCAAAGCGCTGTTGTTCTTCTTTCTTTTGTTTTCTTTCCACGGGTCAGAGGAAAAGAGATGGTCAGTCCCCAAATCAAAACTAGGAAAAGTTTCCTTCATTTGAATTCCTTAATATTTGTACTTGGGAGTAAGACTACCGGCTTTGAAATGGTTTCAAATGGTGCCGGGGAAACACAAAAAGCGTGATGTGACAACCGTGTTTGCATACTCTCATCTAAACATACCTATCGACCAATGAGAATGCGCGTACTGTCTTAAATATTTTATAAATAGCAGCCTGAACGTAAACATACATGATATGCTTGAATGAATGATCGATCTACATGTATACTTGCAACTGCGGCCATGTATGTTTCAAAAGGCGACTATTCTTATAAGATCACAGTAAAACTTTAAATTGTATCAATTACTACAATTTTATTAAAAAACTTTGTGTAATCACCGCTGCAGATCGCGCTTTCAGTGCTAGGTGTAGCCCAGGAAAAGCTATAGAAGTAGTAGCGTAAGACTAGCTTGTTTGAATACAAATTGGGCAATGATCCTTATTGAAAATGACCATTTCCCCCTTGACCGCTACAAACAAAACTTTGCAACAAGCTTTCAATTTGAGGTTTTTGGACTCAGCTTTCCCTGGCATTGATGCATGCCAGTTTGAGCAGAATTTGGGTGTCCAAGTGGAATAAGCGATTTCTATAACGAGCATATTGGGAAGGAAGAAATAAGCTATTTTACAAGCAGAATTTGTCCATACGTGACAAAAGCACATACTGAAATGTAATCTCATATTTCAAATAAAAACTGTGATTGGTTTTTGGGTTTATTGCCTGAAACAGTTTCAAAACCAAAAATCGGTGGCACAGTGTTATGTGTACAATTTTGGGAGAAGATGCTTAGGATTTTACAATGCAATTTACGGAAACGGAACTTTTATTCATATTTACAATTTTTTGCAATTAATGTAATAGCTTTCACTAATCCCCGAACACTGCGGTTCGTTCGATTCCGAAGACACCTGATTGCGAGGTACAACATTGCCCACTGTTAGAATTTTGCAAAAAGTTTGCTCTGTAAAGGTGAATCGATTCCCTCATCGAGGCTTGGGCCTTGACTTCATCTCAGAATAACAATATTGTGAAGAAGAAAGGAAGAGACAGTTCAAGGTACGTGAGCACTGCCAGTGCATATCTGATTGTAACTAGGTCTTGATTTCGCGTAAGCGGCCGCGGCGTAAGTTGAACGTTTAGCATACTTTATTTTAAAGTCAACTACACTGTTTAAGTAAAAGTTATTCGCTTATTTTACAATTTATTTGAGTATACATCGAGTGAAGTTGTACAATGAGATTATAAACACAGTTTCAAAGTTTAATGACGAAAATACAATGTACTTGATCGGTGACTTGCATGATGTAAAATAATATACCCACTGCTTTGTTTGTGTCCCTGCAACATGTCCGCTAGTGTGTGCCGAACATAAAACTTGAAGTTTTTCACGTCCTTTCCCGAGACTCTGCTCAGAGAGCTCGTGTCCAGTCCCCCGTGCTTAGAGTTTACATGCTACATGGGGAAGTTACTATAAAGCCATTCACTAAACAACTTAAGAGTTTGCTGTGCTTCGTAATGGTAATAGGACTGAGGGGAGTCCAATTCGGTCTGTTATTATACATTGTACTCACTATCAGTATTCTGATTGGCCAAGAGCCCCCTGCTTATTTTGAGAATTCACGTGATTTTATGGACAAGCATGATTAGGGTATAATTTCCTATCCAATTATATGTGCAGATTATACCTCACGCAGTGCGCATGCTTAATACACCTTTGGCTAATGAGCGCGAGCACTTGAATGGTTTCGAAAGAAGCGGCCGCTTGGTGCGTTTGTCCTTGTATTTTTAGAAGCGCAAATAAAATGTACTTGCATTTCCAACATATTTTCCATAAAACAACGTATAATAAAACAATAATTGAATTCGGTTTTTGTGATATCGGGAATAATCAAGGTCTCGGCAAGTGTAATCAGCCTCGACCTTGATTATTCCCGATATCACAAAAACCTCATCCAATTATTGTTTATAATTATACGAGTGATAACAAAATCGGACGACCGCGAAGCGGGAGTCTGATTTTGTTCATCGCGAGTATGATTACAGACCGAATTGGACGACACAAAGTCTTATTACCAATTAATCATAAAAATTGCAATTTTCGAGAAAAGAATAGCCAAGTTATGAAAGAAGGGGAAAATTCGTATTAAGATACCTACAAAGGAGATGAAAAACATCATACAGGTAATTAGGCGCCAAAAACACAAAAGCAAGCGCGCGCACGCACGCACGTCATTACAACTTTGAATGTGATTGGTTGATTTAAACTACAACTTCGAATGTGATTTGCCTAATTATTTGCCTATTGAACTGTCCGATAACAAACTGTCCAATAACAAAGTGTCCGATAACAACTTGGCAAGTGAATTAGTGGAAAATAGGAGATTTTTAAACCAATCACAATCGGGGAAATTGTAATTTTTATGATTAATTCAGGAATACGATATTTCTTCATGTTGTAAATGGTTGTTTTACTATCCTTGTAATTCATGAAAGGCCCTGCATTCACTGATTTTCGTCAGAAAAATGCAATGAAAATACCATTCTTGAAAATCTATGTTTTTATTACCAACAAGAACTGTCCATGGGTTTTCATTGGTACAAAGTTAACTTCAGTCAAACATATATAGTAACATAGTAATAACAATATTGTTTTGTTATTTTTCATACCTGGTCTCCAGCCACAGCTTGTGCAAATTCTTCCGAGTCAAGATTTACATAAATCTGTGTGAGTCTATCTAGCAGACTCTTGGGCTCAAATCCATACTTTTCGGGGGTTTTAACCTACAGCCAGACAGGAGCCACAACAAGAGTAAATGCCAATGACAGCCTTTTTCGAGTGTAATCCATTCTTGGATCTCGCCTAAGAATTTGGGATGGGCAACTCACTGCAATATTGATCTGTGTTCAGAACCACAATTGCCTACGTACGACGGAGATGCGTCTGCCTAATAAAGGCGGAAAGCACTTAGTGTATAGGTTCAAAATGTATCTTAGCACACTAATGCATCAGTACCAGGATGTGAGAAATGAAGGATGCATGTCCTGCCATGTAATATTTCTTCTTCCAATCGTCTCATGAGAGATACTAAGGATAAGACAGGCAGCTAGTGTCTATATTAAGTACATCGAGAACAATTAAATCCTTCCTGAGCTTCAACGGGGAAGGTAATAAAATTCCTCATGAGAGAGAACAAGCTAGTTGTTCAGTATGAACAAGTTTTGTTGGAGGGACCTAGCATGTCATACCTTCAAATTTCTGCACTTTTGCCCACATAGTTGCTGCAGGTTAAAATTTAACATGGCAGCTATGCGATCAATTAACTCCTGCAAAGACATTAAAAAATTCTAAATTAACGACGCAAACTTTCGTTTCCCATTCGTATACTTCAGACTCAACAGGATAATGGATTTTTGACGAGAATGTGTCTGTCGTCTTATTGATAGTGATAAACACGGAGAAGGATGCAAGGATCGGAACTGAGGTATTAGTGATAAATTGAGAGTCGAGAATTGGGTTGTTATTGAGAGCAATCATAAATACTAAGTTTCAGATAAATTCTAGAATGTTTAGCCATGTAACGTATGTACCAAAACCTTCCACTGCCACGCTATGAAACAGTTTAGAACATAAAATAATAAAATAATAATTTCATTTAAGGTAATTCCTCTGAAATAAAACTGAGAATAGATTTCGTTTAAACTTTGTCCACTGAATATTTATCATATGAGAAATTCAATTTTGAAATAAAAAACGGGGGTGATCATGCTCATTAAGGAGCACTAAGGCATTGAAAATGTCCCATTGTGGCATTATTTAATGTTTATTAGAAGAACACATTCCCAGTAATAATTTTAAAATCTTTGTGACCAAGACTCTTGAGAACACGCATTCAAACTACAGTCAATATATTGTGTCGGACACAAATAAACATTTTAAGTTTGCTTTAGACAGAAATCTGAAAATTTGAACCAAATTTCTTGACATGGCTACCAAACGGCAAACTAGGAAAGACCACAGTGTATCTGCTGTTTTCCTTATTTATTCAGATAACTATTTTCTCACGCAAAGCTTGTGACATAAAGTTCATTACAATGACTGGAAAAAAAGGTGGGGTGCCCATGCTTGTTGGTGAGCTATAAAGATATTCGAAAAAGGAAAATGCCATTTGTCTTGACTCTGAAAACCCTTTCAAATAAGCAGCAATTATTTTATACTTCACAGGCACTTTAACTTACAGGTCTAAGAAAAGGTCCTTGTACATGTTTAGTCAGGTACAGCATCATGTCTAGCGTCTCTGATGCAAGAGTCAGGTATGAACGGCACTGTCGTTCATCTGTGGCTAGTTGTCTTAGACGTGAAGTACGCATGTCCTGTAAGATAGAAATAAATAATAACTGTCCTGTATAGTTATTCATCTGTTTAGATAAGAATCTGACATAAAGGAATAGACTAACAAATAAACTAAAATAAAATTCACTAGGTCAGTTTCCCAGGTGGGAAACATACAGTTGTTACGAAACGTTATAGGAGACCCCACTTACATTGTGATGAGATGAATAAGGTCCAAAATTACAAAAAACTAAAAAAACAACCCATTGCCAATTACTATAACACTGGAAGTAAGGTACGTTCTAGGAAGATTGCACTGGCAATGAATATAAGTACCAGTAACAGTCTAAGTTCTACAAGTGACTTACTCTTGGCAATGACTCCCACTCTGCAATATTAGCCATCATCTGCTGTGTCTCATTGATACTCTTTAGTGAATCCAGAGATTCATCCAGAAGGAAAGTTGTGTCATTAATCAACATGTTCACAAATCGAACAAAATGGACCGTTCTGAAATGGACATGATGGAAACAAATTTAGACAAATTATTTTTATCATCACCTTCTCCAGCACCGGCACCGGCACCGGCACCGGCACCGGCACCGGCACCGGCACCAGCATGATCACCCTTGTATCAGTCATGAATGTAATAAAAACCATAAATGATAAACAACTGTAACTGAAATAAGAACTGACCATAAATGTAACAACTTTTAACCACAAATATAATAGATCCAACAACCATAAAGGTAATAAAGATTTGACCATAAATGTAATAAACTGAACAACCATACATGTAATAAGGGAAACTGCCCATTACCTCTGAGTCAAGGGGCCAAAAGCCCTGTCATTCTGTTATTTCGTACTGGGTAGCTTGTTCCAGGCTCTCGAATAGTTGAAGGCAAACAAAGACACCTTATTCCAAGTCAAATCCACTTTTCTTTTGCTCGCCTGGTTCCTGGAACGGGCTACGACAGACCTGTGCAAGTCCTGCTGTACGGCCATTGTTTTGTTCAAAGCCTTCAAAAGCTTTGCTTTCCTTTTGTATCAGATATTTAGGGTGGCGGCCCCTTGAATATCTCTCTGAGTACTGGCTAGTTTTGTATTAAATGCCCTTTGTCCGTACGAGGGTTGTTTCTCTTTGCAATACTCCAGCAGTACATTTGACTGTAGGGTGGTGAGAAATAACCTTCTCAATTAAAAGTTCCGTGTCTTCTTTGCTTGTGATGCCACAAACAGAAGATGTTCTCAGTAAACCTTTTCCACGCAAGTGGTTTAGTTGGGTTTTGTCTCAGGATAGCTTGTTCTAGTTATTCTCATAAAAAATTGGCAAAAGCAACAGCCGCATTCGTGCCCATTGCTGTTCCATGTATTTGATGTGTCTTTTCCATTTCTCTTTACGAATGAGACTAACCATTTCTTTTAGGAACCCTAGTGCTTTCGATAAACTCAATGAAATGATGATGCTTTTCCGGGTTTTGACCTCTGGGCCAAAACGGTCCTGGAGCAATGAATCCACCAATTTGATTTGCGGGCCCCTTGACCAGTTTCTGTGAAATAAGAGAATGGCAGGACTTGTGGCCCCTTGACTCGGCGGTAATAGGAAGTTTATTACAATTATGGTTAAGCCGTATTACATTTATCGTTGTTCACTTTATTAGATTTATGGTCAAATTTTGTTACACTTGCGGTAGGTGGATTTATTACATTTGTGTTTAAAAGTTGTTACATTTACGGTCCATTTTAATTACATTTATGTTTGGTATTACATTTATGGTTTTTATTGTACATTCATATATGTGATACAACCCTTAGCCTCATCAGTATTACTACCAATACCGTCACTCTGATGTTAACCTCATGTTAACCACCATCGTCACTGTTATCTGCACCATCAGTGCCACCGTCTCCACCACTGCAACCTCAGCAGCACTATCACCATCAACAAAAGCACCTGAGCACCGTCATCAGCACTGTCCCATCAGTCTCATGATGCTGTCATCACACCCTTCACCATGACAATGAAGTATAATTTCCAGGCGTGAATATAAGAACTGGACACTCTGATGGTTGAAAAAGCTCATCATATGATGCTATATTCACCCTGGTAAACCTTGGTTACTAAGCTCACCATCTTTGCCATCTCGGCATCAATTAAACATGACGGACAGTTGCTGAATGAAGTTTCAATTTATTCGAAAGACATTACTCCAAGTACAGATATTTGAAAGAAAGAAGAATTTTCAAAATGACTGCTGTCGCCCTTGGACCAAAAATCTTCAAGAACTCGTATTCAAGGCGTTTAAGGATAGTAACCACAGTGGTTGCGTTGATCGCTAACAGGTCAGATCGACTCACTAAAACTTATTTTTCTTGAAACTAAAGCTACTCATTGAATAAAGTCAACAACAATAAAAGAAAGGTACCGGATGAATTTATTTTTTCGTGGTGTTTCGCTGGTTTTTATTCTGCCAAACTCGATGAGTTAACTGATTGAGAATCAATGTACAGTACATGCAAAATTATTATCAAAACTACGGCTCCATACGTGTATGCATCTGTTTATATGTTTTAGTCCGTTATTTGGTAGTCCCTGATATTCACCACTGAAAATTATACTTAAACAATTATTCGCCTCAGGTTCACTTCACTTTATTTCATTTCATTTGCCATTAACCACAAAAAAAAAATAATAACACAATACAATAAAAATGTATAATCACTTAAAGACGACAGACTACAAATATTTAATGTCGGCACACATGAGGCCTGCAACAAGTCATCCCAATAGTGCACTCTGCACTAAAAATGGGCATTTGGGGAATTTGAGATTGGCCCCACTGAAATGTGCTTTCCTTGGTGGGGCATTTTAAAATTATAACAGAAACAGAAAACACACAGAAAATCGATAATACACTTTGCACGATTTTCAAGGGAGCTCCTGAGCGCCCAAGGCACACGAGCGGAGCCCCATGTCTTATAAAATTTAGTAACCCATCGATCCCAAAAATTTTTGATTGTCATGTGACTGTCCGTACGTACGCCAAGCCCCACACCTTGAAAAATAACAGTAGCACCATTACCATAACTACACATGACAATGGACATCCGTGTTTAGCCTGTTCCAGGATCTCAGTGGTTGGGAACGGGCAAGAAGGGCGATCGAGAGAAAAGAAATAAGGAGGACTAAGACCCTGTTCTGGTGTGTAACTGGAAACAATGCTTATGAAAAATTTGGATAGACAAACAAATAATATTATGGTATTTGGGTACACAAACAAAGGATATAATGGTGTTTTCCAAAGTGGAGAATTGTCAATCAGATGGCGAGTGCAGCCTGGCCGATGCTCAAGCGCTAAGTAAGGAGCAAGAAATCTGCCAAGCAACTCTAGCTCCATGGGAGGACGTTTTTGTAATTCATATGTTGACGAAAAATTTCATATTTTGTCCCACGATAGAGAGACTTAAAAGCATATCTTGTAATAGAAATGCGCCTAAACAATGCATGACCTTAACACATAGCAAACTACAGGTGTTAAACTCGGCAAAGTGACATGCAGATAACAGTGGGCAGACCTATGACCTTTAAAAATTAGCTATAACATGGTCTAACAGCTCAACTATACTTAAACTTCCTCCTTATAATACAATATAAAATGCCCTTCATAAACACGAGTGAAGCAAAGAAATGTTGAGAGACCGAAAAAAGACCGAAAAAAGACCGAAAAGAGAGCGGCAAATGGCGCAAATGTACAAATGTCATGGACCGTAGGAGTCGATTGACAAGTTGACACTTTTACTTTTTGTCACCTCATTAAACCAAAGGTGGACGGAGGACAGTGGTTAAAGATATTCTTGCAGGTTTCTCCCTCCCTTCCTCGCCTTAGTCCTCCCTTGTTTCTCTCGCTGCTTTTATTTCGCTTGTCCCCAACCACCGAGAGCTTGGAACAGGCTAATCCACGTTATAATTGACAGCTGGTAAAACAAAGTATCCACTGACCAGCATCCCGTGACCATAAAGAGTGTTTTTTAGAAGTTCAGAGTTGACAAGATTACAGGGTTTTACCAATGGATTGCGGGCTCAAGTCAGGTTATTTCTAGTCAAAAGTAGTTATTTTGCAACTGTTATTTTAGTTATTTTGCAACTAATATTTAGATTTAGCCAAGCCTTCAGGCAGAGCACCTGGGTCGGGTTGTTCAAAGCTTGATCAAGCTAACCTGGATAAGCAAGAATTTAGATCTGAGTTTTGACGTTTTCTGTACATTGTTTGGCATTCTGTTTTGAGTTTGAACAATCTCAAAATACACAAAACAAAATCCGTCAAAAACATTTGTCTTCAGGAAAAATTCATACGTCAATTAACTTTTAATTCAAACAACCTGGCCCTGTTTACAAAACCTGACACTAGCTTGCGATCTAATCGGAAATCAGCACTTGATCAGCAGTCAACTTAAAAAAAACATGTGACCTCAATGTTTAAACCTGCATCCAAAATATGGTCATGTAATATTGGTCAACAGATACCTTGTTTTCACAGGTGTCAATTGACCATAACATGGATGTCCAATATAGTTAGAGTTCAAATGTTTAAAGTGGCAGGTAGTTTGTAGTCCAAACAGAATGCAGGGTTGTCGGAAACAACAACAAGGTTATTTATTCCAGATAAACGCAGTAATTCCACACAAGACTTCACAACAAGCACACGCTAGGCTTGTCAGTTAAGCTTCGACCTCCGTCACTCTTGTATAAACACGGCCTCTTCCCAGATATCCACGTAACCCCTCTGTTACACCTCAACAAACACGACCTCTGTCGAAACTTTATACGCGACCTTCGTCACACTTCAGTAAACACTACTGACTCATGGGATAATTCTCTCTAAACAATCCTGGGAAAAAACCACCTAAGAATTACACCGATTTGCTTATATACTTTACAGCATAAGATTCTAGAACTTTCCAGCACTACTAAATAAAGTACATTACAATATTGAACTATTTACAGCAACATACGCAAACGACTAAAAAGAATTGCTGAATCACAGTTATGCGATCGTAATTCAATATGCGGGAAGATCTGAAACGGAATTAGTATATTCGCGAATCTTCCAAGTCACGCAAAAATTTTTGGTAACAAATATCAAAGGGTGTTATATAAATCACGGTTCATCCTATTAGCTGGAGTATGGCCGCCATCTTGCACGACCATGATAACCATGAGAAAATCAATTCATCAGTTTCTTTCTTTTCCTTTTTGAATATGGGGTTAAGCTGGAAGGCCCTTTGGGCTACTTGAGCTCCGCTATAAACAGAAACACCTCTACTGGCATACAGGATGTAGATTTATTCAATACTGATCATGAGTATGTCTATTTTCAAACATCGACCCCGACTTTCTCTGTCCGACCTCGTAGCTCAGTCGGCAGAGTAACGGTAGATCTATTCCGGAGGTCGTGGGTTCGATTCCCACCGAGGTCAAAAGATTTTTTCTTTACCTCGTGTGGTTCCCTGATTCCCTTTACTAGGGCTAACGCCCAGTGGGTTATTCATGGGTTAAATTAGCACTAAAATTTACACTTCAGAGTTAACTCTCTGTTACATCATTTGTGTTCATAGTGCTACGCGGCACAACATTCATATTTTCAAACATGGCTGTTTTGGAGTGTTTGATGAGCGGAGAGAGATTTTGTTACCATGATTTGGCCCATATTTCTCATAATAAAAGCAAAATAAGATCAGGGCAACTCTTATTTTCAGTTAAATTTATTGTGAGACTGATCTTATGACCAATTTTATGAGAAAAACTGTGGGAGTAAGTGTAGCCATGCACAATTGATGACCGGCTGAAGGTCATTCAGGAAGTCTTAAAAAGGCGCCGTTTTTAACAATTTGGTTCTTTACCGTCAAAAAATTCAGTTATAAGCCATTTGGCCGTTCATAGCAGTGGTTAACATGAGAAAAAACTTCAGTAGAGAAGTCGGAGTTGAGAATTTGCCGCTTTAATACCTCTTAGGGTAAATGCTGGAAAAATATATTTCAACCATGCCTTGAGCCTTGGTGAGTACTGTCTTTTAAGTTCGCGCAAAGAGGTTGTTACGGTTCGAAAATCCTCTTAGAAAGAAATTCTTGCGTTTCTATAAACCTGCCTCAAAGAAGCTCTTGTGTTTTGTGAAATCCAAGCAAAAGTGACCAACAAGAAGTTACCGGCTTGCAGACACAAAAAGTTCTTACATGTGTATTATTTTTAGCCTCTACTGTAGCCACGACATTACGTCGAAGAAAAGTTATGCAAGTATTGAACTCTTAAAACCATCGAGTCAAGCTCACCTGCTTTGCTTCATTATGGCCTGCCTGTGGCTCACATCTTCCCATAAACTTTTCATTATAATAGAGATGTGATACCGTATGCTGAACTTGTCATAAAACTCATTTGAACTACCAGTTGTTTCTACATCTGTATAGGGAATACAAGAAAAAAATCAAGAAAATTGTATTAAAGGGTTTTTTTAAATAACTATTTGGTTACATGGTGGGGGGGTTGACAGCTATATCATAAGGCAGGAATCTATTGTATTTGCATACTTAGTTTTATCAAGACATTGCACCTGTATAAAAATTCATGAGTGCGGGAGCTAAATTCCCCATGGCCAATGGATGAGAAAGTATCATCTCATGAATCTTTGAAGCCACTGGTTGAATGTGTGGATTCATAACAAACAGCACCTAAAACAGAACACAGTCAATATTACTATCTGATTAAGAATCACGCTCAACAGTTCTTATGTATTAACTGTTTTTGGGTGGCTATTTCTTGCTGTGTTATTATCTTGCCTTAAACTTGTGTAATTTAATGGTCAAAGTCCTTTTCATAGGAGTGCCTTAGCAGGGAATTTTTGACCAGAGCTATGCCGTAAGAAAACAACAGCAGAGCAGAGAAGCTCTACCTAATGTAACTAGAGGCTAACATTTGTAGGAACTATTTGCAAGTTACAAGAATTTGAAAGGCTGGTCTGTGGAGGAGAAAAGGTTGCAGACAATTTTTATTTCAACATTAAAATGTAACAAGAAGATCTTTTAGATCTTATAACCGCGCTTAAAAATTAACTTGTTTCCGTCTTGTGACACAGGCAGACCAAACTCTCGTTGTGAGGTGTTATTATTTTTTTAATCTTTATGCGAACGTTCAGCTCGTGAAACATGACATAGTTAACACCGTCATTTAGTGTTACATAATGACTGAGTTTCATTACGGGGAAGGTGATTCTCGCCTTTTAGCATGTAGAGGCGTTATGTTACAAACGGTTTGTATTGGGAAAAGCATCAATAATAAAGAACAACTGATCTCAATGCCTTGTTGTCTTTTCTATTGTCATTTTGCTTTTCAGCGCGATCCGAAGCCTTTTAAGCGACTTATTACTTTTCGAGTTTCCTCTCGTAAGAAAGAGTAAAGGCTACCCACACGATTCTGAAGTGACTCCTTTTGGAAGCGAAAAAAAGACACTGAAAGCATGCTAGCCACCCAATTCCTCCACAGAATCATAGTACAGGGTTAAGCGTTCCATTTCAGTTAAATTCCAAGCCAAATTCTTCTCTACAGCGCACCCTACAAAGCTCTAGATTCTTAGTACATTGCCGTTTCAACAGCTTTTAACAAATAAACATCATAAGTTACATGATTCCACATTTGGCGGAGTGGGAGCTTGGGTCTGGTCACCGACATACGTCAGTAACACGGAAATTAGCGTGACTCACCTCATCAACACAAACTATATTATTGCACGATCGCTCTTATTTGTCACATAGTGAAAGTGAAGAGTACAAGTTGGGTGATTCAAAGTCCCGATCACGATTTAGTGGAGGTCTGCATCTGGTAACCGACAAAACTAAAACCCATACAGAGCAAGAACCGGGCCGGCCTATAGCCGCGCAGTAAAAAAATGTTAAAATTGCGTACAGGTGTCTTAACCTTTGTCCAACATTGCCCTGTAAGTATTTTCAACTCTGAAGGGTCAGATTACGAACCTTTTCCCATACTTGACTTCTTTAGCTCAGAAATGTGTTTCACCAATCTAACATGTGTGGGCTAAGCCACTCAAAATGCGGTTAAGCTGTGAGAGCACAGCTAAAATACAGGCAGGATGTCTTCTTTAAAGTATTAAATCAACAAATATTATACAAACCTCGACAATTTTAGCCACAAGATAAGGATTTGAGATGTAGTTTGGTGAACAAACAAAGACAACGAGAAAAGTAACAATATCGCTCATAACAGGATCCTCCAGTACTGCATATGCATACCTAACGACAATAACACTACCATGAGTTACAGAAAACATCTAACTATATCCAGTAGTAAAAAGAGCCCCCCTCACCCCCACAAGACTACTTTGGTAAATTATATTAGTATAAATCCTTTACTGTTCTATCACGAATGGCGTGCTCTAATTGGCTACTCTACCCACTATCTATTGTAAATAGTGAGCAATGTAGCAGTGAGCACTTGTTAACAAACTGGCATTCACTTCTTTGTGCTCTCAGAGTGTCTGTGAAGAGAATTCAGTTAAAGTTTTGACCAACCAGTACGTTTATACGGCTAAAACAATAAGATTATTCGCTCTTGATTTTTAGAAATCAAGCGCGAGTAATTTAAATGTTAACTATCAAGAAAATCTAACATAGTTCAGAGTGTAATGCAAGGCTGTCCTTAAATTTTGTGTCATCTGTTGCCTGTATCTAATGACTAACTTGCTTGTTTTGAGAGAACTGTGTCAACAAACGGCATTTTCACCCATACAATTACATACAAGAGCATGTAAGCATACTCAGTCACACCGTTTGTTATGGATTATGATTGACCTTTAATGTTAGCCCAGTAGGGTACAGCAGTTAATCCAGTCATTAATGAAAGTGACATGTGGTGGTCCTTGGGCTTCACCCATGGACAAATATGGACAGATATTGTAGAAACTTTGATGAAAAGTTATTCATGTAATGCTATCATGTTGAGTGTAGCCCATAACAGAGCAAAATAACTTAAATTGACATCAACTATTTTCACCCAAACAAATATTTCTTACTTCTGAAGCTTTTCCCGACACAAAATACTGCACATGAAGACAAAATGAGATTTACAGCTTTCAAATAATCAAACAAATTCCTAATTTTTGATGTCAAAGGGTGCAAAACTTGATACAATTATTTAGAGCAGACCAATCAAATTAAACTTCCTGTAATCTCAAAGAGCTTGAAGATCAGATTTCAAGTTGCATTGTTACGAAACCGTCAAACATTTCCTACTTACTCACTTGTCTTCACTAGTATTAAGACCCAAAGCAGTTTACTGATATTTTTTGGAGTGGAAACTAGCTAAGCGAGTGTGTGGTTCCAGAAAATATCCATCCCCCACGAACGGTTTTTTTCCAGTTTGACCCCCCTCCCCACTCACGTCTCTTTATTCACACTTTCAAAGATTACAATCCCCTGATTAAACATGAAGATTCTCACAAAGTCCAGCTAGGACTCAAAGCATTAAACAATTTCAGTAAGTGACAATTACTCAACAACAATAGAACTACTATAATACTATTCCTCTAAAGTGTCCAACAGGCCAAGCAGCACAGAAACAATTAATTGTGCCACTGTTTGAATGTATCTACTCGTTATTACCAAGAAGCTCTCCATAATCAACTTCTTGTCCCTCTTCCTCTTTCGCAACCTGAGCGGCTTTCTCTGGCAAGTCAATAGGGGAAGGGGAAAGTACAGGACCGCACAACCAAAGAGGTTCTAAGACACCTTCCTCAGTCTTTTCCACCTCAGGCCAAGATTCTAGGGACTGGGGTGAACAACAATTGCCTTGTGAGCTGACTTGAAGTTGGCACGGCGGTAATTCACTCTGGCAATGTGTGGGACAAGGATGTCTCTGCAAGGTGGAAGCCACTTTAGATTTAGTTGAATTCTTTGTTCTCCCCTTTCATCATCCTAAGCATAATGCTGCTTATAATATACACAGACTTCTCCTGGCATGGTCATAAATTAGACACGTAAATGCTTTCGTTTTCGTTTGCTTCTCAGCCTGCTTGACTTTCACAGAATTTGATATTTGATGTTTTAGAAGCTTGCCTTTGACCTTCCCATGGTTTTTGAATATTTCCCTTTGTTGCGATTGTTTCTTCTTATTCTCACTCACACTGAATTGAATCAGCCCTTTTCTCTTTCATAGATTGCATCATAAATGCAGACCATCATTGCTAACATAACTGTCCAGATATTTTGGGTTCACTGGGCTGACTATCTGTGTGACAACACAGTTCCCATGGCATACTTGGATGCATCTCAGTCATCAAATTACAGGCAAGTCATCAAATTACAGGTACGCTCACAATGGGTTGTTAACCATTCACTTAACTGCTTAAATGTTGCATCACATGATTCCACTGGCATTTGGATTTTGACTCAGCAAGAGTGGCAAAGTTGGGACAGAATTTCCATGAATACCACGCAAGACCAAGGACGCTGTACAGCTTACCTGCGATATGGTGTCTTCCACATATCCACCTTCTCAATGTTAGCTGGGACAGTTCCCTCTCCATTGGCCGACACTTTATGTCCCAGGAATACCACACTTCCTTGAAAAAGGTGACATTTACTAGGCTTCAATTTCAAGTTTGCGGCTCTCAGATAGGGGAAGATCGCACGCAACAGTGCTCAAAACAGACATTACTTTTTTGCGTATTTTAGGCAAACAGGGGCCTCAGAATGAAATATTAAGCAGATGAAAATTTTCCCCTTCCTTCAACAGCCGCAAAAACATATGACAATCGGTGTCCTTTAAAATTGAGTTTTGATAACAGATCGTGGATTTAAAGCAACTTCCTGGAAAACTAAAATGGTAATGTACAGTATTACTTCAAAGTTCAATTAACTTTTAGAAGAATCGGTAAGGCAGTGGCCCATAAAATGACTGCCAAATTCGTTGGTAAACTCAAGCTTTCACTTTAGCATGAAGAATTAATTTGAACATGCTGTCATGCAGCAAGGCATATATCAGAGAAATGTTGCACATTTTGTGCTTTTAGATTGCTTTTCCCCTCATCTTGAATTGAAATTGGTATTGAACTTCCTATCACGTTTCTTTCCTTTGGTTGCCTATATACGGGAATTTTAGGTTTTATTTTTGTACGCTGATTTTCTGAATACCTAATTTATGGCGACCTCTGTGGTTTGTTTGTTTAGTTTACTTGCTTCGTTAAAATAGATATTTTTTTGAGTCTTATTTGGCTACCACAGAACCCTGAGAAAAGAACTAAGTGGGCACTAATTTAACACTGTTTAAATACTATTTATCTCAAATTTGCTTTTTTGATTGGAACTCGCCAGCAGTTATGCAAATTACAGCCGTGTGCTATTTACATTGGCTCCCAATTCACGCGCGCATTCATTTAAGATTCTGCTGCTGGCGTTTAAAGTCATCCATGCTTATCTATCCAGTTTAGTGTCAGTAAAATCCAAATCTCATTATAGTTTACGCTCCAACTGTAGCACCCTTCTTGATCCCCCTAAAGGCAAGATGCT
Organism: Catalaphyllia jardinei; assembly: GCA_022496165.2. NCBI lineage: Eukaryota > Metazoa > Cnidaria > Anthozoa > Scleractinia > Caryophylliidae > Catalaphyllia > Catalaphyllia jardinei. The sequence goes on from CM042749.1 coordinate 23,431,192, forward strand.
GGCAACTCTTGGAGGGCGTTCATTTCAGGCAGCCGTACCACAATTATGGAATACCCTACCGTCAAGACTGAGAGAGATCACATCAGTTGAGACTTTCAAGAAAAATTGAAGACATTTTTATTTAAGAAAGCGCTAATAGGTCTCCTCTAATAAAATTTTAGGAATTATTATATATATATGTATATTTTTTATTTGTACATACTACAATTAAGACATACTTTTAATCACTTCCATATTAATTAGTGTAGTTTGATTCATTAGACATGTAAAGCGCTTTTGATCTCTAATTGTAAAAAGCGCTATAGAAATATTAAATATTAATATTATATTATTATCGTCTTTTTGATGTCTTTTGCTTTTATTTTCTGATGTTTTCTCAAATGTTAATTTTTATAGTTAAAAAATGGAAATTCTGTTTTTCAATAACTCATTTTCATTTGCCCATTCGATTTTCTTGGCTTTTGTTGCAGGCAATTTCATGCAGGCGGGGAAGGCCAAGGGAGTCACATTCGGAAATAAACAAAGAGATACAGGGAGCATAGGAGTCCTACTTGACTGTATTTCCAGTTAAAGTCCCTGTACAATTGTAGCGCGAATCAATTTGTTGTTCATTCAAATCACTGTACGTGATTAAACTGTAAATATGCGATTGTGTTACATTTTTGAAAAACAGTAGAGGATCACATGTAAAGTAACCAAATAGGTAGCCGTGTTCATATTTGAACGCCAGAACAACTTAAACAATAGCATGCGTACAGGCATTAATTTCTTCGCAATCCTTCCCTGTTCGCGACTTGCGTTTGCTGCTCACCTCGCTTTTGCCTCTGTTTGCGTAAACTACGCAAAAAAATTATGCCTGTTCTGCAGGCTAGTAGTAAAGAGACAAATACAATATAATAATATAAGTACATGCTACCAGTACACTCAATTAAGGCTAATTCCATGAACTGCTGGAACATCGGTAGCACATTCTTCAGTCCCATAGCCATGAGTTTGCCAGAGTTCCCTGCCAAATGTGAAGGCAGTGTGGGTCGATTTCCACTTGCCAATACCCTGCCCATGAGTCCAACCAACTGAAAAACGTGCACCCTGACAACTGATCTTTTGCAGCATCCACCCAGTGCAACGAATGGGCATCCATACCAGTCACAGTGTTCAGACTGTGAAAATCTGTGCAAGGCCTTAACAAACCATCTTTTTTATGGGGCATAACAATCAGCGCATGCCAGGGACATATGCTAGGTTCAATTAAACCGTCTTCAGCCACTTCCCTAATGGCTGCATGTACGACTCGGTAATTTGCAGGGTGTCCACTTAATTGAAGCAGCCCCGTCAGTGTTTATAAAATGAACTAGCAAACTGGTCCTGCCATAATCCCTAAAATTGATGTAAAGTGTATATGAAATAATTCATATTTGAACTGCGGTTATA
>CM042749.1:23437622-23453221 GCA_022496165.2 Catalaphyllia jardinei
CCAATTGCTTAAATTGGAAAATTTACTGCGAGGATCATACTTCACTTAAATCCCTAAGATTGTTGCTAAATACAGCCCTGAACTCTGAGAGTAATTTTTGAGCTTGAGCCATCTGCTCCATTGTGAACTTCGATTTGGACAAATCAATATCTGGCAACTTCCACAATTGCACCATAACCAGGTCCGGGGCTAGTTCCTCTTTCCTCAACAAAGGCAATGATCTGCTGTTAAGATGCAAAATTCCCACTCTTGTATCCACAACAGCTCTATGTACTAAACAGAAGTGCTGTCCAAGAATCATTTGCTGGGTCATCCCACATACTACAAGTATCTCCTGCTGTATTAATTCACAATTAGGGATGATGCCCACAACAATCTCTCCCAAGATGTTAAATGTTTGTCCACCCACAGTTGTAAATTTACGAGTGCTTGGTGTAAACCTTCCTCCTAATTTGCGACTTCATAAACTACACACATCTTCATTGATCAATCTCACCCCCATACCCATGCCACCCAAGCCAGTGTCACAGAGAGCAATAATGTCCTCGCCGGCAAGCTCAACTTTCGCAGATCCTGTAGGCACTGACTTGTTCTCCTTCACAAAATCACTTGCGGTTGGTTTGTTTACATATGTTCTTTGCCTAGGTCAGAGCTGCAATCCGGGCCATAAGTTGTTGGGACACCTCCTCTTTAGCATGCTAAAACCCACAATTTCAACTACAGTATTTCCTTGATGTTTTAGAAAAAGATGAATAGAAGCAAGCATAATAGAATCTCCTCCCCTAGCAATTTTTAAAGAAAATGAAGCTATTCTGAAGACTGCATCAGATGTGGTTAAAACGGAGAAAGGGACAATAGAAAGTGAACATGATTGCTGAAAAATTGTTATTATCGGACTAAGACATGAATATCTATGTTATCGTCACTTTAATTGGAGAATACTGTTGCAGGAGGTGCACAGTTCTTGAAACATGGCTCTTCTGAAGTTATTGGCAAGGTTGTTTTCCAAGCTTTTTTTCAACATTGCCAGGGGGATGAAACATTAAAAATGCAGTTTATTGCTTGCAAATATCTGCATTGCTTCTGGAGATATTTAAGGTAAAAAAATCTGTAAAATATGCAAATGCGAGGACTGACAACATCATGCAAAAAAACAAATACAGTGAAACCTGTATTAAGCGGACATCCTTGGTACCCTCACTAGTGTCCCCTTAATACAGGATGTTGCTAAAACCAGGTTCTTATATGTTGTGCAATAATATCAAATTATTAACCCTTTTGTATCACAATGAAACACAGTGTAAGAACAAAGACTGGGGAAGACTGCTCATAGTACAAAGTCCAGTCAGTCAATTCATCAATCTGGAATAATCACTTAACTTTAAAATGACATTGCTGAACAATGTCAAAGGAGTCTCAGCTGAACCTTTACATGTAAAAAGCGCTTGAAGTGTCCGCTAATTGCAGGTTTAGTGCAACAAAATGGCTTAAGATTGGTGTCTGTGCTCACTTAACAGAGGTGTCCAGGGAATACAGGTTTATTTTACAGTAAGTGTGGGAAGAAAATTTAGGGACTCAAGCTGGTGTCCACTTACCGTAAACACCGGTGGATAAGCCGTCCCTATTTACTCAAAATTTTCCTTGAAAATCGAGGATGCAGCTTATCTGTGAGACCATCTAGACAACGTTCCATAAATTTTAAGTAACTAACACTTTCCATTGAAAATTTATAAGTCAGTAAAAGAAACTAATAAAAATTTCAGTAAACAAACAATATCAGAATATGAATCGACCATTGCCTTTGGAAGTTTGGTGGCTCCTAAAAGAGCCATTTTTTAAATTGGGGTCTGTTAAATATAGGTTTCACTGTATTAAATCAAGTATATAAATAGAGCGAGGACGAGGATTTTGCTGTTTTAGGTCAGTTCTGAGCTAAAATCATTACTTTGAGGCTTTAATAATAAACTAAATGCTGAAGCTATGACAAAGATATCAAATAAATCTTATCAGAGGGGGCTAACCATAATTAATTTCTTGAGGATATTTGGAGCATGTAGCAACAAAACTCGAAAATATTGGTCAATTTTTTCAAGTTTTAATCCATATCCATCCATACCACCCGTAGCGACAGGTGACAGGAAACAGTGTCTGTACCTTCAAATAGTCTTCAATAACAAAACTAGATCATTAGTTTTGGGATTCATTTGATGCAAAGACACCTTCTAGCTTTTTTTAAAGTTGCCAGAGATAGCATGACAATGCACCTTTAATGTCTTGCTTTCACAGCTTCAAAAGTGGTACTATAACAAAAATCACATATTTCCTATCTAAGCTATTTTACAACAAGTAGTGGTATGCATTTCACTATACTATAGGGTTCAAACCAACACAAATTTGCAAACTTAATGTAATTTATCTATTTTCCATAAAAAATTAAAGACTTGAAAAATATAAAAAAATAATAAAAAAATGAGGCAATTCATCATCTTCTCAAATGATGATGAATAGTCTATATAGAAATTTAGTTCCTCAGGTTACAGCAAAATAATGTAAAATTTCAAGAGTGCAAAGCAATACAACTAGAAACCAACCAAACTAAGTCACGTTCCTTCACACTTAAGTGGCAATCAGTTCTCAGTACTTACATATTTACAAAGAGCAAGAATTCCGCCACATCACTAACAAGATAATCGGGAAGAGATGCGAGCTCCATGGAAATCTTTTCTGGCAGAGGTACACTGAGCCTGAAGAGAAAAATAACAAATACTAAGGATAAAGGTGCAGAATGTCATATTGGGTAAAATATTAGTCAAACAACTGTCATCAACAGACAGAGATAGTAAGCAGTTTCTTCAGAACACATTTAGGACAAAAGCTAAACATCAATCAAAGTGTCTGTGAGCCGCTAACAGACACAGATGTTAACCTGGAAAATGGATCCTGTACAAAGTTGAAAATGTGATGCCACTGAACTGAGTTTTTAACCCAGTGGGCACATAATATATATATTAGTTATGAAACTACCAACAGGATGTGACATCTCCAGCAAGCAATGACTATTTGAAATGCACACTTTATTGCTAGCGATCTTCAGTTAAGGCTCATTGTGTGGTTAAAACTGAAACAAACACGAACAAAACAAACTTAAACAATGCGAAAATAGCACAAGCTAAATACTCGTGATAACAACGGAGACTTACATTTGAAGCACGATGCTGGGACTGCCTACAAACGGCTGAAATGTGACTGAGATTCTGCCACAAACTGCACTAGATGCTTTGATTTAGATATTACTCCCCGGTCTGCACAGTGAAAACTTCAAAAAATGCACTACCCAAAAACTATTTGAATAAATTAGATGACAATACAAACACACATTCCAACACATAGTAACATACAATATAAAGGAAATACACACTAATTAACCAGGCATGCATTACCACCATTTTGAGGCATTGCGATCTTACACAGGCCCCAAAGTGTCAATACACGAGCAAGACACACAAATTACAATGTTTGACCGAGCAGCTCCACAAAATGTGTATACGTGTGTGTACGAACTAAATTAGCAATGAAAAACGTAACAGTACCACGCACAGTACTAGACAGTTAATTACACTAAAGCCGTAAAGAACTCACAGTTTATTAATTAGTTAAACCATATTGTTTGTTTACACTTGGTGTTCATTGATGTCCACTTGGGTCGATTGATTAATGCGACAAGGCGAAGTTGTACCTTAATTGAGCATCCTTAATGTTTTATTTACTGAGATTCATCTCCTTCAACCAGAAGACAAAGCTTGTCGATCCGTCTCTCAAGAACTGTTGACTTGACAGTTACTTTGACACGCTGAACAAACCCTTTCTTATCGGGAAAGACTTCAACGATTCTACCAAGGGGCCATGAATTATGATGGGAATTCTTGACAGAAACCAGGACGACATCTCCAATGGCTAAATTTCTGCATGGTCGTAGCCATTTCTGTCTGCCTTGAAGTAACGGCAGGTACTCCTTTGACCATCTTTTCCAGAAGATATCTGCCAAATATTGCACTTGCCTCCATCTGCGGCATGACAGCTGATCCTCTCTTCTAAATAGCCCTGGTGGCATTGGTGACTCCGAGCGGAAAAGCAGCAAATGATTGGGCATCAAAGGCTCCAGATCTTGAGGGTCAGTGGAGACTGCCGTGATTGGACGCCCATTCATAATGTTCTCCACTGTGCACATTACAGTAACCAGGCCTTCATCATCGGTATTCTTGTCTCGGAGTAGCGCCTGAAGTATTTTTTGAGTCGTACCAATTACATCACTCCCAAACACCTCCATGATGCGAGCGGTAAGGGGGATTGAAGGACCACTTGATGTTTTTTTGCAACAGGTTTTCGTAGATTTTCTCTTGATTCCAAGCCTTGATGGACTCATGGAGCTCTTTCTCACCACTTGAAAAGTTGGTGCTGTTGTCTGAACAGATCTCTTTGACTTGTCCTCTTCTCGCTGTGAACTTCCTCAGAGCCAACAGAAAGGAATCGGTGTCCAGACTGTGCGAGACTTCAATATGTACTGCATGAATGGCCAAACACGTAAAAAATAACTCCATATCTCTTTACAAGAATTCATCCGCGCTTCACTTGAAAGGGACCAAAGTAGTGGACACCGACTGATGTAAAGGGCAGCTGATCTGGGGTAAGACAATCCACAGGAAAGTCAGCCATTTTCTGTTCACAAACTGGACATTAGCGACGCCGATAACCTATGTACTTTGATAGAACTCTTCTAATTGCAGAGCTTGCCTTGCAAAATTTTTCATTCAAGAGACTTAGCACATACTCTCTTCCAGACTGCTCAGATATCAGGTGACAGTGCTCAATTATTAAGGTGGACACATGAGCACTCTTTGGTAGGATGATCTGATGCTTGGAATCAAAGGATGCCGGGGCTAAGCTAAGTCTCCCGCCAACACGTATAAGACCATCGACAAGGACTGGGTCAAGACTCCGAAGAACGCTGGTTTTCTTCACATGCACCACTTCAACTCTGGACTTTGTAAGCGATTGGAGCTCTTCATGGAAATAATGCATCTGACCACACTTCAGTATCTCTAATTCTGCTGCCCTCATTTCTTCCATGTTGATGTGCCGCTGAGCGTTTGGGGAGGATATAGCTAACTTCTTGCATGCATTGGCCAATCGCAAATTCTCACGATACTGTAGGAACCAAGCAATTGATTTTTTGAGGCGATGGCAAGAAGATGTTCTTTGGAAGTAGTCCACTAGAGGACAAAAGTTCACTACCACTGATGTCACACAGACATTAACGTCCACCTTCACTTTTGGATGTACATCTGGAATACTGCCCAGTGACGAAGGACCCTGTGGCCAACGTGCTTTTTGCTCCCAAAGAAACACTGGCCCCTTAATCCAGCAGTCAGCACTAAGAAGAGTTTCTGCCGATAGCCCCCTGGAAAGGTCGTCACCTGGATTCAGGTCTCTGCTCACATGCCACCACTGATCTGGATCCGAACCGTGTCGAATGATTGCGACACAATTAGCCACGAATGTGTGAAAGTTTGGTTTCATTCCTGACTCAGCACAACACTGATGGCTGTCTGTCCAGAAAACAGATTTCTCAGTTAGTGGCAAATCCAACTCTCTCTTCAGAACTTTATTGAACTGTATGGAGACTACTGCAGCTGTAAGCTCCAAACAGGAAATTGTAACTTGTTTGAGGGGCACAAGACGTGACTTTCTTGGAGGATTGTGCAATGAATTCCACCATTACCAGGTGGGCAGACAGGCGGAGATATGAAACGGATCCAAAACCAATTTCAGAGGCGTCTGAAAAGTGATGCAGCTGACTGGACACAATGTTACTGAAGTTGCTTGCTTTAAGGCAGCATTCGATTGTAAACTGTAACAACTTTGGGAGGTCTGTTAGCCATCTCTGCCAAGACACGCTATACTCTGTGGGTATTTTGTCGTCCCGACCAAACTTTATCTGTCATAGGTCCAGGAGAATGTTCTTGGCGGTCAGTACAAAGGGTGCCGCGAAGCCAAAGGGGTCAAAGACTGTTCAGACAAGATGCCCCTACAAATAGGTGGTCTGAGTTTGAGGTTAATATTAAAACCAAATTTGTCGGACTCTATTCTCCACTGAATGTCAAGTGTCCGTTCGATCGGCAATTCATCCTTCTGGAGGTGTAGCTCCATGATTCCTTGCCCATGCTCTGAATCAAGAATACCCTCCAAAACTTCACAACTGTTGCTGATCCACTTTGTTAGACGAAAACCACCTCACTACAATAGGCTGCGCAACTTGCCGACATGACAAACAGCATCCTCAACTGAAGGCAGACACTTCAAACAGTCATCCACATAAAAGTTCCGTTTGACTGTATTTAGGACATCAGTAGAGAAATCCTGAGTATTCTCCTCGGCTGTTTTGTAGTTGGCAAAATTTGAACAGGCTGGGGAGGACAAAGTGCCAAACAGGTGGATGGTCATCTGGTATTCTTCAACTGCTGATAATTTCCCATCTGGCCACTATAGAAAGCAAAGGACAGAGTAGTCAGGGTCTGGAACTCTAACTTGGTGGACCATTGCCTTGATATCCACCATTACTACCAGGACTTTCAACATCAGATCATTAAGACATTTTCCTTTGTACTTCGCAGAATAGTTGACTACATGTATTTTTCTAGGTTTAGGTTTGTGCAGATGATAAATGCCATGGTGTGGTATATACCTGCCTGAGTCGTGTAATAAAAACCATGTCTTGCCTTGATAACCTGATTCCCTTTGGTGTGGGGGAACTTTCCGTGTGTATCCCTTTGCGACAATATCTTCATCAAAAGCTTTGTAGAGTAGGCATCCGTTTGTCTTGAGAGACAATGGTGAGCGCCTTGGTTGGTTTTCAGTCTTGTTTGGAGCAGCGTCTGGAGTAGCTCAACAACCCAATCCTGGCGCAGTTGCTGCAGATGTATGGCGTTGCCTAGTTGGGAGTCTGCCTCTGTTTTCTCCTTGCTGTTTGTTGCTCTTCTCCTCTCCCCTCCTGACTCCTGAACGCACAGCTTGACGCCAACAGCCGCGATCCTCAGCAAGCCCTTCTCAGTTGCCAGTGTCGATGTCTGTAACTTTGAGGTCGCGCTTGCAGACGTCCTTGTAGCACAGCGCAGGGCGACCTGCTGGGCGGTGCCCCAAGGCAACCTCACCATACAGGACATCCTTGGGAATGCGACCATCTTCCATGCGTCGTACATGGCCCAGCCAGTGTAGACGGCGCTGAGACAGCATGAGGTGCATGCTGAGGGAGCCTGCCAGTTCCAGCACAGCAACGTTGTTGACTTTGTCCTTCCAAGTGATGCCAAGGATGCGGCGCAAGCAGCGAAGGTGCAAGCTTTCCAGGTGGTTTTCCTGTGTAACGTATGTCGTCCAAGATTCACTGCCGTACAGCAGCGTGCTGAGGATGCAGGCCTGGTACACCTTCAGTTTGGTGTTCAAGGTCAGTTGACTGTTAGCCCACACTCTCTTGGTCAACTTGGACATCACAGCGGCGGCTTTTGCGATATGCCTGTCGATCTCCACATCAAGTGACAGGTTGCTGGAGAAAGTGAAGCCCAGGTAGGTGAAGTGGTCGGTGACCTGAAGCATCTCGTCGTCAATGGAGATCGATGGAGGAGCAGGTGTGTCCTGGCCCATGACGTTTGTTTTCTTGATGCTGATGGTCAGCCCGAACTCCTTGCAGGCATGGGCGAACTGACTGATCAGCCTCTGAAGGCCATCCTCTGTGTGTGACGTCAAGGCTGCATCATCTGCGAATAGCATCTTTCTGATAACGACGGTGCGAACGCTTTCGTCAGATTGATAAAGGCAATGTAGAGCAGCATCTGTTGTTCACGTCATTTCTCTTGGAGTACTCATTTGGTATACATGGAAAAGCTCTCTCCTGGTTTGCATCCTATTTGTCTGGTAGGACTCAGCAGATAATGATTAACAAGTCACTATCTAAACCTTTTAAACTAGAATGTGGTGTGCCTCAAGGTTCCTGTCTGGGTCCGCTATTGTTTACATTGTACACGAGTGAGCTTTTTGAGATCATTAAATATCATCTGCCCATGATGCACTGTTACGCTGATGATTCTCAACATCTCATTTAGTCCGAACGACAGAGCTGAGCAGGAATGTCTTTGTACCTCCCAAGGGATAAGGTAAAGAGTATCAAGAGGGAGTGTCAGTCTGTGATAAACAACCCTTCTGTGTCAATCAGAATACTCTCTTGACTTCTAGGAAAACTGTCCTCTTTGATACAAGCAGTCTTCCCAGCACCCCTGCACTACCGCTTTCTTTTGATGGCCAAAACAATGGCTTTGAAGAAAACTCAAAGTTAAGAATCCTTACTCTTTTTGAATCAGGCAGCTCAAGAAGAGCTCCAGTGGTGGAGAGATCACTTAGCTGCTTGGAACGGCAGATCCCTCCTCAGAAAGAAAGACGATCTGTTGATAAAGACCGATGCCTCCAACCTAGGTTGGGTTGCGTGTTGCAATGGGGTGAGAACAGGGGGAATCTGGCCTCATCAGGAATGCCTTCACACATACATTGCTTAGAATTAATGGTGGGAAGTTTTGCAATAAAATCCTTTAGCAAAAACATGGCCTCAATCTAAGTAAAGTTGTTGATGGACAATACCACTGCCATAGCTTACATCAACTGAATGGGTGGCTCATCCCCTATGCTAGCCAGTCTAGTTTACCAGATCTGGCAATGGTGCCGCCAGAGAGAGAGATGTCCCTCAAAGCACAGTCCTGGCATTTACAACAATGCAGCAGACAGGGAATCCAAAGTGGACAGAGATTCATCCGACTGGAAACTAGACTCAATAGTCTTTGCTTGCCTCAATGAGCTGTGGGGTCCATTAGAGGTGGACTTGTTTGCGACACAGCTTACAAATCAGCTTCCTAGGTATGTGAGTTGGAGCCAAGATCCAGAGGTGGAAGTGACAGACACTTTCTCTCAGGACTGGTCTCAAATAAGGGATTATGCATTCCCCCATTTCAGTCTGGTAGGTAGCTGCCTATCCCAAGTGCAAGAACAGTATAACCAACATCTGTGTCTTGTAGCCCCAGTATGGGAGACGCAGCCGTGGTACCCTCTACTGTAGCATCTGAGTGTAGATTTTCCACACATATTCCCAACAGACACAGGGTTTCTCAGCAAGAGGGCCCCCTCACCCTCTCCCCCAGCTTCAACTACCAGGGTGGCTTGTCTCAGCCAACACCACACTTAAATGGGAATTTCAAAGCAGGCTCAAGGACTCCTTCATTTCACCTGGCATAACCAGGTCTCTAGCTCCTGTGAGTCAGCCTGGCATTTATGGGGTACCTGCCGCAGTCAATAAGAGGTTGATCCCTTTTCTACCTCTGTTCAACATGTAGTAAATTTCTTAGCATCACGCTTTGCTGATGGTAAAGAATACCATACAATTAATGTATATCGCTCTGCACTTTCCATGACCCTCCCAACGGTTGAGGGCCTGAATGTTGGTAAACACCCACTAGTTTCTAAGGTGATGAAAGTTATCTTTCAAAAGAAACCACCACTGCCAAGGTACTCTGCTACCTGGGATGTGTCTAAGGTGCTCATTTCCATCAGGTTTTTAGGAAATAATGAGTCAGTCTCTTAAACATCTTTCCGAGAAGTTGGTAGTTCTCTTTGCCCTCACTTCAGCAGATTGGGGTTCTGATTTAGGAAGTTCCATCCTGAGGGAGTTGAGTTTAATCCTCCAGAACTCACCAAGTATTTTCCTTTTTTCATGTGAGCTTCCCTCAAGACAAGCTGTTGTGTCCTTGTGAGTGCCTCAAGGTGTATGAGTCTCTCACATCCACCTTTAGACCTGTAGATGCGGCACAGCCTAATAAGCTTTTTGTAGCGATTATTAGGCCACACAAACCAGTCAAGTCTGCAATATTAGCTGACTGGTCAAGTGATAACATCTTTCAGAAGTTTTATTACAAGCCTGTTCATGATCCATCTTTTGGCAGGACAGTTCTCAGTCTAACATAGGCTTTAACTAGCATTGTTATATTGAGGCGACATTTATGAAGTGCAATTACAGTAGGGTTGTAGTATAAGATGAATTGCATGAATAAATGACAAAATATAACAATGCTTCTACCCTCACCTCCCCTGAGTGTTATTTCTTCTTTCTTTTCTTACACAGGTTTCACTCAGCCAAAAGACGAGGATCATGGGGTGGACCTTGACCTTATCAGGGACTAGGACCTACTTTTCCCGCTCTTTGGGTTTATTTTCTTTAAATTGCTGTGATTTTGAGCAAAGTTAATAAAGGTAAAGCATTGTTATATTTCGTCTCCATTTATTTGTGCAATTCATCTTATACTTCAACCATACGGGTTGTGTTTGTAGGATTGAGCACATCTTTTGTTCAGGTTCTAGCATCAGTAAATTTATGTTTGCCACAAATTTCAGGGAGGTCCATTAAGGGTAGTCCTTGGACCAGGTCCATCCGGGTAGTCCAAAAACTATGGGTCAGCAAAATGTACCAACCCAGAAAACACACACTAACACTTGAGGACCTTAAAGTGCCAGTTCGACCAAAATCGACATCTTTTTTTCCAGCATTTTTTTTGACTCAGAATAGCTAATTTTAGTGTAAAAAATTCTTCGATGTGAATAAAATTGAATATAACGACTGTTAAGATAATAAGAAATTGCTCTAAACTTGCGATTTTTTTGTCTGCCATTGCACAAAACCTGTTTCAGTAGAGCCCGCAATTTAACAGCAGAAGATCACGTTATGACATATTACTCGTAATGTTTTGCAAAGTAAACACTCAAAAGCTTCAAATTTTTGATCTTCTACAAGTAAGCAGAGAACCCAACTCAAAGAGTATTTTTTCATAACGCCCAAAGGGGAATTCTCAATGGTCTTGACTGTCTACAAAAGGATTTCTGGTTCCGATGCGCCAACGACTGAATAATGAAACCTGTTGCAGCACTGATCAAACACGAGGTGTCCGATTGATCCACCATGTATGAAAAAGAGGAGCTGGAATGTTTTCAAATAAAGTTGATTTGATGGAAACGTTGATATCTTGGGTGGTATGTACAACCTTGTTTTTGCTTCTTCTGTACTCAATCGTTGGCACAACGATAAATTGTGAAATTGTGTTGATATCATGTCCGCGAGGCCGGACATTATCACCCTGTCTACAGTGGCATTCAGCGTTGTGATACTCTGTAAATCTGCGATCAGGCTTTTTTTCCCATTTTATACTAGCAGATGCTTTCTGCACTCTTCGCGTCTGTTTTTTTCGGTTTGGGTTGAATTTGGGCTTTCGTTTGCTTTGCAATCGGTATGGTTGGGCGGTTAACACTTGCTTTTTTTTTGTTTGGGCGGGGATGCCTGCCTGTTGGCGGTCCCCAAACAAACATTCCCTGTGTGTTGAAATTTGTGAGGGCTTCCGCTATGATAATAAGAAGCTGAATAAAGTGTGTCGTAGTTTGATTCTAAGCTCCCTGCAAGCATCTAAAATAAGCTTGCTGGTAATTGCCATTTTAAATTTTATTTAATAACTGGTCTGCAATTACTGGAGTTATAAATTTGGCCTCAGGCCAAATTTATAACTCGAGTAGATACTAAACAAGATAGAAAGTCACAGAGAACAGGGTGTCTGGCAGCCTCCAGTATATCAACGGTCACAGCCCCTCTCTTGCCCACCCCCCCTACTTTTGATATCCAAAGGCTAACCTGGCTAAAATAAAATTTAAAATTGCTTTTCCCAACAGAGATGAGACTATAATTTCAGATCAAAACTCTTTCCACACTGATACTGTTACAAATCACCACTACGTATTCTTACAAGACATCATATTAAAACCCCGGGATTAAAACACACTTACTAAATGACTGCCAGAAACTTACCACAATAACTAATTGCTATTGAGCTACTCACCAGTCTTCTCAGGCCAATTTGATCTAGACAAGAACCAAACTCTCACCAGGGCAAGGTTCAACAAAATATGGGTAACTTAGCTTGTGAGCAGGCTCTCCTGTTTGGGCAGGAGTGTGAGTGGCAAGGCTTGATTTAAGTGGCGATTAAGGCCCTCTTGCATCACTCCTCAGTAGCAGAAGCATTCATCAATTTTGGTTTTTAGTTAATCAGTACATACCCAAGAATGATATTAAATATATTTTATGCTGTGAACAAAGCCATGATGTATGCAACATAGTTCATAAAGCATGACTATTATTTATCTAATAATAATTTGTAAATAACTTTGTAGGGTTGTTCATAATATTCTTGCCCAGGGTGGTCTTGTTTTTAGTTGTCATTCTGCATAATGCTACTTTTGTAACAGAATATGTTCTTGGGTGTCTTGAGTGTTGTTACAATGACCACTAGACGCAGAAAAGGTTCTTACTCCAGATGGTGTGATGAATAAACGGTCACAAACTTAAGATTCCATTACTATTATTATAATAATTATTCTATTCCTATCAGGCATGATAGGGACTAAGAACTTGAACTTGAACATTAATATTCTTGTTATCTGTTGAATATTATATTTTGACCTGATGATGGTGTCATGAGGACACCAAACGTTGTCTTAAATATGATTCTACTGTAATTTTCATTACCAGATCATTCTATTGTTCGTGTTATGTATATCATTTGATACTTTCTGGAAATTTTTATGGCTCGAAAATTTGGCATGAGATTTTTTGGGAGTTAAATTTTGGTCCAGGATTTTTTTTGATTTTGTTTGAAACCCTAGGGATTTTTTGGAGTTTTCATTTTTGCCCCCATTCAATCATCCCTGTCACTTGAAATCCAGAGTAGTCCCCCACCCCACTTTCCAGGTGGTAGTACACAATGTTAGTAATACTTGACTAAAAAAAGACGAGAAGATGCTTGAAGAGTAATTTTAACTTTAAAAAAAAAACTATTTAAAATAACTTTCTTATTCTCATTACTCATTCCCACAAAATCAAGGAAAAGTAGTTACATGCATGTTTTATTGTTAGAAAATTAATCTTAAATTGCAAATGCCTAGTCCTGAGTTTACAAAACACCATGGCACATATGGCTATTAAACCCATACATTGATTTTATTTTGGGTTATTTCGGTCAACCATATACTCTTTCTTTTTCCCAGCTGATGGTACAAATAAAGTTGTTGTTGTTGTTGTTGTACTCATCCCACTAGTCCAAAAGTGACAAGTGGTAGGACATCTTACAAATGTCCACATTTTCAACATGTTATGTCAATTGATCTTGTGAAGTTAGAAACTGGAAACAGGGTTGTCAAAAGTGGCAAAACTCACCATCTACTCTATTATGTCAATGTCTGCTGAACTACTCACATGTATCTGATTCTTTAAAAAAATATAGCAAAAATCAGTTTCCTACACAAAGAGCTGTCTGCTTCAAGACTTTGTGACAACTTTGGGGGAATATTGTTTTAATTAGACGTCCCTTCAGACAGAGATTCACACGATGATTTGATGTGATTTGTATTTCTACTTCCAGTAATTGTGCTAGTGCTCGTCTCTGCTGCTGCACTTGAAGACGCTATACGCCAATACAATTTCACGGATTTGTTTTCTTATGTTATTAATTTGTTCAGACTTCAAACAAAAAAAATGTATTTAACTTTAAATCATTTTCTCTTCAAATTGTTCTGTGAATTTTCGCCTTTTTTCATTCCACTCAAAATAACTTAAACAAATTACACCATTGAAAATGCTCTGTAAAAGATCAAAAAACTGACTCGTCTTGTTCGATGATTTCGTTTGTGATACTACTCAACTCGTAAATAGAAATCTAACACCTGTAAATCTTCCTTTCTCTCTTTTAATTATTTCTTATTTCCCAATACATTATCTGTTTTTCATAAATATTTCGACAATAGTCAGTGTTCAATGTTCATTTTTCCGTTCTGTCTTTAAATGGCTTACTTGTTGTTTACGATCCTCTTCACTTGATTTCGACTTGGTTCGCTTGGACTTCACGGCGGATTTACTGAAATTGGTTTTTCTTCTCCAATACCTTTCCATATTTTCGGAATTGACCCTGGAAGAGTTTCCGTCTAAATCCAGGCAGATGCCCAAAGCAAGGCACTTCAAAGTATTAGAGCACATCGCAAAATCACCAAAAAGATTAAGTTTTCATAGATATCGCACACTTTCTTTTAGTTCGGAACTATTGAGATCCTTGAGATCAGCAATATTACTGCAACTATGCACAACACATCTTTTCTCCGGCATATTTTAACTCACCACTAACCCATTACTGGTAAAAAATGGCAAGAAACATTCAATTTAGTAGGCATTACACCGCTAGTCGTAGGTTTTCGTTATGAGTATGACGTCACTAGGCCCATATCTCCTACTGTGCGGTAGGAACATGGCTAATTAATGGCGGACGCAAAATTGCGAGAAATACAGTGAGAAAAAACAGACTTCCAGTGCTTGGGTTGAAAAACTGCTTGGCCTGGTAAGTAACGGCAACGTAAACTTTCGAAAATTGCACAAACATAAAATTCGGAAAATTTGATCGAACTGGCACTTTAACTTACTGGTCAGGAGTAAAGAGCTATGATCTTACTTATGTAATTTGTAATCTGCATGTCTTTCAGATAAGTTTTGTTTCTTGCAATGCGGAGACTATTTTTTTAATACACTTTTATGTACACAAGCGATTGCATAATGGCGCTTGCTATATTTAGTTTTTAGATCGGACATAGTAATATGTTATGTTGCATGTTACCTTTCAGTTCTTACATTGTTTTCAAATGCTCCAAACAAAGAATACAATTAGTAAAGGATTCACAAGATGAGCGTGTGTGACTATCAATATAACTCTACCTCCTCCTAAAAATATATTCAAGGTACTCAAGATATTGAGCCAATGTTACAATCTGTATAGTATTATTAATTTCTTTTAAATTTGTTACACAGTTATGAAAGAAAATGTTAGAATGTCATAGTTTAGCAAGAGCTGAAAAGGCTGTCATTGGCTTTACACACTAAGATCAAGCTTACCCCTTTTTGCTGGGATCTACAAGCTTCATTATCCATCTAGCCATGAACCCAAAGAATTTTAAACATCCACGCAGCAGTTCCTCATCAAGTAATCCAACTTCAGAACAAGCCTTGCCATTTTCAAGTTTCTGCAAATAAATATAAGAATAATGTAAAAATAAGGAGGTAGTGTGGCTGAGTGGTTTAGGGCATTGGTGTTGTAATTCGGAGGTCCCGGGTTTAAGGCCTCCATCCTGTCACTAGCGGGATTTGTTTCTCGTTAGTCTTGAGTTCAAATCCTTGGTCACACTTTGTAAATAGCCAACTGGTCTGCCTCCTGCCAGTTGGGATTTTTCTTTGAAATATTTGTTTCCTTTGTTTCAGTGGCATGCCTGTAAACTAGCTAATGCCTAGTGCTAAGCTAAGTGCATGTCCACTGTAAATCAGATTTATTTTTTGTTTTAATAATAATAATATGTAAAGATCAGTGGTGATAGTAGCCTGATTCTCAGATGAATGTTGTGCCGCGTAGCACTGTAAACACAAATGATGTAACAGA
>CM042749.1:23473330-23490830 GCA_022496165.2 Catalaphyllia jardinei
GCTGTCACTTCTGTGCGAGGGACGAAAAGTGTTTAAATCGATTTTGTAGTCAACAAATCGAACAGAGGATTTAAAAACCACCACACAAAAGAATAAAAACTCCAACCAGTTGAAAGCTGTGCCAAACGATAGTAGATTTGTTCCTTTCAGGCAGTTATAACTCGTCAAGTTCAGCGTCCACGACGACATGAAACTACTCTGCTTGTGCACTGACTTTTACATTACTTCCGATTGTCGTCCACCCTGTCATCATCATGGTTGCTTAAGCTCCCTGTTGTGATGACTGCTAATACTTATATGCAAGTAACTTATATTAATGCAAGAATAGATAATGATTTCAGTTTGAAGACAGTTCTCCGTTTTCAATGTTTGTGAGTTTATGTGAGTTTATGTTCAATAAAACAAGAAATGTACATATAAGGAATATTTCTAAATTCAAGTAGGCAAACTTGGGGTGTGGCTTATCTGTGAATGCGGCTTATCTGTGAATGCGGCTTACCAGCAAATGGGGCTTAACCCTTGGTGCTTATGACAATAAATCTCAAACTGGAAACTACCATTAGAGTAGGACAAATAGAGAGCAAGTATTTTAAAATGAGGCACTAGATCAAATTGGATTAAGGTGACACAATACAAATGGGAAATAAACAAACATGGCCAGTTGTTAATCAAATAATTATAATGCAAACTTTAAAGATGACTGATCTTGTCAGTAGTTATTTCAACAACATGAAGAAACTAAGAATAACTGACCGTTTGATCAGAAACCCAGCATTCTAACCATAAGGCATGGATCTTTTCAAAGGTTACCTTGATCTGCTCTCTCCATTTCTTTAACAAGCCTCTGTTTCGTGAAGCCATAGGTGTTTCTATCCACTCACTCTCATGGGATTCTAAATGTTCAATCATGCGAGTTAAGTCACGATGAGCTCTTTGTCTGCGCAAATGCCTCCTGCAAGCTGGTAAAACTGCCAAATGATGGACTTGAATGGCCATAAAAAAACACTCAGTGGGAAATTTGGGCTCCAACCAGGCATTTTTACTATCTGTCAGAAATAAATAAATACTCTTAAGAGCATTATACAATGTGTTATGATAATATTGAATGATTAATTTTGTTTATATTTTACATAACTTGTTGTAACCTATAACTGTTAATCCCTTTGCCTGTTTAGATTGTTCAGGTCATTAAGCTACCTTTTACCAATCAAATGTGTAACCACATTTATCCCCGGATGCTAATTATTGTATTTTATTTATAGTTTATTCCTGTCATGGTTCATAGTCTGTTATTTGAAGCTTACAAATTGGTTTATTTTCTTCTTTTTCTTTTTCTCCCTGCACAACTCGCCTCAATTAGCTTATACTATATGCGAGTTGGACATGTTCTTTTTTTTTAACTGTTAAGTATTAATAAAGTTCATTTGTTTGTTTGTTTATTATACTATTAGTCATATTATTCTCACATTTTGATTGGTTCTGACCTATGATCTATTAGAAGACAGACACAGATGACATTACTATATCAAATATATTCCCTTTTTTAATGGTGGAAAGTTTTAAGAATTTAGATAATGCTTTATACTTGAAGAAAAATGTCTTAGTACAAGAGTAGAGGGAAGAAAGAGAACAACATTTCTTTCTAGAAAATGACACCTAAAAAATACTTGAGCGGTCTCAGTCTTGAGACTAAACTAAACAAAACTGGTCTTGAAATCATTTCAAGGTATAAGAAACCATTGCTTTGCCTTGAATTTAGCAAACACAATAAGCAAAATAGTCATGAGATTAATTTGTAGAAAAATTCAACTTTTCTTAGTCTCAAAATAACTGTTTGCTGAGATGCCAAGAAAGAAACATTACAACACCACATCTTAAAATAAACCCATAACCTTGCTTTCTTACAAGAATGTTCCAGTTCATTTTAGGGTACAGCAGTGGGAAAAAGTATAGCTCACAACAGAATATGCCTGTCTGTATCCAAGCTGAACAATGTCTGAAATGCACTAATGCTCTTCTCATAGTCATAGTCACACACGTTTTCTTGGGCAATTTTGTCCAAGGGGGAAAGGTGCAATAAGTTTCACCCTATGTGAAGCACCAACCCATGAGACAAGGCCAGACAACAACACTGGGAACTACACGTGTGTGGTTTCTTTAACATCCCCGGCTCACCATGTTACATTGAAGATGTAGGAGATGGGGCCTATGGTTTATAGTCCTTACAATCCTTATCCTCTCATTCAAAGTTCAAATTGAATGGCCTCCAACATATCGAGTTGACCGCAACTGCAAGTTTTCCAAGTGGCTTTTTCAACTCCTGCAATATTTGAGGCAACGTCCAGGTTTTCAGCTCACAGGGTTGCTCTGATGATAAACACTAAGTTGACTTTTCCAGCATTTTATATAACATCTTGCAATTTCATTATGGTTCTACTTTCTCTGTAAGTTTTTTTTTATTTAATCGATGACAAGTGACACTTGATTGAAGTTTGATGAGTTCTTCGCTTCGCCCTAATATTACAAGAAAGGAAATTCTGTTGTATTTGGTTTCGTTTATCGTCTGAAGTCAATAAATCATTTTTGCATATTCAATTTTCTCGGCTTCTGCTGGACATTTTGTCGCGCGGTAAAGAAATATTATAATTTCTTGCTTTCTTAATAGTTTTACATATCAAGTTCAGGTCTTTTTGATAATATTTTTGAACATTTTGGCCCTTCAGTCATTCGACTCTAAATAAACGACATCTTCAAACCTGTTCTTGTATCTGTGGTTACTGCGCATATGGTTTATTTTTGTGCTTTCGCTCGCTCTGAAATACTCTAAAAAAACAGCAGGGAATAAGGGTAGGGGGGGGGGCAAATTCATTCAGGCGCCAATGGTTAAAGGATGGTGGTATTACAATGACCCTAATTAAGAGTAGAGCCATTTGACCGAGCAGTATGAACATTTTTCAGCTGAGAGGTCAATTTCGTGGGTTTAGCTGCAATCTGTGGAACCATTTAGCCTAGTTGGTAGGAGGGGTTCCCATGCACCCTTGTGAAATCATTTTTTAACTAGCGTTAATAAAAAGCCAAATATGTGTAGATAACGAAATGAGATGTTAATAGGTAATCATAATGTCCCACATAAGGTTTTTATGCTTATTTATGCTAATTAGCTGTCCTTCCCGAAAAATCCATTTTTTGCTTTAACTCAGTGTAATATGGCAAACCAACATCATGAATGCATCTAAACCTATGTTTTCAAGGGCAAGGAACATTCCAACACCATTTCTTGGTTGATCACGTGTTTTTGTTTCAAGAAAATATGCAAATCAGGGCTGCCATTGCGGAATAACGGTTTTTTAAAAATTTCTCAGGCCACGTTGCAATAATCGTCAAAAAAGATACTTCAACCTCCCCAAACTATTGGGTCAAACAATAGGAAAACACTAACTTTGAAGTAGTGCGATGTATTTCTGATGTGCTAGGGCGTGTGTAAAGATCAATGCAACCTCTGGCAGCCATTACGGATAATAGTTTTCTGAAAATATCTCACTCCATACAGCAGAGAACATACGAAACAATTTTATAAAATAGCTATATGCTAGCGTGCGCTCTGATTGGCTAATTTTTTATGAAAAAAAAAATGGATGGTTCATAGAGATGGTTCAGGCTGACGTCATTGTCGGTGAAATTTCTTGCCAGCAGAAGTTTTTTCGCACAACTTCTTTCGAGTAAAACTTAACTTTAGCAGTTACCAATGACTAGTATTATCCAACATTTGAGTTAGGGTTTCCTGGTGACTTTGAAGATTTAGAAAATGTGTCTGAAATGGTTGCAGAAACATCGAAAGCCTCGAAAGATCAACAAAGCGAAAGTGCTACTGGTGAAAACAACACGTGCACGTGCACGTGTGGCGAAAAGTGCTGCCAGCAAAACAACACGTGAACATGCACGTGCAGAATTTGCAATTTGATCAGTGCAGAAAAAGCGACTTTTCAGCGTGAAAAATGTCTTGCTATGTTATAAAAGCAATGGACAATGCCTAGCTAGCGTCCATCCAATTCGGTCTCCACTTGGATAGTTGGGACAGCACTTAGGTAGCTAGAGATGCTCTCGGCTGCGCCTCGAGCGTCTCTTATGCTACCTTCGTGCTCTCCCAACTATCCGCGTGCGTCCCGAATTGGATGGACACGCGCTAGGCTTTGTCCATTCCTTTAATATCTACCTCCCGTAAACAAGGGGCAAGGAATATAATGTGAACTATATCTTGATGTGTTCATGAGATCTTGACACGCTAAAGTGCTTTTGACTTTGGGGTGCCTGTGTTCACTAGTCACCAGTATCAACTCGGGCAATAAAACAAAATGGCGGAGCTTTTCCAGGAACCTCCTTGAAAGGTCTGCAAGTTTTCTGGTTATTCAACAAGGATTGACTTATTTAGAAGGTTTAAAGGTAAGAATACTACAACACTGATGTTCTCTTAACAGTTTAGTAAAACAGGTAGCAAGTGATTTTGTATAAATTACAAAAAACGATGATCGAACTTCAAATGTAAGAAATTTGACTAATGAAGTTCAGCAAGTTTAATTAAGATCAGTTATATTTTGTTCCTTATCTCCTAAAGTTAAATAACATTTGTTTCCATAGAATATGAAAAGATTCTAAGTGGTTAGTATTTGAGAAAACATAGAAATCAGACAACTGTGGATTAGATTACAAATATGTTATTATGATTTCCTTCTTCATTTTCTTATTTCACGATTACCGTTGGGAGGTGGTGGTTATGTCAGAAAAGCCAAAACGAAAACGAGGCAGCGATAGCGACTATAACAGATGCATCATTCACAATTCATTGTTAAATGATTATGGTAATTTTACACCCTTGAATAAATTGAAGCCAGGAACTCCTATTGAAAAGCTGCAGCAGCTTTTGGAAATCCGAGACAGACGGCTCAACCAAGCACATGATTTTCCATTTCAGATGCAATCTGCATGCTACTTAATTCCTTCAACACTCCCTGAGGAGGGGGGGGGGTGGTTAGACTGTGTTGGGCATCACCGCCATTGCTATCAGAGGTTCACAAGAAATTTGAAGCATCCTCAGAAACCCACCAACAGGAACGCCATAGGTCTTCGTGCAGATCGACTACCGCAAGTGCTAGTATCCTCTTCCATCCTCCTGGGTGTATTTTTTGCGAGAAAAAGGAGGTCAAAGTTGATCGGAAAACTGAGCAAGCGGAATGTTTTCTGTCTTGGAAAAACAGAGAAAATGCGTGGGAGCATATAGCAACACGTGCTCAGAAAATGGGTATGGATTGACCCCATCGTCTAGTTAAAGACGCTGATCTTTTCGCTACCGAGGCAAAGCATCACCCATCGTGTCTGCTATCTTTTCGCACAGCATTTGCTAATTATGAGCGTAGACTTAGCACATTCAGAAAGCCACCAAATGAAAATGAAATTAATGAGTTGGCCACGAGAAAGCATTTTCTTTGGTTTTAGAACATATTAAGACTAACGTTGTTGAAGCAAATGGAATTGTTAGACTTGTTGCTTTACGTTGACCAACTTAAACTTAATGGGTATGAAAATCCAAACTATCGAACTGAGAAGCTTATGAAACGCCTTCAGAATGACCCGATCAGTGACAAAATATTCTTCGCAAAGGTAAACCAAGATAGGGCTGGTGTTCTTACGTTCTGGCTTCTATGTAGTTCCAGTATAACCGTACCAGATGCTCTCTCAGGTGCTTACTCTCTTGGAGGTACGGACAAATGTTGTGATGTTGTTCTGGTTCTTCGAGGCAGTATACTAAAAGCATACAAGGAATCCGAAGGAATACCATGGCCACCAACAGCTGACGATATAGAACTGAGCGCTGAAAATATTTTACCTGAAGACCTGATTAGATTTGTAAGCCTACTTATTGCTGGAAAGTAAGAAAGCGAGACAAGTGAGAAAGTAAATCAATTGATATCTTCCATTGGCCAAGACCTATGCCGTGCTGTGTCCGATGGAACATGGAAATTACCAAAGCACATCCTTCTTTGCATGACAATCAGACACTTGTTTCGATGCAAAAAACTTACAACAATTTTAAACAAGCTGGGCCATTCAGAATCCTATGACTTTGGTCTGGAGATGGAAACAGCCCTTGCAAAGGCCCTGGATGAAATGTCTACTCATCTAACTCCCCAAATTGTGAGAGGAGAGGGTAACATTGTCTTTCACAGTGAATGGAACAACTTGAACAAGACCACCAGCAACGTACATGGTTCTAACACGGTTAACAGCGCCAGGGGTATCATGGTTCAGGCAGTCAACTCTGAGTTTGAAAATTCTGACGTATGCACACTGCCTGTGATTGACAAGTCTCTTCAGCGGAGCCTGAAGGTCGACACCCCAGCAACTCTGGCACCTTTGACATTTAACCGTGTTGGTCCCAAGTTTCCAGCAGGCTGCACATTTACTGTCCAAGCGGAAGTTGAAGCATTGTATGCAACCAAGATACAAGAGTATTGTCTCTGGCTCTTTGCCTGGTATGTAGCAAGTGGTGGAATCCAGACTGTTCCTGCATTAGGCGGCTTTATCTCTGTTACAGGACCTTCCCCACCAAGAAAGTCTACAATTGAGTACTTTACACCTATCCATCAAACAATCACAGACAGCTCAGTTGTGCGCGAACTTCTCAAGCGCTCATAGGATGCAACTACTGAAGTGGGTCAGAAGTGAGTCATAAACACTTTTAATTTAGGAGTGTGTATGAAAGCTCTCCCTATCATGTGGCGATGGCCAAATGAATTTGCAAAGCATGTGACACTCACTGGGCCTTTCCACACTTCCATGAACGGAATGCTTACAAACCACAAAATGCTTGGCTCTGGTTATAAAGAGATCCTCTTTGAGGCACAGCTGGTTACAAGTGCATCTATGAAGGGTGTGCTCACTGGAAAGGCATACGTAAAGGCCCTCTTTTGTTTGAAGGCAGTATGTGAGGGGATGGAAAGGCTGTGGATAGAGCGCTTCTGTGAGGAAGAAAACACTCCCATCTCTGAACCTGCAGTACTTCTTAATCTTGTGAAGTCTTGTAGTCGTGAGAATCTTGATGCAGCCCTCAAGGACCCTTCTGTGTTAAACCTGATTGGCAGATATCAGTTGTATGAGAAGAGCATACTCCAGGGACATCTCGGGAAGACTGCTGCTTTCTGGATGTCATTTATCAATCACTGCCATCTGTGTAATGGCAAGATGGGGATCCTCTTCCTTGTGTACGATGGACACAATTACTCTAGGTCTGTACAAATCATATTACTCCAGTTCAATTAATTTAATGTTGAAGTGAATTTAATTAAAATATTTAAAACTAGATTAAAAAAAACCTCAGTTGTTCTTTCTTTCTCACCAGATATCTCATCTGGTAAGAGATCTTCCTGACGAACCTGGAAAAGACACATCCGGGAGCGAAGCAGTTGCTATCCAAGGGCGCAATAGCCGTGGCATGATCGATGATACCAGGGACACTGTGTGCAGTAGACAAGACAATGGAAGAAACATTTATGCGAAATCATCAGGAAAGGAATTCATAGATTTATGTACATAGCGCTATTATTATAATGATTTGCACTCTATGATAACTATGAATGTTTCGAGTCGTCCAGTTGATTATATCAGTACAGAAAATAAATCATGTGACATTTGCATGACCCAAGCTGACTCTACTGAAGAAGGGGTACATATAAATGTTGTGCCGAATAGCACTATGAACACAAATGATGTAACAGAGAATTAACTCTGAAGTGTAAATTTTAGTGCTAATTTAACCCATGAATAACCCACTGGGCGTTAGCTCTAGTAAAGGGAATCAGGGAACCACACGAGGTAATGAAGAAAATCTTTTGACCTCAGTGGGAATCGAACTCACGACCTCCGGATTAGATCTACCGTCACTCTGCCGACTGAACTACGAGGCCGGACAGAGAAACTCGGGTCGATTTAGATGGTGAATCGCGGCGAAGAGAAAGTAAGGGTACATATGAATGTTGTGCCGCGTAGCACTATGAACACAATAACAGCCTTTTCTCTGCCTGACCTTGTAGCTCAGTCGGCAGAGTAACGGTAGATCTAATCCGGAGGTTGTGGGTTCGATTCCCACCGAGGTCAAAAGATTTCTTCTTTACATGTACCTCGTGTGCTTCCCTGATTCCCTTTACTAGAGCTAACACCCAGTGGGTTATTCATGGGTTAAATTAGCACTTAAGTTTACACTTCAGAGTTAATTTTCTGTTACATCATCTACTGAAGAAGGTCCTGTGATACAGCCATACTTGTCTCTGATATTCAGGTGGCTTCCCTGGCCTGTATAATCAGTTTGGAGCATACCAGAAATGGTGCCGCACAACTTCAGCACGAGCCCAGTTTTATGAGAAGACTCTCGAAATGGCTGATCTCATCACCGACCCAGATAATCTAAGGTCAGGAAGACATCCTAGAAAAGGCTGTTATTGATGAGGTGAAAAACTTCACAAACCCGTTTACGATCGCGGACAAAGAGCGGCTGTATTGACTTGCTTTAGGTCCTGTTCCCTTAGATGTTGACACAGACGTCCTGCAAGCAGAGGCTATCGGCAAAGACCCTAAAGGAGATTTTGTGGATGTTCTTAGGAACGGAGAAGCAGGCAGTTACTTCTTTCCAATAAAGAAGAAAAAACTCAAGACCATGGAAACTTGCAGCAAAAAAGTAACTCTTACTTCATCTTTTCTATGGACAGTTATCATGAGAATTCTATCAAGGTGCAAGAGAGACTGAGGCAAGGTAGCTCACAAAGAATATTACTAGCAGGTCCAGCAACCCGAAAACCTTTCAACTTCAAGGTGTTTCTTGAAAATGATAAAAAACAAAAAACAGCTTTGCCAGCTAATGTTGCAAGTGTGGAGTGCTCAGCAGGCATTTGTGAGGTTGCAAAATACCGAAATGGCAGTGCTGATAGTAGAGGGGAAAGCCTACCTGCTAACACCTTCAAATGGGGAGGTCAGTTTCTTTTTTTACATCTTTTCACTCTTTGTTGTTATTTTCATAGATTATGCAAGGCAATGACCAATACTCACCTTCATTTTCCAGGTCAAATTGAGTGAGCTTCCGCAGTGTTGCAGTAACCAAGAGGAGACAGATACCAGAGTTGTGCTGTATCTCCATCACGCTGTGAACCTTGGATACAAGAATGCCGTTGTCCGAACACCTGACACAGATATCCTTGTCACTCTGCTTTATCATGCTCATACCATCAGCCTAACCATTTACTTGGACACAGGTTCGGTGAAGCATCACAAGCTTATTAACCTGTCTAACCTAGCTGCTTCTTTGGGAGAAAGTTACTGCGAAACCCTTCTCGGGTTTTATGTGTTCATTGAAGAGGATTGTACCAGTTCCTTCAAAGGAAAAGGAAAAGTTGCGCCTCTAAAAAGCTTGAGAAGAACCCCAGGTTTCAAAAGTCCTTCCAGCAGCTAGGTGATAACTGGAATGTAAATGCTGATGTGCTCAAGGAGGTGGAGAAGTTCACGTGTCTGATGTATCAGTAGACAATGCTCGTGTCAAGCTTCTTCGTAAAATGGTAGGCGACGGCGAAAAACTCACATCCAAGTCCAAGGTCGACCTAGGTCGCCTTCCGCCGTGCTACTCTGCTCTAAAGCCACATGTCCAGCGTGTGAATCATCGAGTTGCATTGTACAAACGGGCACATCAAGCAAATTCGGAGAAACCAAAGCCATATGAAGAAGGCCAGGGATGGTTGAGAAATGACAGCAACAATATGCTTGAGCTGATTTGGTCCTGTGGAGGTATTTTACTGACTGCCTTGGTTGATATTCTGGTTGATATTCTGTGGGACACTGATTACCTGTTAACATCTCATTTCGGTATCCACACATATTTGGCTTTTCAGTAATGCTAGTAAAAAAATTAATGATTTCACGGGGGTGCATTGGAACCCCTCCTACCGACTAGACTAATTCAGCCTATCTTACTGGATATAGCTTCAAAGTCGCGTTGAATATGACATTGGAGTGTCATATTCAAAACAGGGCGGAGGTGTCATTGATGATACCTGTCAAAGTAGCATCCAAATCGTTGTATGAAACCAGTGCAGTCTCTCTTTTTGTTTACTCGTCTCCCAATGGCCACACTACTAGCGGCTCGCAGCATCGCCGCTCCCACGTCCCGTTCAGTCACGGTCACACGCTAAGTTGTTTTGCATTCTTCCCATGGATTTTGGAGGAAAAGAGAGACTGCTCGCAGTCTAGCAGAAGTGACGTTTTGTCTGGCAATTAGTATGCACTCAGAAATCCACGGCTATGAAATGTTCACTTTCTTGGCTTTATCTCGTATAAAATTTAATTTGAAAAAGGTTATTTCAAGCTTCTTTCATATTTTAACCTCATGCTTGGAATATGGTTGAATTGTATCATTTTTGTGTTTACAAATTTAGAAAATTACTTTATCCCTTCAAAAAAGGGAGTTTACTTCCATTAAAGTAAGGGATAGTGTAGACTGAAGTGATTCTGTAGTTTTATTGCGGATAAGCCAGTTTCCCGCCGAGAACCTTAAATGTTTATACCTGTGTAAATAAATCTACTTATCTTGATTACAGTAACACTCAACTGAAAAAAACTAGAGTCAGCAGACACAGTGGTTGTTGGATCAATGAAATCAAATGAATATTGTAGGACCTGCATTTTCCTCCGAATTAGTTGCTTGCTTTATGGGATGTAAACATTGTAGCATATCATTTGTGTAAACCAAACCATCACCTCATTCCACAACTTGTAATATCCAACAATGTCTTTTGTTTTCACGTAAAACACATTCATTTTAAGTAAAACATCATATTTCCAAAATCGGTCTCGCACACGTAAAAAACTTTGACAAAATTGTTGTGACAGCCGATCCTTGACCGGTATTGTTCAATAAATTGTTGTTCATGCGCTAGCGGCTAATAACAGACAACAGTAGTGCAAGACTCTTATTCAATGCGAGTGTTTTTGAGAGTACAATAACTCTTTCAGTTTGATGTGTAAACCACACCGATAATTCAAGCCAATAATTACTGGCCTGTATACTCCCGAGATAAGCATTCAGAAGATGCTCGAGCTACTCAGGCTGCCAGTCTCCCCCTGCCCAAGGTAGACTATTGAACACTACCTTAGCGAGAAGTAGTAAAGCGTGCCTCAGGATTGTGCCAGTGAAGGTTTGTAGTTGCAACTCAAACAAGGAACTGTTGACCTATGTCCTTCTTGATAACAGATTGGATGCCTCCTTGTATGTTAAAGGCTTGGCAGTGCAGCTGGTAATTCAAGGAGAACAAAGAACGTTCTGTTTAACAATGCAAGAGATGCAGGATAGTTCTAAGATTGGTCAAGAGATGACATGTTTGTGTCCAACCACCTGACAGTAATTCATGAACATTCTGAACCTTGCCAATGGAGATACATAAACTCTGAGTTCAATCCTGCTGATGATGCCAGCAGAGGTCTGATTGTTGACACAATGACCCCAAAGAGCAGATGGCTGAGTGGCCCTGAGTTCCTGACAAGGGAGGAACACCTTTGTCCTCGAGATCTGTATTGCCATCAGATGAAACTGTCTACAACAATCCAGAACTCAAACAAAATGTTCAGATATACATTTATACAGCATTAAATCATTGAGCAGGAGATGTCCTCAAGAAATTATTTCACTGACTTTCCTCTTGGGATAACCTGAGAAAGGCATTCACATGGTTGCTGAGATTCAAGGAATGGTTTGTTCAAAAGCATCATCGCCTTTCCATCAACAGTAGTCTCTCTGTGAGTCAAACCCCTTGAGCAGACTTAAGAGAGAAAGAGAGAGTTGCAGGCATCTACGTTGGATGTTGTTGAAGCTCTTCAAGGACTGACCAGAAGTGAAGAATGCTCAAGTCAAGTTAAGGTATCATGGTAGGTGGATATTGACAAAAAGTGGAATTTTTGTGTTTTTTTGCCATTCAAATTGAGAAGACTGTGATAAATATTTTGCAAAAAGAATGAGAAAAAAGCTTTTTTTACTTTTTAAGATAAAGAGAGAAACTATTTTTGAATCTCATTAACCCCTGATGGAGCGTTGACAAGTTTCTGTCACCTCTAATTAAAATTAACTGTGGTTGTCATGTGTAATGTGAATTGCGGTGTGATTTTCATTTTTAAAAGAGACATGCCTAGCTTTTGTTCTTCTTAATGTATGGATAAAAACACAAGAAAGTTCTTGTCCATTTGCGTCTTTGAAGAAGCCGAAGAAGTGAAAATCTGGAATCAACGAATTCAGGGAGACAGAGCAAGGTCTTTGGCTTTGAGTGACCGTGGGTCGTACTACAACTGAGGCGAATGGTTATTTGACAACACTAGTCCTGCCAATGAAGCCGAGGAACAACCTGCAACAAGTGCTTGTCGCACGAAAATATCGCTAGAGAATGGATACCGCTCTGAAATTTCTATGGCTTCTTGAGGCATGGTAATAAATGTCTGGAGGTCTTAAATTGAGCAACATAATACCATTTCTGCCGACGAAATCTTCTGCGTAAAAAAATTGCGGCAGTTTACATACAAGCCTAGCCTTTTAAAGCTCTGGTATTTTGTCGAACAATAACATTACAACTGGTTTTTGTGCCAGAATTGTAGACGTCTGTTTAAATCAAGTTGTCATAAGCTATTGTTGTTGTAAACTGACTTGTGCTGACATCTATCAATGCACCATCAAATCTTCTTACATGGTTTTTTTTACACCTAACCATAGATTTCTCATGAAACATTTTTCGCCTTTTTCTCGATAAAATAAAACTGCATATATGGGTAAACATTTTTAGTTCATTTATGCTCGTCTTCCGATGGAATTAGCTTAAAATTGGCACCCATGTTCAAGGATACTTCGTTCAAAAAAGGGTGTCGGGCTTTGTTTAATTTTGCTTCCGTTTTCAAGTTATGGCCTCTTTTGCAGAAAGGAACGTCCACATTGGCAATATCAAACTTTAGAAGGTTGGAAAAAACCAAACCACATCTGGAAAATCACAGACACCCTTTTTGAGTGTGATGTGTGAGAAAACAATTCTGAAGTTAATTGCACTGCTCCGGAAGCAAACCAATTTAAGTGAAGCAGTGTTTCTGGGGATTTCTTTTTATATTACTTCGACATTTACTTTTAGAAAACTTCAAAGATATGACTGCAATCTATAACTATTAAGAAAATGTATAGGTTGATGGGGTTTTCTTTCAAAGTGTCAGCATAAGAACACAATTTCCAAACACTGTCAATCCACCTGCCACGACACCTCAAACCAGGATCTAGACTAGACAACACGTATTCTTGACCAAGGCGACCCACCTGTTGATGATACTTTTGAATGATCAAGTTTGTAATGGGATGATGATAAGGCAGAACTATGTGATGCTTGGCGTCATAACTGATGGCAGCATCATGACAACTTCACGCCGCTTTAAGCGTGTACCCCAAATTCTGGGGTCATTGAGCATTCATATATTCATGCTATTGTTCTTACTCATCACGTATTCACGATGTTCTGCCGACAACACGGCATGTTTCCGAAGAGCGCAAGCTCTTTGATGTTGGTTAGATATTTTTCTTTTATGAACAGAGAAGAAATGAAACCCTAGGGACTAAGATAATGTCTGCTTGATTGATTCTTGGCGATTTCAAACTTGAACCAGATATCTTTAATGATAAAGGGAGGTTTTTGTCAATTACCACAAAACACTGAACTGGACACATCGGTCAATATTTACGCTCTCAGCGAAATTTTGATTACAAGAATCGCGTTTGAGTGAACAATTTCTTGAAGGCCATAAACAGCCTTGGAACTTAGAGAGTAAAGGTAAAAAATTCTCCATAATCGCCTTTTTAACTTTACTGAGTCAACATTTTGATCAACACAGGAGCGCACGTGAATTAAATTTATGACCGCGAAGTACTTTTATCTTACTACAAAGCATCAGTTACAAAACTTGTTGCATGTGGCAATGCAAACATTTTTATTTGCTAATCTTTTCTTACCTTATTTCATTTCTCGTTTTCTTTGCTTTAACATTCCCGGCATAAAATCTTTTCCAATGATGGAACAACTAAGGCAAGCAAATAATCGAGAAGCCTACGTACATTGAGCGTGACGAGTGTCATGGGACGTGACAAGACATGGCAATTGGTCAGTTCTAGACAGTTGACATGACAACTGGACAAAAATTGCGGTGTTCTTGCTCGCAAAGCTCGCTTGATCAAAACAACAGCTGTGTTTACTAACAAGAGTCCGGAGAATTACGTAAATGACTTACGTGCGGGGCTAAACGTGGCTGCATGAAAGAAAGTTATAAAACTCGCTAGTGTTTTTTCCAAAAAATACAATCAAGGATTTTTAATTGAACTTTCTTTATTGAGCAAAGAAAGAAAATGTCATCCAATACATATTCTGGGAGGAACAGATAACATGAAAGACGACACTGCTGCAAGTAAAATGTTGCGAAGAAGCCAAATCTGTAAAATATCTGCGGTGATTACTTCATAATCATTCACACATCGCGAACAAAAGGGTACCTTCACAAGTCAGTTCACCCATGGTCCGTTAATTGCAGCATTGTTCCAGTCTTTTGAAGTCTTTTTGAGGTAGATGAGGTCTCCTTCCAAAATATCTCACCTTTTTGAAACCGAATAAAACCGAAATTATTCGGAACGCTTTCGGATGCTACCGAAAGCAATGCCCAAAGGAATAAACTGAGCCTTCAAGCTACAACATCCAGCAGGATAAGCCATTTCAGAAAGACACATTTAAAGCGGTGTGAAGTTGTAATGTATTTTGTAACCTTTCTCCAACTTGAAGGATTCCCTCACCATCCAAGACGGGATTCAGCCCACCTGTTTGATGACAAGAGCTGTTCACATCAAGATTACGAGCTCCTTGGATACAGATTCCTTTATCAGCACTCTACATAGATCAATCGGTCTCAGGGGAAACCCATTGTGAGTTTACAGCAATAATGGTTCCAATTTTCGCGCTGGAGAACAAGAAAGGTGTACAGCCATAGAAGATTGGAATCAAAGAGCCATCTGGAGTTTCTCCCTCTGAAGAACATATCTTGGAAATTTAACCCACCGTATGCCTCACACATGAGTGCTGTGTGGGAATGGGTCATGAAATCAATTTGCAAGATTCTAAGAGCATTGCTAAGGCAACAACTAGTGAATGAAGAGATGTTGCATACCTTAATGGCAGAGGTGCAAGGAGACCTGAACAGCAGGCCCCTAATGCCTGTCGGCAACTATCCCCAGGATCTGGAGCTGTTAACGCCAAACTTCTCCTCCATGCAAACCCTAACTGTCCTCCTGTAGTCTTCGCAAAGGAAGACACCTACTGCAAGTGCTATTGGCGACATGTGCAGTACTTGTTAGACATACTTTTGAAATGCTGGCTCAAGGAATATTTACCAACTCTTCAACTGAGGCAGAAATAGTGCAATCATCCATGTTGTTTTCCTGTTAATGATTTGGTCCTGATTATCCGAATTGTTCAAGTTCATCTTGGTAGGATTAAATACGTCAGATCTGCAGAAGTTCGCACAAACGCCTTAACGCTCATTAGACCTATTTTAAAACTGTGCTTACTTGAGCATGATGAACAGCAAGTCAGTGACTAAATGGACTAATTATTTGAGAGAATTTGCTTTCAGACAACTATGAGAATACTCAGATTTAGATTTTATTGCAAGACCAATCTTTACTGCAGTTATTGTGTTTACAATTCAGTTTCTTAAGGACTAGCTTGTGTTTACAGGTAATTAATGAACAATTAGATTCATTGGGGCGGGTGTGAAGTCACAGCGCCTCAACTTTGTCGTATCTTCGCTTTTTTTGTTCATTGTTTCCTGTTTTTCAGATTAACTTCGCCAGTTATTTTCGGTTACGTAATGTATCATATTTTTGTGTCAATTTTTTTCATCTCTGGTTTTTATTATTTGGTTTAGTTTCTTCTGCCCTTAGTTTTCTAGTTGTCATTGTCATTACATCTTAGCTGTCATAGTCGCTACACAAATCTTGTTAGTTTCGTTATTTTTCCATCATTTTTGCCTGTTTTATTTGTATTTCGCTTTGGTTTCTTGTTCTGTATGTTTAGCTTTTTGTGTGTGTTTGTTTTCAAAGAATCGCTTTGAAATGTGTGAATCTTTGTTGTGTGGATTTCAACACATTTTAAAATGTGCCTTCAAAGAAGAGCTATTTTTGTATTTGGTTTAGAACTTGAATTAACAGGTAGAAAATCTTATTTCAACCATTGATTTATAACAGCAACATGGCTAAACAAACTGCTATGATATATCCATAGCTGAAAAAAAAATTGTGACTTTTGAGTGAATATTAATTATTTTAGAGCACCGTCAATATGCGCTATTTTTCCAGTTTCGGAAGGCATGCAACCTGCGTTGAGCTGGACCAAACTTCTATCAATCCCTGAAACTTCAATTGTAATTTTTAATCATATAAAACTGATTTTAATCATTGACTTGGTACGGGTTTTAAAATCCCAGTTTATATATATTATTTATATTATATATGAAGTACCTAAATCTTGCTTCCATTCTGCAACTTCTTGTGAAGTTAGTTTCAGCCTGGACTCCTGAGATATGTCTATTCTTGATTTGGGGTGATGGAAATACAGACTGTCCACCTGTTTATCAATTAGAACTTACACAGGTCAAAATAACACTGCTTCCCTACCAACTAAATCTCTTAAAAATAAAAATAAAAAACATCTGAAAAGTTTGAATCCACAATTATTTTAGGAGTGATTTATACCAGTATAAAATTCCCTGTGTGAGAGTTTCTTTTCTCTTCCTACTCAGTGAGACAAGAAGGGAACCTCTACTTGTAACTGCTTGACTTCCTAACATAAATCCATAAACTATGTCAGAATCTCACAATTGCAGTGCTTTCTCGTGCAAAACTTTGTATAAGTAATCAGATTTTGGGTGCTTCATTCATCTCTTCTTATGTACAAAGGCTGCAGGCCTGGGCCAGGACAACTGTCACCCCAGCCTTGCTGAACTTTCCTAAGGGCCTGCTGTAGCACTGGATCTGAGGCTGTCCAATCAGCAATGTTGTCTGCACACACACACAGCCTCCAACCAATCCATCAAGAGTATGGTTTCACCAGGTATAGGGACCTCAACTACTGTATCCAACAGAGGTAAGTGACTAAGGCCATCAGTATTTCCATGTTTGGATCCTTTGCAGTAAACCAATTCATAGTCATAGGCTGCTCGAAGTATAGCCCACCATTGAATTCTTGTGGATGCCATGGCTGGCACAGCTTTGTCTGCCTAAACAGACCCAAAAGGGGCTTGTAATCTGTGAAAATCTTGAACTTCTGTCTATACAAATACTAGTGGAACTTCTTGTTTCCAAAGATCACTGCAGCTCCCGCCTTACCTAGCTAAGCATAATCTTGCTTGG
>CM042749.1:23495435-23525304 GCA_022496165.2 Catalaphyllia jardinei
TCTACTCACCTCACCTCTACTCTACTCACCTCACCTCTACTCTACTCACCTCTACCCTACTCTACTCTATGCACCTCTACTGTGCAGTTAAAATGTGGCAAAAAAACCAGCTATAAAGCATCGATTTACAGTATCCTAAGGCAAACTTTACCTAGGTTTAATATTTTGTCCTTTTTGCTCTGGCGTGGTAAAAAAACGACATGTTTATTCAAATGGTTAATAAGGGATATCCGAGATTATAATCCATCAAATCTTTTTTGCAGCGGGCGCAGTTTTGAAAATTGTGGTACATGAGGAGTATTCGGTCATGTCACGTGTTTAGACCAATCCCGCTGCAAAAAAGATTTGATGGATAACCTTCAGCTACACTATCGGAAAACTGTTGGCTTCTCGGAACAGATAATATCCGCGGACAAATATCCTAGGGGCGACTATCAGACGATGGTGCCTCAGCAATACTTTCTCAGCCAAAGTGGCTCATCAAAGGCAGCTTTCCTATACAGTTTCTTTTGGTGTAAGAGGAAAAGAATTTATCGTCCCATATTGGATTTTAGTTAGAAGAGAGCACGAGAAGTATTTTTTAGGTTAAAAAATGCAGTAAACTACAGTACAGTAAAATGTAAAGTGGGCTCAGAGGTTTCGAGATTTCAGGTTTCCTATTTACAAGGTTTTTTCTTTAGAAGTCAGCAGTTGACATATAAACTTGTTTATATATGCATAGATTTAATATCATCTGAAGAGGATAAACTGAAAATACGAAACACGATAGTGCTCCAGAACAGTTGGAAATTTTGAAAAATACATTCTTGTCGTTTTCAGTTTTGAGGCATGCTGCTAAGGGACACTTTCAGGGTGAACAATAAAGACAATAGAGTGTTTATGTCTAGGAATTTCGGGTCTGATAGTTGCCCCTTGGAAATCTGATGTTAAAACTAGCATAAATTATGTGCCCTCGCAGCTTAGCTCCAAGGGCAAATATTTGTTTTAAGAACCAGGGTCGGAAGTTAACTTTTTTAGGTAGGCGCCAACTGGCGACTGACCTATTTTTTCAGTCGCCAAGTGGGAAAATGTAGTCGCCAAAAAGTTTCGATAAAATTTTTCCTTCGCAGCAAAACACAAACCAAAAATTTGGGTCACAATTTTTCTGTTAATTAAGAATCAGAAGGAAGAGAACACCTTTGGGGCCGCAACGGCGATTTTTTCACCAAAAAATAAGATTAAATACAAACACACTGATTATTTATACACCTACCTCCACTGAAAATCCTTGACTAAGAAATCGAATGCCAACCATAATGATTTCCGCTCCGACTATTGCATTTCTAGCTTTTTGATTAGCTAAAAACTCCGACTATGAGCCAATAGTCCGAGTTTTACGTCATATGGAAAAAAGAGCGCCAAGTTTAAAATTGTTCACTTTGTAAAATTGTGGAAATAAAAATCGGCAGCAAAACCTAGTTTGAGAATTTACTAAAAAAATTATTCCATTTGCTCTTGTTGGATATGAAGTGATTATAACCAACGCAGGCTCATGGAATAATTGTTATATACACTGTTTTGTGCAACTGTCAAATTTTTTATGTTAAGTTTGTACCTTCTCTTATCTCTATCTTTTGGAGAAGAAATGTACCTGACGGAAAAAAACTGCTGTTTGGTTCTTTGCTCTATGTCTAAAATGATCTTCCTTTTGCGATCTGTCAAGACGATCAAAGGATTGCCATGTTTTTCACACCAGGCCACTACCGTGAAGCATTTGTCGTTCCAGTGCCAGAACTGCTGAGTGCTTCATTCGCGAAAAGGTAGATCTTCTGAGATTCCAGAGAGTTCCTTGGGTACTTTAAAAATTTCATGCGTTGTATAGTACTCCGCATTGAAGTATAGCTCTTTGGCAACAAGAAGACACAAACAGCCATTACGTTTTTGACCTCCGCAAAGGACCAGGGAGGCAGAATTGTATAAAGAGTTATCGTCTCCGCTTACAGTCAATGCCATGGGCTTGCTGGCGAAACATTTGCAACCGATGTCATTGGGAATCAAATCAGTACTAAAATAATGTTTTGACCACTTTGACAGATCTACATTTCCACCTTTTGACGCCCAGAGAATATCTAAATCTTCAACTAATTTCTTCGCAGATGTTCCATCTCCATTTCGTAATAAATTACGGAAAGATTTCAGAATATCTTTGGACACCACATCGCCTGCAAAAATATTCATGGCGAAAGAACGCATGTCGCCTCTTGTCTTCAGTGTTATCGACAGATTAGGCTCGATTACCAGCCGACACGAGAGTGGCGGAAATCGAGCCTATTGACAGATCAAATCGAAATCCACCAATCACGACCCGCTAGTATGACGTTAAGAAGGTCTGAAGGTCACACTAGTGGCTGTGATTGGTGGATTTCGATCCGATCGGTCGATAGCAAGGAAGACTGACTGAAATTTTGAAAACATTTTCGCAGGTGTTTTGTTTTTCCAAAGTCGCGTATCAACAAAAACGGTGGTAATCAAGTTGAATCAAAGTTATTATTTGTATAATTATTGTGGCCTGAAATAGTTAATCACCCACTGGCTACCAGCGGTGAAATTCTGGTCGCCAGTGCAAAATTTTTAGTCGCATTGGCGACCAGTAAAGTGCAATTTCCGACCCTGAAAACTTTAAATTTCCGAGGGGCAACTATATAACAATTATTCCATGAGCCCGCGTTGGATATGAGGTAATAAAATAACCAACGAGCGCATAGCGCGAGTTGGTTATAATCACTTCATATCCAACAAGGGCAAATGGAATAATTGTTTTAGTAAATTCTCAAACCGGGTTTTGCCCCCGATTTTTATTTCCACAATTTTACAAAGCAAAACATTTTAAACCTGGCACCCTATTTTCCATATGACGTAAAACTCCGACTATTGGCTCATAGTTGGAGTTCTTTAGCCAATCAAAAACCTAGAAATGCAATAGTCGGAGCTGAGAATTTACTAAAATCCGATAGTTCCTCGACAGTAACACTATTGTTTAAAAAGAAAGACGGAGTACAAGTTTTCTATTTCTTTTAAAAAACACCATGACAAAAGGAAAACAACTTGTTATCTTTGATTATCAAAATTTAAATTCTCTTTGCTCACGTAAACACTACGTCAACAGTGCGAGCTAGTTCTGTGTTTTTTTAACCAATCAACATGCATGCTTTCTTAGGACTGTTTTCTAAATGCTTATAAAGACAAGTTAACAAAATGTATGACTGGTAAATCGCGTTTCACGACAACTACCACAAATACGTGTAGTACTATCCAACAACAACAGCTGTGTTGTAGAGAAACCGCATTTAAGGACGTTTGCGCCCATTGCTACTGCACATCTCTAGTGTGCACGCTATTCATTG
Source organism: Catalaphyllia jardinei (assembly GCA_022496165.2). Classification (NCBI taxonomy): domain Eukaryota; kingdom Metazoa; phylum Cnidaria; class Anthozoa; order Scleractinia; family Caryophylliidae; genus Catalaphyllia; species Catalaphyllia jardinei. The sequence continues at coordinate 23,498,819 of CM042749.1, forward strand.
GGCGCGCATGTGCCACGTTGTTTTCAAGCAGGGGCACCGAGTTGAAAACTCAACAAAATATAGACCTGATGACCTTTGTGTTACCTTGGTGTGCGCATATTTTTGTTGGATGTTCGGTGAGCCCCGCTTTTTTTTCGGCAGATAACTTCCTTTTCTGATTCTTTCCATTATACTAAAAAACACAAAAATCTGTACGTGGGCAGTTTTGAATATTTCTCATATGCTATTCAAATAGGGTCGAATTGGCACATGGATCCAGGTGTGCGTGACTTAGAAGTTGTAGTTTTTAAGGCTAATTTTGGCTGATTTAATGAGTAGAGTAGTAGAGTACAGTAGAGTAAAGCAGCCTATGTGTCGAGGATATTACTGGAGCGTACAGATGCGTACAGGTGCGGAGAGGTGCGTACAGATGGGTAGAGGAGGGTAAGGTAAGGTAATAACTTTATTTAACGAGGGTAGAGAAGCGTGATTAGAGTAGAGTAGAGTAGAGTAGAGCAAAGCATAGCAGAGCAGAGCAGAACAGAGCAGGGCAGCGCAGAGCAGAGGAGAGGAGAGGAGTGAAAAAAAAGAAATATGGTCTTTCGATAGGACTTTGCAATGTTTTTAGAATAGGCCCTTTGCAGGATCCAGTCACATGGTACGGAATAAATTACACTGGGACGCAAATGACGCAGTGGGACTTCCAAAACAAAGGAACTCGTACCAGTCCAGCCCGACTTTTCTTTGTTTTGAAAGTGCCACTGCGTCATTTGCGTCCCAGTGTAATTTATTCCGTACCATGTGACTGGATCCTGCAAAGGGTCTATTGGTTACTTACAGATTGCTATAATGATACTTACAGAGTGCTATGTTAAGGGAGTAGAGAAAGAATTACTAAGATAGACATTTGAGAGTCCAAATGCTATGTTGAGGCAGTACAGGCTGTAGAGGCTTAAAACCTCTACGCTTTGCTGTGATCATTGTTTGGGACACATTTGATTTGTTTGGAGCATAGATGTTTACAAATAAGAACTTTTGACCTTGCACAAATGCCTCAAGGAAATAAAATGCCCTTCTTTGTCAGACCGCACAGATATAAGTTTCAATTCCAAGCTATTCTTTATTAAAATGAGTACACCTCTGCTGTGTTCCAAGCCATGCAAGAAAAACATCTCGCCCTTCCACTTTTTCCAAATATTATCGACTTCCTTAGCGCTATAAGTTTCCTGCAGGAAGCATAAATCAACTTTTTGGTTCAACAACCATCCAAATACCGCCTTCCGTTTCTCAAAAGAGCGAATCCCTTGAGCATTTAATGATAATAATTCAAATGCCAAGTTACTACCTACCATTGATTCCTAACTTAGAACTTTCAAAGGCCACAAACAAGATAGACCTAATATTTCAAAGGTGAAAACATCTTGCACAGTAAAAATGTTAGCAAGCCAGTATTTGTGACCTCTCACGCGAAAACGTTCCTTACGGTATCCGTTCGAACGGCTTGAACGCACGGTAAGCGAACGGATAAGAAACGGCTAGACAAGCAGTTCGAAACAGATTGGTCGAACGGCTGAACGGATGCAAATTTTTTCGAACGGTTAAGTCAAACGGTTGAACAGATGTAATTTTTTTTCGAACAGCTGAGGTTGAATGGGTAAATGGATGCAAATATTTTTCGAATGGCAGGGTTGAATGGCTGAACGGATGCAAATTTTTTTTGAACGGTTAAGTCGAATGGCTGAACGGATGTAGTGTTTACCGAATGGGTTGAATGGATGCAATTTTTATTTCCGAACACCTAGGATCGAATGGCTAGACGTATGGCAGAAGCAAAGAGAAATGATAAACACTATTTAGTGACAGGCATCCCTTTGCCACGTTCATCAGAGTGAAATTGCTCCAATTTGCCATGTGTGGCCCCCAAAAAATATATGAGCAGTGCAAAACTAGAGATTTTCCAACTTTTGACACAAATAATGCTGCTTTCGCGAAGTTCGAAATGAAAATAACGCAATCTCAAAATAATTATTTTCGAGTGGCGCCATTGTCGCATCTAGCCGTGCATGCATTGAGAAATATTGTTCGTTTTATTGAACTCTTATTGTTGCCTCAGTAAGTTTTGAATGAAACTTGTTTATTTTAATATCCAAAAACATGGCAGCGATGGTTATTAAAAAAAGGACGGCAAATTCTGAGTTTCAGACCCGCACATCCTGTATATTTGTTTACATTGATTTTTGCATGCTGCGCAATTCTGCGTATGTTTTGTCTTTACTAATTATCAGGCTGTCCCAACTATTTTAAATTATGTTTTCCAGTTAACCTGTTTGCTCATAACAAAATGGTGTATATAAGCAATTTGGTAGGTTTTGCGTTGACTCTTACTGCAGGTTGCAAGAAGGAGTCAAGGGGGGAAAGTACATTTTCGAGTACCCAGATTTTCACCCAGAAATTTGAATCGCCCAGCTTCCAAATTGAACACCAGATAAACTGAAAGTTTGATGCCTCTTCTCGTAGCATTCAATCGAAGATCTTTCGAAGCGACCAGCATCCACGTCCGGGATTTCGTGTGCTTAGAGCAACAGTCACGCTGTTTGCTCCACGCTGATTGGATGCATTCTTTACCATCATCCAATCAGCGTTGAGTAAATGCGTGACTGCGGCTGATCTTTCAGAATGCTACAAATGTAAGTCATTCGAACGCTAAGTTGACGTAAAATGACTTTCAAGGAGCATTCAAACATCTAACAAGCAGTTTCTTCAGTTTAACGGAGAGGCATTTCAGTGAACATCAAAACAGCGTGGTACAAAATATCTTGTTGTCATAAATTAATCGTGATTTGATGCGGTCGCGGTCAATTTCGGCCGTGAATACTCGATGAAAGGTTTTTGCATGGGTGAATCGTTTATTGTGTCGACGACCTCAGATCATTTGAAAAGCTGACGATTTTTCTTTTCAACGGATAGCTCGCACTGTCTGAACGGATCGCTTGGGCCGTTCGAAGGGCTGACAAATGTTTTGAATGGACACCTCGAACCGTTGAGAGGGGTGACGAGCTCGTGCCGTTCGAATGGCTGACATTTTTTTTTGAACAGATAGCTTGAGCCGTTCAAACGGATGCTAATTTTTTTGAATGGATAGCTTGAGCCGTTCAAACAGATGCTAATTTTTTTGGAACGGATACCTCGATCCATTCGAACAGATGCTAATTTTTGTGAACGGACAGCTTGAGCCGTTGGAACGGTATCTCGGCCCGTTTGAAAGGCTAATGAACGGCTTCCAAACAGCTATCCGTTTAAAAACGGCTAACCGTAAGGTACGTTTTCATGTGAGAGGTCACATTTGTTTAAAGGCATTTCGACGCTCTCCAGTTTAATACTTACAATTAACACCAAAGACGACACTGATGAATAACAAAAGAGGATAGATCATGGCGGACAGTCACAGAAATCTGGCTGCGAGTACTCAAGATATTTCTAGCGAAGCTCCTACAATTTGAACTCTACAACAAGAAGAAATTTCTTCAAGTGAACAAGCCCAAATTTTCTTGGGCTGGAACTTTTAGTGAGCTTATTGAGTTTACCAACAAACATCTTCATCTTGGCGACGGCGTGGCAAAGGTAATCGAAAATGAAAATAAGAAAAATCTTTGTTTGCCCAAGAACTGGAAAAAATTTGGTCTGAAATTAAAATCCTGAACGCCAAGCTTTCTGGTGACAAGGACATAATTAATGAGCAGGAGGATAATATTCAAATCGACTCTTTGAAACAAAAGAACCAAGACTTGCATAACGAAATTTGTATCTTGAAGACAAGGTTGAATCAAGAAATTGACGCAGCAAAAAAGCTTGCAGAGGAGAAGGATTCCTTGAAAACTGCTCTACAAATTGTTACGAAAGATTTAATGAATTTGTCCGTCGACAGGCCAATATCCCGTTCTGAGCAGTTAGGTGATGATCACAGGTCTCAGTTCAAGAATGTTTCTGGCGGCGAGAAGACAAAAAAACAGAAACCTCGAGATCCAGCTCAACATGTAAACCATTAGAATCGTTTTGAGCCCCTGAGTCATGAGGATTCGGTGAAAGATTCTACAACTCCTAGTAATGCAGATAAGTCATTTACAACTGTCTTAGTGGGCGATTCTATGATAAAACAAATACAGGGACGGAGGTTGGGTAGGAAAGTCGGCCATCGCGTGGTTGTTAAATCTTTTCCTGGTCAAAACATCGACAGAAATTGTCTCAATAATAGTGGCCTACATCTAAATGAAAAAGGTAATAACATCCTTTTTAGAAACTTTGTGAATGCCTCAGATAATAGCTCAATGCACTGAATTCCTATTTCCACGAGTGCTGATCTAACCCCTGCAGCCAAAAAAAATAGTGTAGTGGAAGAGAATTCGAATCCGTCTTGCGAGTCTTCTGCCTTTTTACCTTCAATGCGTGGCTTTAAATTAGCCTCCTTAAATATTGCAAGCTTGCCTAAACACATTGACGAGTTGAGAGTTTTGCTCTCCGATAACCCTCTTGATATATTATCCATTAATGAGACGAGGCTCGATGATTCTGTCAGCAACGACAAAGTTTACATTCCTGGTTATGATATCATTTGCCGCGATCGTGAACATAACGGTAGATTTGGTGGGGGAGTTTGCATCTATGTTCGATCTAACATAAACTTCTCTTTACGCCCAGATCTAAGTGATATACACCTTGAAAACTTATGCATCGAAATTCGTAAACCTCGATCTAAACCCTTTCTTATTGCTACCTGGTATAGGCCTCCTAATTCATCAACTGAGATATTTTCTCATTTTGAATCCTTTGTTGGCAAGCTTGATGCAGAGAACGTTGAGTTTTATTTAATGGGTGAATTTAACTGTAATTTGGCTTCTCCCCAGCCTGATATCAACACAGTGTTGTTAACAAATATTGTTGATATTTATAATCTTTACCAACTAATAGATAGTCCAACTTGTATTACTAACACATTTTCTACTCTGATTGATGTTATTTTTACAAATTGTCAGAATAATATTGTTTCCGCTGGTGTGTCCCATGTTAGCCTAAGTGACCATAGTCTTGTCTATGCATTCCGTAAGTTATCCATCAATTCATGTGAAGGTCATTCTACTTTAACTTACAGGAAATTCAACAATTTCGACTCAGGTTTCGCTATGATATTTCAACACAAGATTGGGACCGAGTAAACAATTATGATGGCCCCAATGTTATGTGGGACATTTGGAAAAATTTATTTTTCCAATGCATTGATAAACATGCCCCACTGCGTACAAAACGTATTACACCTCAATTGAAGAAAAGAATGCACTATAAAAATGTTCTCAAAGTGAAAGCCATTCATTCTGGAAATGCATGTGACTGGTTGATATTTAAAAAATGTCGCAACGCTGTAAACAATGAAATTAAACAAGCCAAGGAACAATTCTTTAAAAATGCCTTGTGCGAAAACGAAGGTAATTCCCGTATGACTTGGTGAATAATTAATGAATTTATGTCGGGAAAAATCCACAGCTCCTCTGTAAAGAGATTAAATTGGATAACAATAGCATTCGTGATCCGCAGGAACTTTTGTCTGCTTTTAACGATCATTTCTCTAGTATTGGACTGAAACTTATCAATGCCATCTAGAAAAATGGAGACCCTCCGTCTTACCTAGATTATGTTAAGGAGACCGAACATAGATTCGAACTCAAAACCACTGACTGCTCAACAATTTTTTCTTTATTATCTAAACTTTGTAAATCTAAAGCGACGGGTCTAGATAAAATCTCGGCACGACTTCTTCGTGAATGTGCTGATCTAGTCGCAAGTTCTCTTTTTGCCATTTTCAATAAATCTATTGTATCCGGTGTTTTCCCTACTGAATGGAAATCTACCAAAGTAATTCCTTTATTCAAACAGGGTGAACGCTCCGATTTAAATAACCATAGCCCAATTTCTATAATTCCTGTCGTGGCTAAGGTCTGAGAGAGAATCGTATACAATCAATTTTACGAATATTTAACTGAAAATAATCTAATTTCCTGTAATCAGTCAGAGTTTCATTCACTTCACTCCACTGTTACTGCCTTACTCGAAGCCACAGATAACTGGGCTTTTAATATAGATAAACGTGATGTTAATGCTGTGATTTTTCTAGATGTGAAGAAAGCTTTTGACACCGTCGATTATTCTATATTGCTATCTAAATTAAAGGCCTATGGTGTCGGAAGCAACTCGTCTAACTGGTTTAAATCCTACTTGGATAATTGAACACACCCTCAGAAATGCTTTGTAAATGGTTCCCTCTTGGATAGCCAACCTTTAACTTGTGGTATTCCTCAAGGTATAATCCTTGGACCTCTTCTTTTTATACTCTACATAAACGATCTACCTAACTGTCTTGTCAACTCGCATCCTAGAATGTACGCGGATGATACTCATTTGACCTTTGCCAGTAACGATGTTGTGCATCTAGAGGAAAATATAAAGGATGATCTAACTAATATTACTGAATGGTTAACGGCAAATAACCGCACTCTCAATAAGTCAAAGACTGAGTTTATGCTGATTGGTTCAAGGCAAAGGTTAAATACTTTTAATAGACTCCCGTCTTTTATTATTGACAGCAACTCTATAAACCAAGTAGAATTTACGAGATCTCTTGGAGTATATATAGATCAAAATTTAACTTGGAATGTACATATCGAACATATATCCAAAAAAAAATGCTTCCTGCATTGGCATCTTGAAGAGAAGCAGGTCTTTTGTTCCTTTCGAAACGCTCCTATGCATCTATAATGCTTTAGTTCAACCTCATTTTGATTACTGTAGTGTCGTATGGGGTAATTGCAACAAATCTCTTTCCATTAAACTACAAAAACTACAGAACCGCGCTGCCCGTATTTTGACCTCTTCTTCATATGATGCCAATGTGGATGATCTCATTGTTAGACTTAGCTGGCAAAAACTTAATCTTCAACGAGAATTGAAAACAGCCACTATGATCTATAAATCTCTTAATGTTCTCGCCCCTGATTATCTAAAATCAATGTTTACTGATCGGAGAGCAACATCTACCTATTTTCTTTGGAATTGTGAGGGCAAACTAGCTCTACCACTCCCCTGCACCAATTTTCTAAAACATGGTTTCAGCTATAGTGGTGCAGTGCTGTGGAACACCTTACCTACCAATCTGCGGCAAGCACAAACACTTGCTAGTTTCCGGCTGTAGGGGTTTCCTTTTTGATAATGATTAATTTTAATCACACAGCATTCATGGAAAGCAGGCACTTATTTATTTTTTTATTTTGTTGTTATTAGATTTAATTAGTAGTTGATTAGTATATTAGCAATGTAATTAAGGCATTTTAGTATTTACTTTAAGTCCTGATGTTTTATCCCTGTATAAATAAAGTTAAATAAATAAATAAATAAATAAAGGTGACCAGAAATACTGTTGCGCCACCGTAGAACGACTCGAGGGACGTAATTTAATTACTATGCAAAACAAAAGAAGACAAAAATAAACACAAAACAAATACAAAACCTATAAAGCGGAGAAGAGAAATGATGGTTAGCCTACTCGTTCCCCACCGTTTCATTTAACAACATCACGTACTAATAGTAATTCCTTGGCTAAAGGCAAGCCAATTACTGCATATCACAAACAAAGTCAAGTTCAGGCTTTTACAATGACAGTGCAATGACAACCATTTAAGTTATAATCCAGCAGGGAATAGATTGGATTTAAGACTACATCAATAGTTTATCAGGTTCACGGCAGCTGAAAAAGGCTATCTTACCAGCTTTCCTTGCTTCGACCAGCTTCTTTGACTGTAGTTTCCCACGATATAGGATTTGTGACCCTTCACACGAAAAGGGGGCTTATGAAAATTTCACGATTAGGCTAATTTCACCATCACAGCCGTGAAATGGATTAAAATGATCAGAATTTCTGCGAAATTCCTTTCAAGTGGCGAGAACACGGCGTGAAAGTAGTTTATGTCACTGTGAAATCAATCACACCATGAATAAGTTGTGGAGTGAAAACTCCACGCTGAAAAATACACGCTGTGAAAAGTTCACGCCGAGAAAATTTCACGCCGAGAAATGAGTCTTACGTAACAATGAAAAAAAAACGAGTCCAAAAAGGGGGACAAAAATTATTCATCACTAATGTTTTTCTTTCGCGCTGGAATGGACAGCAAATGTTTTCATTTCTCGGTGCTGGCTTGGTTATTGACGCCCGGGTATTGATGTAATTATCAAGTTCACGAAGCCATTATTTCGCATAAAACCTTCCTCTATAAATTATAGGCTTTCCTTAAGTCCAGGATATTAAAATTGTCGATGAATGTCACAGTTTCTTTCGAGCCGAGTTAAAGGTGTTTGTATAAATTTTTCTCCTGTGTTATACGAATTCTTACATTGTGAAATTTTGCGAATTCCGGAGTTCTCTCCCCAGATTTCCAGACATTTTTATAGTTGCCGTCGAGACGTATGTTTTATTTCGTCTATTAAATAATTATGGGGACAGTTTTACTTTCACGGTACGAATAGTCAACTGCATTCAAAAATACTTTGTAACCACATCGTTTGAAAATAACCTTCGATGGCCAAAGGTCAAACCGAGTTTTGTTTAAAACAGTTCCTTGATAGCAATTTAATTACAACTTGGCGACATGAACCTATTTAAAAAAATTGCACTCATTTTCCACGTTGGAATTGCAAAGAAGAACTGAAAGAAAACATGTGGAAAATAACAAATTTCTTTTTCAAAACCGTACCTCTGAACTGTTATCAACTCGTGCAAACTCTACAATGTGGTTAAGATTCTGTATAATGCGGTGAGTGTAATAATCTTTTTGGACTGAAATCCGATGCACCCAGACTTGTTGTACATAATTTATTTTGATTGCTTTCCCTTCACGTACAAAAGGAAAGAGGATTCAAGTTTTCATGGCTCCTGTTGTTGTGGAACCGACCGGTAGTAATTCTGCATTCTGGCTTCGTATGAATCTCATGGTGTCAACATGCGAATTCCAGATACATGTTTACATAATTATCACTCGATGTGCACGTGAATAAATTTGCCAAGTCATGTACAGTGGAAAAAAACTCACTTATTTAACATATTGTCAGTAAACTAACTTTTTAATTACAGTATGTGTTCGTCTTTTGCAGTGCAGGAGGACCAAGTTGAAAATAAATGATCGACATAGTTTCTTTACATGTAACATTAACCAAAAAATAGACAGTCAATGACTGCATGTAGCTTACTGCTGTGGCCTGCTATTACCTATGTCTTTAGAAATTACTCACAACTAAAGATTAAAGTGCAACCCAGACTTTCTGAAACTTGAAGTCCTTCGTCTTATTTATTCAGTACCCGCCGGACGAAGGACTTTTCCTACTTGATTAATTTCGATTGGCGCCAATTTTAGCGACCTAAAAACAGGTCGCTGAGCTTTAACCAATCAGAGGTCCCCTAGAAATCCCCTGGGGACCGAATTGTCACACTATGCTCAACTAAACGTGACTTGCGGTTAAACCCATAAATTAAGAAGCTTCAAATGCCCGGCGCACAGGATATCATATTGCATGACTACCAGAAGAAAACAGTGGAAGCAGCTTTCATGCGAAAGTACCCTTTGTCTGAATTCTCATTTCAAGTTCACTTATGTAGAAGGACCTTGTTTGTCAGATGCAAAGAAAGAACCAGACATAAAAATCAATACAAAATTTTTAATATGCTGCACACTCTCAGCTGACAAAGACAAAAAATGTAGATTATTTCTGTCCCATGATGAAAATACTCCATATTAATTTTGCGGCCTTTTCCAAGTGCGTTACTTCGTGTCTCGGCCCTCGAGTTCTGCTGTTCCTGCATCTGTTTCAAAAGCTTACGCTTCGTTTCTCTGCATTAATTTTTTTTTAAGTTCATGGTATTTCTAATGACGATTGTCACTGACTATGTACATGCGGCTTAATATTTCACTTTCATATCTTAAGATATTTTTTCTGCAACACATTCCATGACAATCACAAACAGTTTTTGCTTCAATGTTTTTCAATTAATGTTATCTCTACAACCCAATAATAGCTGGAAAACATTAGAGTGTTTGTACGTTGTACATTCAGCTTCACGGTTCATTCAGGTTCAAGGTTCATGTTTACATTGCGCATGCAACCGATAAACACATGAACAAACTTGCAAATAGTAAAATAATGTTTTTATGAATTATAGTCCCTTTGCATTACACTTTGATGATATTTATTCCGCGGTAAGGAATTAATCTATATGCAGGGGAAAATGTACAGAAATTGTAAATACAGAATATTGTCCGTTGACCGGCCGTTTATATTTCGAGCCCTGATTCAAATAAAGCTGAACAAAGACTTAACCGAAACCGCAAAATGCGCATGAAAAGCCTCTGGAATCCAGCAAAGTATTTATGAACAGCTCATAAAAATTAAGCCTGTGAGATAGTATTGAACTCGCTCATAGACACGATGTCTGTGAAAGCAGCGAAGCCGCAAGTATTTTGGAAGTCTTGCTTACAGACTATTTTGATATGTTTGAGAGAGGCCAAAGTAAACTTGATTAAAAACATGTCTTTTAATGTGTTTTTTTAATATTTTTATGCAGCACACACTGAACGTAAATATAACATGCGTGACAGATTATAGAATGTATAGCGTGTGTTTCACAGCAAATTTTGCAGTGTGGCACTCATTTTCCTCGCATCAATTTTACGGCGTGAATAAAAGCTTTGGGCGTGAAGTAACTTCACTCCTTTATTTTCACGGCATGATTTTGATCACGGTCCTCCCATTTTCACGCTAAGAGTGAAATAAATTCAAACCAGGGTGAACACGGCAAGAAATTTTGAATTCACTGCGTGAAATCTTAGTTTCATGCACCATGCAAGACCGTGAAATAAATTTCATGATTCACGCTTGAACTCTTAAGCCCCCTTTTCGCGTGAAGGGTCACATTTCTTTCGGCAGGTTGGCAGAGATCCTGTACCTGGTATCCTTTAGCTTATTTGCTTTTAATAGAATAAACTCTCTATCACCATACCTAAGGAACTGAGCAATAATCACTCTAGTGCTTCCATCTCCGTGGGGTTTTCCAATCCTGTGAACACGCTGAAATTCTATTCCTACAGCTGTACCTTGTTTGATTCCACACTGCCGCTCCAGGAAGGATTGAAGAACCTTCAGTGAATTCTCATTTTCATCAGACTCCTCAATTCCGTAGAAACGCAAATTTTCTCGCCTCTGGTAAACTTCAGCATACAATAATTTGTTTTCCAACTCTTTGCATTTACTTTCACAAAGTTCTTTTATTTTCTCACCGGTTGCTTTAGCTTCATTAACTTGTGTATTAAATTCTTGGAGGCCATCTTCCATCTCTCTTAAGGTGTTCCTTGTGGTCGATTGAGCGTTTGAGCTTCTCAACTCTATCTTCCAATTTGTTGAATTTACTCTCCAAGTTTGACACTGCGGTATTAATATTCTCGAGCTTTTTATCCATAGTTTCTAGTGTCGCAAGAATAAGGTCAACTTTTGACTCTAAATTTACTGGCATTTCGACGACCTTGACGGCCTCTCAATTCACATCTGCTGAACGTTCGGGTGAAGAGTTTGGGCTTGATAGAATCTCTCTTGCTCTTTTCTCCACTGGTGAATTACCAGAGGTACCTTTTCCTGGCTTTTCCTTTAGTATTCATACGAGTTACAAGCCGAAAATCATTGCTCAGACGCGAAACATCGGGGAGCGGCAAAAAACACATCTACTCCCTCCGCATACTCATTGATAACCGATGTTGAGGCTCCAGTATTAATTTCCATGCTTACATTCACTCCATTAATTGGCACTGTCACTTTGTAAGGGTTTTGGCCTTTACTTGAATTCACACAAAACAGTTTATCAGACACCTCTTCCCCCTAGCCTCTTCATCATAAACATTACCAACACCTTCTAGTGACTGCTGCTGACCTCAGTATCCTCTCTGACTACCTCTGTGTGGCAGAGGGCCTTGCCTCTCACTTCTTGACTGACTTTAAGTGCAGTTTGGACATGTATTGGTGATGTTGCTTTTTTGCTTGCAATAAAAACAATTCAGTTCCTTAAACCTGTAAATTTGTGCACTATGATTCCCTCCACACCTAAAACAAGAAGACTTGCACTGCATGCTTAATCCATCCACATGTCTCTTTCCATAGGTTGTTCCATCCACTTGTAAAGTTACCTTGTTGACTGCCCTTAACTCTTCGATTTATGAAGCACCACAACCTCCCCATCGTGTGCTGCACATATTCCGCATTGTGTTGGCCACTATATATTCTCCGGTGTGGTATTAAATAGTTATGCAATCCTCTCATGGTACACCATGTAATGTCCACCTTGTATTTTCCTGATATACACTCTAAACACCCACCCAAAGGCTTATATGTATACAGAGGAAATACAGTCAAGTGACTTGTGGGACATTCCACTGTATACAACTTGAAAACAATGCATTTAACCAGTATGTATCTGTCAAGTATACCATTTTGAAATGGTTAACACTTGACAAAAACCAGTAATTTTTAATTTACACTGTACATGTATTTGTACTTGATTGTGGATGGCAGTTGATCAAACAATTGTGTGTACATAAAGAAAGGTTCCAAGGAGAGGTTTGCTCTTGTCTCTCACTGAGCAAAAAAAAAAAAGGAGAATCCCTGACCAATATGATACTAATAACACACAAAAGTTCCAAAATTTAATTATTTGATTCCATGTCGTTTACTTCACCAGAAGCTTCTTCATTCAAAGGTAAATTTAAAAAATTACTCTTATACATCTTGCTCCATGTCAGGGCTGAAAATATAGGCCACAAGGTAGCTGGACAAGATAACTAGCCAAACAAATTTTACAGTACCAATCAGAAGAAACCTAACGCTTGACAGAATGCATTCTGTCACCACTCCACACGCATTCCAGTCCCTGTTCTTTATCCATTAGGTATACATTCCACACCCACTCCATATCCGTTCTCTATCCATTCTGGTCTGTTCTGTTCTTGTTCTGTTAGTGTTTCATTGGTACGCATTCTTCGAACTCATTCAAATCAAATTTTTCTCTGTCGTTAAATCAACGTTCTCTTTTGCCGTTTTTCTCCTTTCTTGCCCCCATTTTGAATGCACGAACACGTGAGCATGTGTAGTAAGCTCTTGGTGACCAACCTCCCTGTGTATCTTTTGCTAAATCAGTATTCGAGCGCCAGTGTGTAGAATCCCTTTATCGGACTTATTTAGCTGTTGATAACTTTTAGTTGTCAATCACAAATAGTTGTCAACAACTAAATCAAAAGTGTGTGGAGGGACTAAACCTACATTTTCTTGCTGAATATGAGTCCAGTTACTTGAAAAATACAGAAAGGGGATTGTAATGTAACTTCAAGGCCAGTTATGGAATCTTTTTCCGAAATGACACAAAACGAGTGATAGTCAGTGTGACTGCCTGAGGAAAAGAAGTAACGTGCTGGCCAAGCACTTTCAACGCCATCACTGAAAACAATGGAAGCAAAAGATGAGCTTTTGGCTCATGTAGTTACACAAATACTTTAAGTGAGATTTAACATTAGAGTATATGTATCACTGAAAAACTGTTCAAAGAATGCAGAGAAAACTAGGCTGGAGGACGGAAGCGGTACAAAGTACTACCAACAAGAGAACGGTTTTTTCCTTTTTTGTGATCCGACCATTTCGTATCCACTTGATATCTGTGCGACATCCCTTCTGTATCCGTTCTGTACCAATTCCGTTTGTTTTCTCATAACTGTTCTGTATCCATTCTGTAACTGTTCACGTTTGCGTTCCCTGTTAGGTTTCTTCTGAGCGGTACTGTAGCTCAGACATACCTTGCATCTGGCCAGTCAAATCATAACATGAAATTCTCTCCTAAACACAATAATACCAGTAAGCCCCTCACCGCTCAAACAATAGGAGCCATCTCCTCTTTTAGAAAGCACAACAAGGCAGCTGATTGAATTTACATGTTCAATAATATTGCTTACCTTCCTCACTCAGGACCATATCATCCGAGTTTTAAACAACAAAAAAACAATAAACTGATGAAATGTACCTGCCATGACATTTACATTGTACCTATATTAACTGTATGTTATTTTATGTTCTGTCATGTGAAATTAGTCCATTGTTGGCAATGCAAACACTAACTCACAGACGACTGCAATGAGCAGGCTGAAGCAGATGCGTGTTTACTGTTAAAATTATCACTGCAGCTGGTAATAGGTGTCAAGTTTCGTTTTGCTGACGCTCACCAACGCTACTGAACCTGGGACTGAGAGAACGTTTCTTGGCGCATTTTTAAAAAACAAACAGTTCCAGTTCGTTTCAGCTTGCATTTCCACAATTACGAAATCTTAGGAAATCTGTAATAGGGAATATAGTAAACAACTGAACAGCATAGAAACTTTAGTATTTTTCAATATGACCAAATTTGGTCAAAACAGCAAATAGACCGTACCTTGTCTGTTGACCAGCCTTCATTTTCAGCCCTGAATATATATTCATACCTCAATGTAGACATCTACATGTATGTCTTAGGAAAATAGCCCATAAAAATGGTGAAATGCTTTGTATGCAGAGTATAAACAAACCTGTCTACATACGAGTTTTGACAACAGCAATGCACACTGCCACCTCTTGTATACACAATGATCAAATGTTTTTCTTTACCTTTTCAACTTTAACCTTTGCACATAGTTGTTGCAACACTGTCATGAAGTTCAACATAAATCCATCGGAGGCAACTTGTCTATCATCAACCTAAATAAATCAACAGATCAAGCTTGTTATGTCATTCATGGCTTAAAACAGTTTCCACCATGTAGATGTTGATGGGTCATTATAACTGCACTTTATCAATGGATGCTAAAATCAAGGTATCAAAAAGCTGCCCAATCATTGGCAAACATGTTATTATTTTTAAGACACAATAGGTCAACATAACAACAGTGTGGCCTGCTAAAAACACTCTTAATTACAGCCATAAAGACTTAAAAAACAAACACAGCAAAGTGAAATTTTTATACCATCAAATTTTAATAAGCATGATAAGAACTGGAATGCTATTAGTGATAACGTTAAGCTTCTGTCACTTAAACAATTTAAGAAAAAGCTAAAATCAAATATCATTGCAAGATACTAACTGAACTAATTGTACAATACATCCCCTTTCTTCCGCTAGTTAATCTGCTTAAATACTTTATTTTCCTGCTTATTTTTGCAAAATTTTATCTTTAGCTTAAAACTAGATTTTGTTCTGTGTGTTTGCATGTTGTTGTATTAATTTTGTTACCTTAATAAGTCTTAAGTACCTGACACCATTAAGAATTACTGTAATTAATAGGCTAAGGATGGCTGCCCTATTTTACTAGCCAAGTGGTTATTTCGGGCAGCCAAGCACTTTACCTATTTTTTTTTCCTTTTATTACTCTTTGTAAATACTGTGTATCTATCTTAATCAGGGTGCAAATGAAGTTGTTGTTGTTGTTGTTGATAAGATGCAACTTCTGGGACAGTTTTAAAAAAATCTGTACCAAAGGTACAGAGCAACCTTAAAATTTTGAAAAGTTAAGGTGCTCTGAATCCTACATGTACGTCCAAAACTTTTTTGAAACTTTACCAAAAGTTGTGTCTTATCATGCTTATCGAAATTTGACAATACAAAACTATTTCACAGTACCGTTTTTGAATTATAAGATACGAAAGTTGCAATTGAGGGTGTTGTTACAAGATCATACTGTTGATATGGTAGTCAGTTGTGTCACACAAGTGATAATACTGTGTTCATCAAAGGGGTAGTCTCATCAAGATTTGGTGGTGCTTGAAAATCCAGTGAACATGTTGGTATAAATCTAAAATGCACCGTACTAGTAACAAGAATTGTTTACAACTGTTGTGGCTATGGAGTACGAAAGAAGTGGTCCAAAATTTGATGATGTCGGGCCGACATTTTCAAGTTTGACAATGTTACTTGGAGGAAAATCACTAAAACTCATTGATCTCTTACAGATTGAATTTATGTCTATTTGTCATTATAAGGTTATTTTGTGGACCAGTGAGTGCACTTTTATAATTCTGGCATATTTTTTGCAGAAAAACTCAAAAGACCTCTTGTGATACTGCCCCTTCAATGATTGGGCAGGTTCTTTACTCTACTCACCAGGAAAAAAATTCAGGTGGCCTGTTAAGACTGTTCCGTTGAGAGAATTTTCTGTGAGGTCACTTTGATGCATATCTCAATTATTGCACAATTTTTATTATTTTCAACTATTTCGTATTTATTTTTATTTTATACATTCCCACTAAATCTTTTAAAGTAAAGAATTGAAATACACCAAGATAAGAAGTTCAAACAAGTTTTTACAACTCATCTTATCAATAGACCAATCTCTTTGTCATGAGTCACGCAAACTATTTCACATGGTAGTGAACTTTACCAAGGCCCCCAACTATGGCTTTGATGGATCCTTATTGACATGGATATTATGATTTCTAACTAACACGTTTGTTATCACGAGTACAGATAGCCACTCAAGCAATAGAAATACAAAATTTGTATAATGTAAAAGGGATATCTTTACAACATAGACAACACCTATATTAGAAATGGAATTACATAGAATCGAGATACCCAGCAACCGGGAACTGCTCTTAAAATACTACATACTCAGCAGTCTGAAATTATTCTAGAATTTCCAAGAAAAAACTCATCCAATCCTTCTTTAAGGTATCAGTGTACCCCAAAATTGATGATTTTTCAAAAAAATTGTTTTTCGCTTTCAGATAGATCTTATTGCAATCTTTCATTTAAAAAAAATTCTATGAAAAAAGATTGATTCTAAGCAAAGTTATTAATAAAAACCGTTTCTTGCCATTAGTTATCTCTAATTGATTGCTGTCAACACGTTGTCACAAGAAGTAAATTTGCATCAAAAGGTCACGTAACAGACGATCGGTGTGCAATTTTGTGCAATTTCCACACCATTGCGTTTCTGTTAGTCGTGACGGTTCTGCTTTGAGAGTTTTGCTTTTGTAGATTATATATTTAAGAGCTTATGACGGCATATCTATTCCACGTTGTCGAAGAAAAAACGCAAAAAGTCCTTGTCCTTTTGGAAGCGAGTTCGAGGAAACCTTCAAAGAGGAAAAAGCTTTCAAATTCATTCGATAAGAATCAAGCTGATGGGTTAGCTGCTAGCGACCTAGGTTCCCAAGTTGAGCAAGAGAAGTTGATTGCTCTAGACAAGGAAAAACAAAGTCGATCGGAGAACAAGAGCGTTAGTTCTACAGGGTCGAAAATTAAAGATAATGGCAAAGACGAACTGACAAGATTTATTGCAACAGTTGGCCATTCAAGCAATTTTTGCCGAATTTGAGCGAAAATTTCCTTACTAACCTTGTTGCGCGAGATTTATGCTCTTAAGCCTTATCGCATAGTGCTTTAGAGGAAAGCAGCCCCCCAAACCATGCAAATAGTGCATTTTGCACTAAAAATGACACAAAGTTCAAACTTGACTGACCTGCAGTTGTGCTTTGCGTTGATTTCTTTGCAAAACTGTAGCCATGAATTTCAGACAGGCATCACGACTCTCCGTAGACACGAGCATACTGTGAATTATCTTGAAAACTTCTGTCTGTTTATAGCAAACATATTCTTACATTGCAAAGCAGTTTCAAAGGTAACAGCTTATAACACAAACAAAGTAATAACAAATTATTCTTAAATGTAGAAATGGAGACTTAAGTTTTCGATGTAAAAAGATTGGGGGTAGAAGTCAATTTTTTCCCTGGACATAATAAACAAGGACTGTGAACCAATATAATTATATATAATAAAGCTTTCACAAGTAAACTAGAGAGCAGAAAGCTCCAGAGATTGGCAGCTAGCATGTTAAAAGCAAAAACTAAACAAAGGTCTTCAACAAAAACATACTCAGCTATTTTCTGACAACCATTGCATGCTGCCTATTTCAGTTTATTGTGTGGTTCCAGATAATATCCTAGCCCCCACAGAGGGTTTTTTTCCAGTTTGATCCCTTGTCCCACAGGATTTTCTGTTCTAGGGGGCTTCATGGTACCCACTCCCACCACCCCCTGGAATTTTCATGAGCTTTTTATTTGGATCTTCCTACCCCTTGGACATTCCATATCCATAAAAAACTAGACTGAAATCATTTGAAAGTAATTTGTCCCATAGTAGCAATTGAGTGATAACGGTCATTAATGCAAGTGCGGCCATAACACTACTTGAACAGAGACCTGAAAAAAATTTCAGGCTCTGAGCGGGATTTGAACCCACGACCTCTGCGATGCCGGTGCAGTTTATAGTACATTATTTACAGGGATCAGATGTAGGGAAGAACACTTTGTGAGGCCTGGCACTTTTTGTGTATCTACATCATCCAAAGAAAAATGATGTCACATCTGGTAAAAAAGCGAGCTGAGTGGCAAAATCAACTTTCAATATGGAATAATAGGTTTGTAAAGGGGTTCAAGTACCCTTTTCACCATTCAACGACAGAAGGCTCTATGTCATTTTCCTTCAAAACAATAACAAAATTTTCTCTTTTCCTGAACTTTTTAACTTAAAAAGTCGAAGCAATGCGCCTGCAACATCTTCCCATCTCCAATATAAACAGAAACAAAACTGATGGTTTACAAATAAAGGGAAATTGTGAGTAATTGAAACGCTATTTTCTTACTTTGTGAGAGAACTGCGAAGCCCAGTTTATACGGGATGTGACATCATTTTCACTGGATGATGTATATATGAAAATTTCAAGAGTCTTCTGCCCCACCCCTGCTGGGGATATTTACTCTGGATAGGATCAAAGCTGTGGGTGATGAAAGGTAAAGGATCTGAGATTTAATTTTCCTAAAAGCCGTGTAAAATTCTAGACAATATGAAGACACGGCACATTCCTTCATGACCTTCAGGTCATATTAAAAATTATGTTTGAGCTAGTATTTGAACTAATAAACAACTGACTTCAAAGCGTTTCACTCCCAAATGGTATAGCAGCTGACTTTTTCCTCATTAAAAGAATTTTTCATACAAAAATTCTAAAAGTACAATGAATGAATTTTGAGCTCTTTGAAATAACCCAGCTGAAGTTTTAATTTATGCATAGTAAAAGCAGCATATCAAATTACTATACATACACAGTAAAGTTGTCACACAATATGTTTTTCAAAACAGCTGTTTGTTGAATGTCGCTTAAAGTTTTCTTTCAGCAAAGGAATACATCAATCAGGTCATAGGCTTTGTCTCTGTAGTCTGTAAATGACAGTATATTTATTTTAAGCCTTAGCCTTTTTCATTTTCACACGCTCTTTGCATGAAACATGTATTGTTCAGTCATTCTATAAAGAACCGAATGAAATCTTAGTTAACGCTCTAGGTGGAGTATTTGTGTAGGTTTGGTTACCTGAATCGATTGGGAAAGTACAAAAGTGTTCATAGCATCCCATCTCAAACCCACTGGAAAGAAAAGTCTATCTGTACCCCCATCCGCTACAGAAATGTACCTCTTTCAGACCCCCCTCCCTCCCCCCTTGCCCCTCGGAATTTCTGTGATCCTTCATGAGGGGTATGGATATTTTCTGGAACCACACTTAACACGTAATGACTGGTCCCGAGGGGAACAGTGAATTTTGTTTCCCAAGACGAAGTCAAGGGAAACATTGAGATTCAGGGAAACAAAATTCACTGTTCCCCAAGGGACCAGTCATTAAGTGATTTGTTATATAGCAATACAAAACAAAAGCAAATTTTGAAAAACACCCTGAGATTCCAGCGACAACATCAGGCCACTTCTGGTCACGCGCAACAGCGGTCAACATTTCGCGGGTAATAGTGAACTGCTTCCCATTTGACATCATAGTTTTCACAATGTTTCCCGCTCATGGTATTTGGCAGGAAACAGTTTCATTGTTAGATGTCATGTGACCATGAACTAGCCAATGAATGGGAGTGCTGTAGCGGGAAAAACACCAGCTATATAACAAATTTAGTTATTTTGGCAAATATGTATAGACCCTATGCAAAAATGGCTGCCTTTAAATTATTCTTTTGTTCATATTCAAAATACTCTCACTAACCTTGTTCGGGATAACAAATTCTTTACAATTTTTGTCTCAAAAACGAGGTTAGAGAGGCTAATTTAAATACGAACAAAAGAATAATATAATGGCAGCCATTTTTACATAGAGTCTATGCATGACCTTGCCAATTATGTGACAGCTGAAAGAAGGGTCCACAACAGTTAAATAATATGAGCTAATAAGGATTATTATGGTGCCTACCCTGACAAGATGAAGAGCACTTCTCAAAGTGACATTGACCAGCTTCACATTTTCAGAGGACTCAGAGGAAAAGTAACGATCAACAACATGTGGCTGCAATATAGAAATTCATAAACTTATGAGTTGCCTTTAATCAAAAAGTGGCACTTTTGAGGCCAGTCTGCACTGTATTCCTCATCGATACATGTAGGGCATAATTATATCCATGTATATTAAGCTGGAGATAAGAAAAGTGAAGTTAAAACTCACTGGCATTGTCCAGAAATAGCATAAAACATAACAGAACAATAACACTAACAGAATACATACGATGTGACACCATGGAAAGTATTCATGAAGTCATCCTTGTCTTAGACATTACCCCAACGAATGTAAAAGCTAAACACTGTTCAATGAGTAACCAAGTAATAAAAAACACCTGGGTTTCTGAATTTTTTGTTTTTCGTCTTTATGCCGATATCACTGTTTTTCTCTACAACTTACCTTTACTTTCTGATAATTATTAACTTTTAGTCTTGCTTGTGACATGGATACATTATTGATTTTAAAGTGGTACTACGACGAAAATTGCACCTATCCTATCTAAGCCATTTTGAAACATAACCAAGTAGACTGCATGAGACGAAAAAAGCTGTTTACTATTTTCAAATATCTCTTTACATTCCAGAGATATTCAAGTAAATATTGTAAATATGATATAAATATTGTAAATATTACATTGATCACTTTTTGCTCGCTGTCTTTGACAAAGTTGGCTCACTGGAGATATCAAGTTTACTCTTGTGTGCTGTGGGTCGCTGGCTGATGGTTTGCTCAATTGTCACTTGTTTTAGCTTTGCTTTGATTGAATTGAGTTTAAAAAGGTTTTTCAGTTTCTTTGATTGCTTTATGCCCACTGCATTGCCTAGATTTGGCATGCTGGCCAAAAATGGCACACTGGCTAAGTTCCGGGCCGAGTTTGACATGGTGGTTGAGTACTCTTTTGGCTTGCCGGCTGATTGTTGAGCTCACTGGCTCAAAAAATATACCACTGACAATTGCACTTAACTTAAGTACACTCACTTATAATTGGAAATAAAAACAAATAAAACTTACAAAAGCAAGTAAAAATTAGGGTGTCATGAAAACCTCAGGCCCCTCGAATTTTTCCTAAAGAAAACTTTTACATTGTAAACTCGTCTCCCTACTCCTACTTGTGTCACTTAATTCTTATCATGTTTTGTTTTATGGTCACGCAATGTTCAACAGCCAACAGCCACAAAGAAGCGAGATATTTATCTTCGGTGGTTTATTGCTGTCCAGTTTATTGCTAGCAAGGTTTAAACAACAGCTGATATTTTGATGGCTTTTGCTAGCAAATTTTTTTATTGAAGAAATAGAAGACACAGAGTCGCTATAATGTTGTTCAAATTGAAGTCAGTTTTGTATCTACCAGACACGGCAGTGATAAATCAGGTAAGATTAATATCTTGAATCTTTCTGGCTGTTGCTTATGAACATTGTGTTACCATAAAACACTTTCGATTCAGTGATAAGATTGAGACGAGTTTAAACCTTCTTTTCTTTATTTATTTCCAGGCGTCTGAGTTTTCGGGATCTGCGTTTGGGTGTCATGAAAACTCAGACCATGGGAAACAAATAAAGAAAAAAATTAAACTCGTCTCAATCTTATCATTTAAAATGTTTTATGTTCATAGGCTGCAACAGCCAGAAAGGATCTAAATGTTTATATTTTCTGGTTTATCGCTGTCCCATCCCGTGGATACAAAAACTGACTTCAATTTGAACAACATTATAGCGACTCTGTCTTTAATTTCTATTTCTGCGGTAAAAAAATTTGCCAGGAGATGTCTTCAAATCTTAATCTCAACTCCACTCGATGAATGCCAAAGCTGGTGAGCATCAACAATCAGAGCTACAGTGTACAGTATTGTGCAAAAGTAATGCAAACGTATTTCGTCGAAATTCGCGGCTTTTCCTGGCTTTTCGACGAAAAAATATCGAATTTTCGATGGAAGCGAATTTTCAACGAAAAGTCACGATAATTCGTGATGCCTATTGTTTCCAACTACGTGAATTTTCGAACGACAATTCGCTCGGAACGAAAATATACTTCGAATTTTCAAGTGATAATTCGCAGTGTTCGATAAATGACTTAGAACATTTGAGCGAAATATCGCTCTTTGTTTGCTCTGCTTGAACATCTCTACGCATTTTCTGGACGATAATTTGCCCAGTTCGAATTTGCCGCGACGATTCTCGTGTCCGTTTATACAACAGTTTTATACAAGACTCACCTATAGACTCACCTATAGTACTTCAAAGGTTCCTTTTACTGTTTACTTCACGTTGAAAGGATCGCATTTCTTACACCATTGTTCTTTGGAGGTTTCTTGGCTCACGTTTGTGGAGCATAAGGGCCGCTTGTTGACACGGCCATGTTTGCGTAACCCAGACTCCGCGCGAACTCGTTTTTGTATTACCATAGCAACCACTTGTGTTGAATACTGCTGGCGTGTCGGCACTCAATCATTCTCATTGAAACTCTTGTGGTAATCATACCAAAAGTTTCCAATTACACGCGAACAAGAATCGAGCTTCTTTACAAGCAAGGTCTCCACCCAGCTGAGATATTTAAATTGTTAATTATGTTTGTAAGGTAAGGTGTTCAAAGAATGTTTTCTGCAAACGAACTCTGGAAACGCATCTTGTTGGTATCTGTGTTGAACGCGCGAATGTTCAGCCAAAGTCAAAACAAAGTAAATTTGTTCACTTAGATACGAAATTACAGCGTCAGCTTATAAATAAATATTCTGTCTGCACAAAATATATCTCGTTTCAATGTTGTTTTACATGGGAAAGCGGGCTTCTGTAAACATCGCTAGTTAAGATTCCAGCCATTTGTTTTAATTCGGCGATGAAGCGAATATTGATGCAGAGTTTCAATAATATTGAACTCAATCCAACGCGTTGTTTGTTTACATGTCAAGTTCGTGCAATCCTTGAAAATTCACTATACTTCGAACTTCGATATTTTGAACTTTCGTTTCGTTACATCGAAAATTCGTTACTTCGAATTTCGCTAAAGCGAATAATCAACGAAGTTCGCTAATTTTTCGGGAAGAATTCCAACGAAATCCCTCTCGAAAGTTCGTTGATTTTTCGACGTACATTCGCGAGAACAAAGGGCGAATTTCGACGCATTTCGTTTGCATTACTTTTGCACAATACTGTATGTAGCCTTGACATTACAATCTCTGCGCACTACAATTGGTCCATTGCAAGCCAATCGACCTCTTTTCCACTACATCATTGGAATCTCAGGAATCTTACCTTACAACAGGAATGTTACCTTACAAACATTTCTATCAAACACTCAAGATTTTTTCCGCCTACACAGTACTTTCGCACAGCTCTACAATGCTGCCGCCTCGCCAGCCTCACATCTTCACTCAGCTGGCTCATTGGCAATTATTTGAAATATTACTGTGAATTCATTTTTTTCAATTTACTTCTTAAAATTTTTATTTTATTGTTGTTGACTACAATATTTTTTGAAGTAGTAAAGTAGGGGTTCCATGGACCAGCAGTCCACATGTTGTACTTTCCCATTCAAAATTCAATTTTGAAAACTCTGTGTGTTGCAAAAATGATTACAAGAACAATAACCACAATAGCCTAAACACAGTTTTCCTCAGGCTTTGCTCTCAGAAAACTGTGCGCTTCTCGGAACAGACATTGTCCGGGAACAAATATCCTAGCATATTTTCACACCACATGACAACTTCAACACGGACAAAATGTGTAATTCTGTGAACCCTACTTAGTGGGGTTCGTGCATATGTATGAGCACTGTTACCTAGTAATGCGTGACGTGACAATGCTCAAGAAATTCAAAGTGAACTGCGATACTTTTTGTAAAATGACTATCTGATTCAGCTGTTTGGTAGCTGGCATTTTGACTGGAATTTGTTCGCAATGATAAAGCAGTTGTAGTTTAGAAAATGGTTAAATCTTTGAAATTCGTAAAGATTTTGTTCATGAAAGATTATGAAAATTTACACTGTCTTGAAAATTGAAGCGAACTGTAATTTGAGCTTTTTGTTTACATTAAGTTTTGTGATGTTGGTCTTCTCTATTCACTGAAGATAATTTTATATAGTAAGTAAGGGGTTGTTTATTTACTGGTCTTTTTTATTTCAACATCTCATAACATTTACCTTGATTTACAACACGATTCCATTCCAAACAAATGAACTGAATACATTTTCGTATATCGTAAGCAAACAACGGCTGAACTCACTATTGCTTTTACTAATGACTTTCCACTTTCCCTGTGATTGTAACGTTGATGACCTTTTTTACCTGATAGGAAAATTATTAGTCGAAGAAAGCTTTCTCCGCCTTCTTTTGTGATCCAGTACCATTTAATTTCTGATCTCACGTGGATCACATATGCGGCGATTCCACTCCGCATTTCAGCTGTCAAATGAAATGATCACGGACTCGTTGCTTACGTCTACGACAGTGCAAGGACACCAAATTCCTTCTTCATCGACTACTTCAGCTTTGAAGCCAACTGTTTCTGGAAGTGCCACTGTGTTTTTGGTCAAGCATGCACTCAGCTAGTGCGATCGAAACCGGTTTGTGATTAACAAAACTGGACAACTTGTTTGATGAATCTGCATTGTGTCGCTAGGATACAAAGTGGTGTCCAGTGTCCTTTGTTAATTCTAGGTGCCTCATTGTGCATGTGTCGACTAAAACTAGAATTGTTAATGAATTACACACTTTGTCCATGTTGAAGTCGTAATGAAATGGTGGCTATTGTTTATA
Organism: Catalaphyllia jardinei; assembly: GCA_022496165.2. NCBI lineage: Eukaryota > Metazoa > Cnidaria > Anthozoa > Scleractinia > Caryophylliidae > Catalaphyllia > Catalaphyllia jardinei. Next base: position 23,524,028 of record CM042749.1, read on the forward strand.
CAACAGAGTAAAAGGACTAGCTTTATTCATTACATTCGTTTAGCCCTCTTTTTTAGGTGTATTTGGTCCACCTTGAAATCTGTGGAAGTACCAGGTGAGCTTTCGTGCGTAAACATAATATTTTACGAATCGTTTATAGAAGGCATGTAAGCCGATTCAGAGACACAGTGGCAAACCCCTTTGTAAGCCAATTTGGAGTCAAGTCAGCCTCGGGCTTGAAAATGCTACCCTTGGCTTGCTGCCTTGGGCAGCATTGTCAAGAGTTCAGTCACATTTTTTCACTGTGTGGATGGAGGAACATCTGTATGATCTGTATGTATGATTATACAAGTTAAAGGAAACTACTATATTTTCCTCAAGCTTTTTCATTGGGCTTGGGCAGAAATATTAGATCTGTCTGACACACAAACTCTAGCTTGAGTTTGCAAATATGACCACAGCTTAATTTCTGCAGAACAAAAATTATACCAATTGAAAGCCCACCTCTAAAGGGGTTTGATCTCAAAGTTTTGTTTAATTTGTGATAAAGGTAGTAGGGTAAATAATTTTTTTAAGTTATGCAGCGATTTCCATAAAGAAATATGGGCTTTCTTTCAGATCTCACAAGGTCAATTTTTTTTCAAATGTCAGAAATTACAATATAAAACCTTACTCGACTTCACCTGCACAATAGCAGCACGGTTGGAGCAGTTACGAACTCCTCCCAGGAAAGAATGGCATGGCCCAACGAGCGATGCAGGAGTCTTTTAACTATGCCCACTAACCTCTCCCATGCAAAGTTAGATCTGTGATCACTTATAAATAACTGAGGGACACCTTGTCGGTTCATAAATCTCTGCAGTGCCTGTATCAACGCTTCTACAGACAACAATGTCGCAAGTTCCAAATGAATGGCTCTAACTGACATGCATGTGAATACAACGAAGCAGACCTTGTTGTTATCCTTCAAGTATAGGGTCCCCCTAGATCTATACCAGCAGTTTCAAAGGTACATTCACAGGTCACACAACACCGAGGGAAGGGGGATTCTGTTCAGATGCCGGAGCAGCTAAGAACCTGCTGCATTTCCTGAACTTCCTCATTACAGAAGAGACCGACTTTTGAGCGCAAGATCCAAATCCCTTGGTGTCTCAGTTTTGAAATAACTGTGGCAGTACTGGCATGTTGCATTTGTTCATGAATATGAAGCACTAACTGGTCGAGTACACCACACTACTTTACAAGGACTGGATGAAGCTTGTCAAAAGTCACTTCCACTTGTTGCAAATGGCCATCCA
>CM042749.1:23535304-23540304 GCA_022496165.2 Catalaphyllia jardinei
ACTGCACATATGGTTTATTTTTGTGCTATCGCTCGCTCTGAAATATTCTAAATTTCATTCAGGCGTCAATGGGTTAAAGAACAGAAAAACCTGCACTGACATGTAGTTTAATGCATAATATATTTTAAACTCACTAGTAGAGGACCTTTGTACCCATCACTTGCCAGATTACACTTGTGCATTTCTTGACTCAGACTCAACAGGACTGGCTTGAAAACCTACAAATTTACAATATTTATTAATTATTAACCTGCTGATGTCTGGAACTTTTTGACAAAATTAAATTTTTACACATTTTCTGGTTAGTTACAAGGTAAATAAAGTTCAAACTACATATACTCAAAACAGTATGAAACATGAAAATATTGCCTTTCTTTCCAGCTAGCATCATATGTGCTATGACATTTTAGCTCAGCAAGTGTACAAATCAAAATTGGAGTGACCTTTAAGCTTTTGGCTTTTCTCTTTTTCTCGTCTTTCTGCTACAGCTGTTGGCCCCCTAGTGGGCTTGCTTTCAGGTTAAGAATTTCCAAGCTAGTATCATTGCAAAGGGAAATTCTTAACACGGATCAAATAGCCCAGTGTTGTTATAAGCAAAATTGTCCTCCATTTTTCACTCAAATTTCTCAGCATTTACAAACATTTTTCAAGCTCCATTGACCCAATACCCTGGGTGCCAGTGGGGGTTTTTCGTAGCGAAGCCACAAAACATCACTTCAATGCGATTTTGGAGCCAAACACCTCATCAAACCGGCTTTTGTGGGATCTCTTTGCTTTTGCAATTGACATTTCTGCATGTGGCGCAGTGATGAGAGAAATGGTGCAAAAATAATGGCAAGAAAAGAAGAGGGAAACTGTGGAATATCACATCTTCAATCAAGAGACAACCATTAATTCTTTTATGTAAAACTTAAACGATAGTATAATCAAGAATTTCATATGGCTATAAGGTGTGGAATTACTCTTCTTGCACAAGATATAAAGTTTGCTTCGATTTTTCAGTCGGCACTTTGAATAATGCCACCAAAATCTCAGCATTTTCACAGAAACGAAACACTGACAATTGAGTGAAAAGTAGTTTAATAAACTGTTACTTCAAAAAATCTGCTTCAAACTATAGCAAAATACTGATTTAAGGATTTTAATTTGGGTAATCTAATCCTGCTATGGATGTGGTGATAGAGGAGTATGTTATATAAAATCATTTGACAAATTCAAGTTCATCACTGAGACTCTACAAAGGTCACCAGGTCATAACGCATACTTTCTCACCGTACAGAATATTTCATGAACTATTAAGCAGTTGAAAAGTTGCCAACTACATCTCAAGTGACTACATCATGAGACAAACGATAATACACTTAATTACTGAATCTACCATGATGAACAGCAACCTTTACTTCAACAGTTATAACTTTTATTCTTAAAATTAACTTTGCAACTATTTAACACACTTTAAAATTATGAATTTAAAGTAACAGCAAGAGTAAGAGTCAATGTAGTTGTTCTTTCGTGTCATGATGGATGACCAGTCAATTCACTCCGTCCATATTGGAAATAAAGTTGCTATACAATCACAACACCCTCAAGGTTTCCTCATGATTCAAATACATACTGCTTGAAGTATTTACAACAGATCATCCACCAAGTCATCATCTTCAAAAGTTAATTCAGGCAATGATCAACATTGTCATTGTGAGTTGATTTATACCTACTCTGGTCCTCACACTATAAAAACAAAGCTCATGAAAGAATCTTAAGTTAACAGCATCTTTTTACCTGTTCAAGTAAATCTTCATTTGCTGCTGTTGTGACAAGATCAACAAGGAACAACCAAGGAATGCTACACTCTTCATTGATAAGAAGATGCACCAGAGGTGACTTCTGAGGGATAAGTCTTCCATGAAAAAGATCATAAGCCCAATAAGATTTAGTAACCTTCATTGTTTTCAATTTCTTAACCCATTGACTCCAGGGGCTTTTTGCCAAAAATGCAATTTTTGGACATTTTGGAGGTTTTCAGCCTGGAAATGCACCAAATTAGCTCCGATCTAATGAAAAAGGCATTTGCAACATGACTGCATGGCTTTCTTTCCACTAGCACCATGTTTTATGACATTTTTGTTTGGGCATGGGCAGAAATCAAAATTTTGAGATTTCGAAGTAACCCCTGTCTTTAGGCTTTTCATTCTATTTTCTTTTTAACCTTTCCTTTTTCTCCTTTTCTTATCTTTTTGCATCATTGAGATGAGGAATTTTTACCATGGAGTAGCAAAGGGTGGTCCCAGGAAATTTTGCTGCAGGTTTTTCACTTTAATTTCTGAGCATTTTTGTGCATATCTCAGGTTCCATTGAGCCCATAACCCTGATCTTGGTATCAGTCTAAAGATCTTCCCTCCTGCAGAATGCAAGTACAGATGATGCCAATTTTGATCAAAGGTGATGACATCAGAAGAGACGCTTGTCACAGCCAGTTACACCCAGTCAATGGGTTAAAAAGTACATCCACATGGAAATAAGGATCACATCCCACTACTGGAATTTATATCACTGTTGCTATAACTATGTGTGCCCCAAAGAGTATGATACTCACTTTTTTTGGTTAGCTACAGTCAGGAATAAGGTATAACTTTTAGAAGAAACTATACTTTATCACTCTTAGTTTTTATCTCTCGAGAGGTGCAATATTATTAACCATTGGAATTTGAACACCCCAAAATGTTCATGTGAGTAGAAGCAGTTCATAGGTAAGGTCTGGTCTGGTATAGGGTATAACCTTCAGGTCTGACATCATGTGTCCTCATTACACCAAAGGTTGCATAAGGTCTCTTAGGTCTGACATAGAGTGAGGAAAATCATATATTTTATTCTGCACGCCACACATACCCCACCCAAATTTTCAATGAGTACTCCTCAGTGATCACACAAGGAGATCCAAAAAAAGAACAAAAATACTTTACCTCTTTCTTTTAAGGTGGCTGAACAACCTCGTCCCCAGGGGTCCCTTTTGTCATGCGGTGGAAATTGGGACCCCTGGCCAGGTCCAACGACATTCCGGTTTTGAATGGTTTGTAAACAAAATAGACTGAGACCAGAACCAATCAGATTTGTCAGACTTGACTCTGGGCATGCACAGAGTGACGGGAAGTCCGTGAATTGCAGACTTCCGGTGTTGGACCTGGCCAGAGGTCGCGATCCCCATCGCTGACCAAAGGATCACCACCTCTGGGAACGAGATTGGTGGCCGAACACAGTTTTCGCACACGCCTTGCTGATGCAATTCAGCATGCGTACAAGAATTTCAAAATAGCAAACATGCAGTCAATGGAGTGATCATTTTATTTACTCAACACCCACAATATCTTTGTTATTTTTCTCTATACCTGAACACAGTGTATTGATGGCTTTAGTTTCATTTCAAAGATATGTTAGAAAATGTAATGATGCAAAGAACCCAGCAATTCTCAGCTGTTTGTTTGTTACCAAAAAAACCCAGTTAAATGCAGCCCATGCCTAGTTGCTCAAAAAATCAAGACCAATTGCTTTTGCAGAAACTTGCAGATTTCTAACGATCCAGTCGTTAGAATTTCAAGACATTTGGCATAAAAATAGTTCAGAAACCAAGTGAATGATCTATCACGAAAAATCTAAATTTTGACAGGGAATTTTTACACAGAAAACGATTTAAAGCATTTTTTTTTAAAACACTGCCAACAGAAGGGATTTAATGTCAATTCATTACATGTGGGCAAACAATGAATCAATCTAACAACTGGATTTTTCTTAAAATTAATAAACAAAAAACACTGTTAAGCTTTGTTTTTAACCAGTCCTGTTGCCATGGCAACAGCACAAACCCTAACAAATAATGCGAGAATAAATACTACTGTGGTCATCCTTGACTCTTGCAAAAAACAGGTGCCTAAGGGTAAGTAGTTTCATAGTGAATTAGGCATAGGCACTTGAAAACTGTGTTTGGCCACCTTAAATGAAATACACTTAATCTCACCTTTCTTGATTGAAACATCCTTGAAGAATAAGTAATGAAAATAAAACACACTGACGACGAGCCTGAGATAAACTAGTGATCCATCTTTCCTCCTGAGATCGCTAAATTTTTCAGGCAAAAAGACATATTAAATAAAATTAAAAACTGAATCTAGAATATACAGTCAACAATTTGTTTCTTATGTGTCAATGTGAACCAGTTAAATACAATTAGCATGATAATTCTCTATCTGAAACTTTGTCTTCTGAAGGAACAATCTGGATAAACAATTTGTGATACATGTACTTCTTGAGAGAAAACAGGGAAAAAGGTGACAGCACTGGTATGCTTAGGATGACACAGCATGCTAAGCGTGTCACCAAGCTCACATATATGTGCATAATTAGGTATAAAGCAAAACAAAGACTGACACAGTAGCTACTGTGTGGCACGCTTAAGTCTTAAATTTGTCTCAACCAGTATGATGCATGTCAAGCAAAGTGTGCATCATGACATGCATGCAGAAAAGATGAGTGAGCAATATGGCACCCACTTCATATAATACCGTCGTTTTCATCTAAGCGTAGACACGTGACAGAAAAACATGTTCTAATTGAGTGCAAACTTGACATGCTTGGTAACCAAACATTTGAAGTTTGAAAGGTGTTCCAGCAAGTTTTACCAAAATGGCAGAATGAATGGATATCGAGGACTTTTTCGAGTAAATTGATCCAGACCTTTTAAAGTATGCTTCCACTTTTCGTAAATGTGGGTTCTCATCAAGTTTAACGATGAAGTATTGGCGCGAACAGGATTTCCAAAACTTAGATGTGGAAGCTCCAGAAGGACATCATCGGCTTATCCTAAATATGGTAACTAAAATATGTACTCCTGAACTGAAGTCTGGAGAAAATCAATCTACGTTCATACTGTTAACAGGAAAGGTGGATGGAAACTTGAGAAAAAGTAGTGCCAATTCAAGAAGAGATATTTCAGTAGCATTTCACAAAAG
>CM042749.1:23545304-23547313 GCA_022496165.2 Catalaphyllia jardinei
GCAACAACTTATGTAAACTTGAAAACAACAAACAGATTTTTATTGTTTCTCTCTGAAATCGACACCTTATTATCTCAAAAGACATTTTTGCAATGCTTATTACCTCACCGGAAATTAATTTGTAGTCTTAACCTTGTAGTATACCTGTTATCAATGAACTACTACTGACAAAAACAGAAAAATATAAAACAGCTCATTATTTTGTGAAAGTTCATATAAAACTGAAACCTGCAAATGAATTGTAGACATAAACTTTTGCAAGCACCACCATGACAAAACAGAAATAGCAGATCCTCTCACTGAGGATCTAATCAGCTATAAGTTGGATGATAGACAAAAATTAGCAAGCCTGATTATACCGTATAATCACTGAGTATACCCTGACTTTATTATCACTACTGAAAACCTTATATTTCAGTGCACATACATTGCACGTGCAGTAGCGCTCATTCGATTTACTTCAAGACTGGCAGAAGTCCAGCCTTAACTGCTCTACGAATAAGTAAACTTTATGTACGCCCTTGTCCTACCATGTGCGCAACTTGATTGTTAGTCTAAGCATTTATGTATGTATGGAGGATATGCTGTTATTATGAGTGCCTGTGAGGGCAAATTGTTTGATTCACATTGCAACAACAAAAAAGTGTTTTTAAGGTCATTAGGAAATATGTGACATGCTAAGAGGCAGATAGGGGTTGACAATGACAATGACAATGATAATGATAATAATAATACAATTGACTGCATGGCCATAGTCAATAAAAAAAACAAAAAAGAAGCAGACTATGTTTGTTCAAGATGTGTAAGAAATAAGGACAGTATTAACAAGGTTTTATCTCAAAACAGGATGATAGCAGCTCAAGTTCCAAAAGAACTACAAGATCTGACCCAAAAAAATCCCCTCGGTAATGTTTGCAACAGAAGAGAACCAAAAATCCATCATGCTGTATTAATAAACCCCTTATTATAGCACAAATTATTTGCTCATTGGCACTCTAATGACAGGTATACCTAGCTTAGTTTATTCAGTTGATTGAAACATTTTTTTTGGAGTATTATCGGTACTACAGGACTACTGAGAAAAGAACTGAGTGGCCACTTACTTAACACAGTTGAAATATGATTGATCTCAAAATAAATGGCTAGTTTTTTTCCTCTTTTTGATTTTCAACTTTCATCAAATTGCTTTCACAGCCCTGTTATACTTCATCATGCAGCAAAGAAATTAATTGCTTTCTTGTTTTCAGATTGATTTTTACACCTGTCTTTTGCTTTTATTTTTCATTTCTTTTTTTAGTCCTCCAAAGTCAACAGTTAACTCTTTTTGCATAGTCCATTTTAGCAGTTTTTGTGGGACATTTGATTGCATAGTAAAGAAACAATGTAATTTCCTATTTTCTCAGTTTTCCACATTAGGTTAATGGGTTCTTTTTGTTAATATTTTTAATATTTTGGCTCTTCATTTATTCAACTGTAAATAAACGTCTTAAAACCTGATCTTGTTCATGAGGTTATTGCACATATGGTTTATTTTTGTGCTTTTGTTTGCTCTGAAATTATTCCAAAAAACAACAGGGAATGGGGGTGGGTCATGGGCAATTTCAATCAGGCGTCAATGGCTTAATAAATAAGCTCAAGTGTAAAGTTGAATAACAACTACTAACAGTTCTCCATTTAAATTTGTACTTGTAAATGTGATAGTGTTTCAGGGAATATTCCGCCTGTCATCCAATCAGAACCGTCTGTTATTTACGTGATCATTTAGTAATATGATATCCTTTACAAACGGAATATTAAGTATTTTAGCCAATGAGAGGTGCTATTTTGGCAGAAATCAATATACACTTCTACAAAGCTAATTGTTAGCTACACAAAGATTGTTGACACTAGCAAATGTAAACATATCAACCGAATGAGACTTTTCTTTCATAGAAATGTACATTGTATGTACACTATTGTTAGTACTAAATTGTTATTTCGAGTATGCAATTCATAAACACTTGTTATGC
>CM042749.1:23557516-23617516 GCA_022496165.2 Catalaphyllia jardinei
CCAATCTAAAGCTCCCTATTGTCTGTATAGGAGGCTACAGTTGTACTCAATCTTGTACTCATAGTCCAGTCTAAAGCTCCCTATTGTCTGTATAGGAGGCTACAGTTGTACTAACATACTAACTTACCAATCTTGTACTCATAGTCCAGTCTAAAGCTCCCTATTGTCTGTATAGGAGGCTACAGTTGTACTAACATACTAACTTACCAAAGAAAATTTTGAACAGAAACAAGGGTTTCACTAACATTTTCACTTACTGAGGAAAGGTTTGAATTAAAAAAAGGGTCTTGAATTGAAATATGGGTTGTACTACTCTTGTAGTTACACAAATACTTTAAGTGAGATTTAACATTGAAGTATCACAAAAAACTGTTCAGTGAATGCAGCGAAAACTCAGCTGGACAACGGGAGTCGTACAAAGTACTGCCAACAAGCCAAAGTGAGTGCAATACTCAACATTTTGTGATACTTTTAGTGATATTATTTTAACAGGCGAATGAAGATCGAACATTATCCTCCCTGATCCTTTCACAAAGTTGGCAAACAGCACCATAATAAAGGTCAACCAAACAATCAAGGTTTTGTTTAGATTCTTTTAATGTGGAAACCTTTGAATGCCAATCTAACTCAACTCATCAATCCATTTCCTTACATTGACATAACTTGGGCTTGTTGACAATTACAAAATGGCCACTACAAACACGAAATGGACAAGAAGACTCAGGGAAGATTCTTGCTTAGTGCATGCAAAAAGAAATAAAAATGACATAAGATGATTAGGGCCAGACAAAAATTGGATGAACATGTTTTTAAAGTTGTATCATTTCCACATCCGCAGTAAGCACTCTGAGAGTAACTTACTTTTTGTGATCCCTTTGATTTCCGTTCAGTAAATGTTGTGTACCCGTTTGCATTCTTGTACCAGTTCCGTATCCGTTCAGTACCCATTTGCATTTATGTCTTCTGAGCATTACTGAATCTGTTTTACAGTACTGCCTGAAAGTATCTACCCATTAGTACACAGTAAAACCTCATCATTGCTGAAGGGTTCTGCCGAGAATTCACTGCGGTGGGACGAATTCCTCAACCTTGTCTTGGACGGACACAACTGAATGCTGCAGCAGGCCAGACATGGTACATGTATATCGCAGTGAAGAAACAATAGCAACTAATTTCTTTTGTTAAAAAGTGTTTCTTTATTGATTTCTCTTCTCACACACCTCTGGGAGCCATTGTCAAGCTGACCGCCGCCAACTGACTGTTTTATTTCACAAACCAATACAGCCTCACATAAAACGTGTGTAGGCAAAATATAGTAATATTAAACAACAGTTGAAAGCTTAGCAAGATTCTATGCTGGCAGTCTTAATAAAACTAAAGAATATCTAACCAACAGAGTGTATGTTAGCAACTCAACAAAGGGTTGGGTGGGAACTGGGGCTCTGAAATATGTCAGCAATGGCGGACAGCAAAGAAGCAACTGACAAACAACACTGAGCATGTGACTCAAAAAACAACCCCTCGGGCCCAGGCCCCAGAGGTGTGAGAGAAAACATTTTCCACTTATTTCGTTCCTCAGCCAGTGGAAAATACAACTTATACATGAAATGTCCGTGCTCATAACTTGTTTACAGGGCTCGCAAATAACTTTTCAGCTTGCTAGCGCAGTGGCTAGTGACAGGTTTGATTCACTAGGTATAAAACCAAAACAAATTTTTTCATTAGCCAGATACTCCATTAAATATATATCATCGCATTGAGTCAAGTACATGCTAGCCTGTGTAGCTTGCGGTATGCTTTGAATGAATCACTGACAGTTTTTGCGTCCTTGATTCTCACAGAATCGCCGTCTAAACCGCGGAACTGGTGGCGCCGAAAAACTTTTACTGATCCATGATTTTCACAAACATAATAATTCATTCGGACATAACTCTTTACATTGCAGACCTAGGCATCGATGTTATAATTTCGCTGGCGATGTAAAATCAAAGAAATGATATTGCTTTTGAACTTTAAGTGATAAGGCTAAAGACTTTCAATGAAGGATTGTCAGACTGGAGGGTTTGCTGTATCTCGGGTTTGTGGGCGTATTATCAGAAATTTGTGGAGTAAAAATAAACTAAAAACTACACTGGCCAAAAAACAAAAATGTACACAATAATTCAATCCATCTTAACTTTATTTACAAATTGCAAACAGAGGCATCAATATTAAATCATCGTTTTGTTCTAGCTTAACTTTTGATCGATGAAATCATAGTGTGTCCTTTCCTCTATCCAGTGTTGCATTGGTGGTCAGCTGCTACGAGGCAAGTCACAGAGGAAGCCGGCCCACTAAAACCGCTTATAAATTATTACTTGACCACGGTTTTCTATCAATTTTCATACCCTCAAGACTGAACAATTCCCAAACAGCTTTAGCAATATAAATACGTTTGATTTATAAAATGAGAGCAATCTCAGCTGTACGCATTCTGACATTCAACACATTCTCATTGATGGATGCAAACTTTGACAAGCTTCACAATCCACATAAGCAACTCTCAACGCATACGGACACGTGTGCACGTGACTACAAAAAAATGATTTGTCATACGACATGAGTTCAAACGTGTGAATTAAACTGGCTTTAAGGTGATTCTCAAGTTTTGCATTGCGCATTCCTACTGCGCACGATTTTTGCGTCATCAGCATGCGCACATGAGTGCGCACATACAAAACATAAGATATTTCCCCCAAACTAAGTTCAATAGCAAAATAAGAGCTCATTTTCTCTTAAACAAGCACAGTGACTCCCACTTTTTATTTTATAAATTCAATAACAATATCCGCAATAACTGAGAAAAAATTTGGCAGAAATCTATGGCCACTTTTTTGGCAAATAAAAATAAATGTTACAGATACTGTAGAGACGTAACGGGTCCAATAGAGCAAGTCCAAATTATATTTCCTTTAAATGATGAAATATCAATTAATAATGCAGGGTATTTGAAGCCATTTTTTCTGGGACATAGATGAATTAGCAATCAAAGAAAGTTGAACTCTGTGTGATATAACAGGCTGCATTGAAAAATAATCAAGCTTATTTTGTCGCGCACTGAGAACCAAACGTCACCTAAACGAGTCAAAACAAAAGGTCTGTTAGCCTATTTAACTCTACCGCATGTTACTGTTTACTGCGGTATTTTATGTCGTGGCAAACCTAGGTAAAACCTCAGTAAAATTTCAGCATGCCGTGTCATTGCCGAGGTGAGAATGCAGTGTTAATCTGCGAATTGGCCGCGACAAAAACCTCTGTAAAAGGGTAAATAGTTTCAGGCGGTACTGTACATATCAGGTTGAGTTCTTTTGTTAATACCTTTTTAATATTTTGGCCCTTCATTAATTCAACTGTAAATAAATGATGTCTTGAAATCTAATCTTGCAATCAAGGGTGGGTCATGAGCATTTTCATTCAGGCACCAATGGGTCATTTGGTCTTATGTAAAATAGAGTATGACCTCATTTTGTTGCTATGGTAACTCAGATCCTGGTGAAATGTACCACATTTGGAACTTTTACCTTTCTCTAGCGCACCAGTAACATTTGATACTCTGTTGGATAGGTAATGGTGGTGCTCTAGTTGCTCAAAGTTGAACAGTATTGCTCAAAACATCCAATCGAGCCACTTTAAGTACTGTCTTTATTTCTATTATCATGTTGTTTCCATAGAACAGCCCAATTTGGAAGCCACTCATTTTGCAAGGCAGCACAACCACTTTATGCAGAGGCATCAAGCATATAATTTCTTCATATTTGTTTTTATTTTTCAGTTGAAAGGTATAACAAAACACTTAAGGTGACCGAACACAGTTTTCAAGTGCCTTTGCCTATTTTTGAATTATTCATGCTTGGGTGCCAATCTTTTGCAAGAGTAAAGGTCAACCACAAAAGCTTTTCTTGCATTTTGGTTAAGGTGTGTGTAGTTGCCACGGCAACAGGGCTGGTTAAAAACAGGGCTTAAAAATGGTTTTTGTTTAATATTTAACCCATTGACGCCCGTGCCGCCCGTAACCGCCCATGCAAAAAACCTTGCCATTTCCCTGTGCCGCCCATAACCACCCAAAAAAATGCAGATGGGGACAATTGACTTTCCTACCGTCCCTGAAGACTCTTTGGTTCTCTTATTGTTCTATTGTTCTTTACGACAAGTAAACCAATCAGAATGGACTTTCTGAGCATATTTTTAGAGGACTTTAGGGGTCCTAAAAAGACGGTTTTTTCTTCTTAAAATTGTGCGCTCGAAAAGTGCAGAAAATCATGGTGCATTGTGGGTCAAATCTTAAACTTCCAAGGTCTTGTTTTCATTCTTAACATGGAGAAATTACTGCTTTGGTTTTCAAAATAGAAAGGAAAAATACAATTCAATGTTTAGGTGGCCTCAGAACGGAAAATCACAGAGTACAAAGTCCTCAAACCTTTCTGGTGAAGAAGTTTTTCTTCCTACTATCGCCGCGAAACATGATGATCAGAGCACTTTCAAGTAAGTTCTGACAACAGATCACATATTTAAAGCAGCTTTTCGGATTTGAGAAACAAAAATGGTAATGTACATTATTACTTTGAAGTTGAATTCAACTTTTAGAACGATTGGTAAAGCCATGGGCGTTAAAATGACAGCAAAAGCCATCGGTAAAGTCAAGCTCGCACTTTAGCGTGAAGAATTAATTTGCACATGTGCTCATGATCGAAGGCACATCTACGAATTTGGAGGTTTTTTTTTTCAGATTGATTTTTTGATGAGTTCTTTGCTTTTATTTTCTCAAATGTCAGCCCAGTAGTACAAAGGAAGGAAATTCTGTTGTATTTGGTTTTGTTTTGTCATCTGATGTCAATAATTAAATCATTTTTGCATATTCAATTTTCTCGGCTTCTGCTGGACATTTTTTCGCGCAATAAAGAAATGTTATAATTTCTTGTTTTCTTATTAGTTTTACATATCAAGTTGAGGTCTTTTTGTTAATATTTTTGAATATTTTGGCCCTTCATTCATTCAACTCTTAATAAACGTTATCTTGAAACCTGATCTTGTGCCTGTGGCTACTGCGCATATGGTTTATTTTTGTGCTTTCGCTCGCTCTGAAATACTCTAAAAAAACGCCAGAGAATAAGAGGTGGGTTGCGGGAAATTTCATTCAGGCGTCAATGGGTTAAAAAAATTTAGTCCTTAAAATTTTTTCATCATTTTGCCCACTACAAATTCACATAAAATCCCTTTTGTCAACAGTGTTGTAATAAACTTTTGTTAACGCCTGCGTTGCACATGGAGGCTAGGTACCTAGGAACCTTGGGGCTGGAGCTGCCGACCCCAAACCCAGGTAGGAAGAGCACCCCAAAAGCCTGCCCTACCCGCAACCCAGCCACGAATGATAATTAGGTAATAATAATAAAATGGAGAGGAGGATGGGAGAAAACACTCCAAAAACTGATCAAGACATCCCAAACACTAAGCACAGTAAAACTCTGACCACATGTAATGGCACACACATGAATTACAACAATAGCTGCTGACCCGGGCACACAGGAACTGCTCTGCACCAAGCCTACTACAGTAATGCAAACCCTAACAACAGGAAACGCCATAGCAATCCACCAAATACTCTAATAAATGCCAACGCCAAGCTAATGCCATACAAAATACTATGCAACATGCTCCTAAGTTGAATAAGTATATTTAACCTCATACAGAGATGGTTTTCCTAATTTGTTGTAAACCATTTTCATCACATGTCCTGTGTTATTAGAAATTCCCTCTGTTAGAATTCAGATTTTTTGTGATAGTCAGATCATTCCTGTGGTTTCTGAACTATTTTTTTTCTGCCAAATTTCTTGAAATTCTCAAAACTGGATCGCTTAAAATTGACAAGTTTCTGCAAAAGCAGTCTCAATTTTCCGAGTAACTGCACATATGCTGCATTTAATTTGCTTTGTGCAATAACAAAGGTAAATTCAAGAATTGCTCACATACCTTTGTAATAACAGACTAAAATGATCAATGCACTGCATTCAATTACAAAAAGAAATAGGAAAGATAGAGCAAGCATTGAGTAAATAAAATGATTGCTATATCAACAGCATGTTCATTTTTGTAATCCTTGTGCATGCTGAATCACATTAGCAAAAACCGCGTTCGCCCACCTGTCAGAATAAGGCCAGTACAAGAATATCTGTTTCCATTTACAGAAAAACAAAGATGGCCAATCTAAAATCAGGATGAAATCTTCACACAAATGATTCACCTTTACAACAGCAATTTAACTGGTTGTTTATACACTGTAGTAGCCTCAATCTGATTGGTGTGACATACATACATCTCTCACTCACTCATTCATTCACACACTCATTCATTGACCCACTCATAACATAACCCAGACCCCTTGACTAAGAGGTAGTTTTTATAAAGAAATAATTCAATAATAATATCCCTTGTTATGCCTGTAACCTGCTTAAACACCCAATTTGTGAGTAAATAATGTTTTACCTCTATTGAGATTCATGTCACATACTTCTCCTGCTAGTGATGGTAAAAAAACTGTTTGACAAGAAACCTCAGAGCGCTGAGAAAAGAGTCAGAATACAATAAAAGTGAAGTTAGCAATAATTTTGTAGCATCATATGTCATGACCACAAGGGGCTCAAAGACGGTCCCAAAGGCTTTGATCACCCTCCTGGCAAGGAGGTTGGCCCATCACATATCCATGTGGCATGTGCCTCTTCTCCAGCAGGATCCCTCGTCAACACAGAAACCTCAAAGAATGTTTAACGACTGAGCAAAGTGCCCAGCCACACAGCCAAAATCAATGTTACAGTACCACTCAAATGTAAGTTACCACCGTCTCGTGAGAAACGAGACTCATATCGCGGGAAACAAGAACCATATCGAAAGAAACGAGACTCGTCTTGCAGGAAATGAGAACTGTTGCACGAGAAATTTATTGTTTCTCGCAAGTGCACTGCAAGTACTGCTTCTTTACTAATGGTTGTTCGCAGGAAGAATTGTCGTGTGTGGAGAAAATCGTTGAGCAGACATGTGTCATGTCATTGATTTCTTCTGTGAGATAAGCATCGGAGACATGCGACTGGATTTCAATATTTTTTAGCCCTCAGTGGGCAATTTTTGTTTTAAATGTGTTGATCGACTTGATCGGCATTTGTTTTGTCTGTGCGTCTGAGTTTTAAAGATGAAACTTCGTGCTGGAAATCTAAATCCGTACAGCCACGCTCATGTATAGTTTGAAGCCTCGATTGCCTCATAGTTAGTAGAGGAGACTATGATTAACTTAATAATTATTTCGGTCGCGTATTCACATGCGAAGCCACTCACACTCGAACATGTAATCTATTATAACTTTTTACTCAGAAAGTGAAGCCACAACGCTATTGAACATGAAACCTCGATTGACTTTGTATTTGGTTCTAGTATTCACAAGCGAAGTCACGCTTTGAACATGTAATCTAAGTTAACTGTGTATTCACAAAGTGAAGCCACAACGCTTTTGAACACGAAGCCTTGATTGACCTTGTATTTGGTTCTAGTATTAAAATGCAAAGCCACGCTTCGAACACGTAATCTACGATAACTTTTTACTCACAAAGAGAAGCCACAATGCTTTTGAACTTATTGCTGCAAAAACTTTGAAAATGTTGAGGGAAAAAATATTCTCCTAGTTTGTGCTCACTATCCACAGGCTGGCGAATGCACGACAGCGCTGCATGTTATAATATTTTTTTTTGCAAAACTGTCATTTTGCCGCATGATTCAGTACAAAGATCAAACGCTATAACCCATGTGTAACTTCTCTTAAGTTTAGTGGCAAAAATTTTGACTGCTTCAGCACCAAGCAGATTTTCACCCAGAAATTTGAATCACCCGGCTTCCAAATCGTACACCAGATAAACTGAAAGGTTGATGCTTCTTCTCATAGCATTCGTGATATGATGCGGTCGCGGTCAACAGCCATGAATACTCGATGAAAGGTTTTTGCATGAGTGAACAGTTCACTGTGTCGGCCTCAGTACGTTTTTTTAAAACAGAACATTTTTAAGCCCATTAGCCTTTAGCAAAATACTCTAATCTAGTAGCTCATGTTGAATATCCTTCTACAATACTTCCTAAATGACATAAAAACACTTCCACATAAACTTCACTTAGATCTCTTTCAGTTGTCTCACCAGCACATGCAGAGGGCAAACTTTTCCCTGTCAAAAATTAAATGAATGTTAACGGCGCATCGTAAGATCTTCAATAAAACACTTTGTCTGTAAATTTGGACTATTTCAGCGTTTGAATCATCCAATTGTGCCAAATAGAACCAGAGATATCAAATACTTTTCAATGCTTTCCGGTTTGTCGTGAAATTTCAAAGAGCTTTCTCAATTGTCTTGCCAGTGTGTGCCAAGCAAACTTTTCCCTGTGAAAAATTAAATTAATGTTAATGACGCATTGTAAGAACTTTGATAAAACAGTTTTCTGTAAATTTGGACTATTTCAGCATTTGAATCATCCAATTGTGCCAAATAGAACCAGAGATATTAAATACTTTTCAATGCTTTCCGGTTTGTCATGAAATTTCAAAGAGCTTTCTCAATTGTCTTGCCAGCATGTGCTGAGCAAACTTTTCCCTGTCAAAAATTAAATTAATGTTAATGATGCATTGTAAGAACTTTGATAAAACAGTTTTCTGTAAATTTGGACTATTTCAGCATTTGAATCATCCAATTGTGCCAAATAGAACCAGAGATATCGAATACTTTTCAATGTTCGCCGGCTTGTCGTGAAATTTCAAGGAGCTTTCTCAATTGTCTTGCCAGCGTGTGCCGAGCAAACTTTTATCTCTCAAAAATTATATGAATGTTAATGTCGCATCGTAAGAACTTCGATAAAACACTCTTTCTGTAAATTTGGACTATTTCAATCTTTGAGTCGTCCAATTGTGTCAAATGAAACCAGATATATCGAAATCATTTTCAAGCTCGCCAACGATTGCCATCAGTCGGTTCCATCACTTTGTAGGGAACCAGCTTCTTACGAGTAATATATTCCATACTGAATGTCTCAGTGATTCTCACGAGAAACGAGACGAGAGATGGTAACTTACATTCGAGCGGTACTGTATTTAGTACTGAATACTCAAGTCTAGCTGCATGTATGTAAAAGACACCCCTCTCTCCTTTGCCTTTGACGGCTGGCTGGCTGGCTGCCACCAAGCCACCTGCAGATAGGTCAATGCCTGGGCCATGCTCTCAGCAAGCTTTGATGGACCACCCTATCCCCCCAGGTTTGCCGCAGTTGGCAAGGCTTTGCATCCAAGACCACGATACAAGTCCATGCTAAAACCTAGCAGGTCGTTTTTGTAAAATTGTACAGACATACATGTAAACTTACACATGTTTAACCCTTTAAGCCCTAAGAGTGACTTATAGATCTTACTCTGTCTAACACGAGACGATTTTACTCGTCAAAGGGAGGCCCCTTAGGGCTTAAAGGGTTAAAAACAATCTCCCTTAACCCTTTAAGCCCTAAGAGTGACTTATAGATTTTACTCTGTCTAACGCCAGACGATTTTACTCGTCAAAGGGAGGCCCCTTAGGGCTTAAAGGGTTAAGGATGTTCGCGCTAATTGTTTCTGCACACCCTTACTGTGCACGTAAATTCACATGCCATGTCATGCATCAAGTGCACGCGCTAAGTACTAAAATGAACAATGATAGGGCAGATGGCCATTGCTATAGCTTTGCTTTGATTTAACGATCTTGGACGTTCGGTGACCCTTACTTTTCGTTTCAGAAACAGATTTTATTACCAATTATCTACAAAAGATCAATATGGGAAGTTAATTAAATTTCAAGATTTCAGCCCACGGCACATGGCATCCTGCCATCTTGCAGCTGCATGAAACCATGGTCGCTAAATGCAAACTTGTTCTTTGAGGAACCTTGCTTAATAGGTCCATTTAAACAAAATTTGGCAGATAACATTTCCCTTCAAAGCACTAATTGCAATATTTTGGGACTTGCAGCCACTGTGGCCTTCTTCACTAACAAAGCCCGATTTACTCATATTAAGGTGTTCTTCAGGGCATGTTCTCTCCAAAGCAAAGTCAGTGACCCTCCATTTTTTTTACATTTCTGACATCACTAACTCATCATCGTGTTTCAATGGTAATATTTTCAGAAAAAAGTCAATGCTAGAAAATTTTCGCACAAACGTCCTGAAGGACAGTTTATTGGAATAAAAAGAAAATGAATAAATGAACATAGTAATGAGTAAATCCAGGAGTAAGTATTAGTTCCTGATGCAATAATGAGGGCAAGTGCAAAACTGTTTTATGGAAAACCAGAGCAGAGGACAATATGTTTCAGATGTCTGTCTGTCAATCAGGCATTCGGATATTACGTGATGGTTTGATTTCACACAATTAACCTCAAATCGCATCTGATCGCACAATTCAAAAAAATCGCATAATTCACAAAAGAAAGCACAACATTTATAAAATAAAACATAGATCAACAAGGTTCTTAGGAAATCCTGTATAAATACGCCATTTTTAAGACTAAGGCTAAAAAACCTTTGTCACCTTCCACTTCATAAAATTTGAAGTTCAAGGTGTTATTTTCCATGTCAGGGACCTGGTACAAGTCTCATTCTTTAAGAGTCGCCTATTGATGTAACACAAACACGCCTTTTGTTTAGATTAGCCAATCTGAATGACTGATATATACACATCACTAAAATGCCTTCTGTATTCACATTGGAAGTACAAAGTTAAATGTAGTTTCTTTTGTTGAAAACTGATAAAAACTTACACACGGATAAATGTGTAGTGAAAATGCCCGCTGTTTCTTTGACCAAGTTCCCTCCTTCCGCCCAATCTGACAGCTCACGATCAAGGAAGAAAGCACCCTAAAGGTACGCTCTACATTGTACAATATTGTGACCATCTGTGGTTGACAAGCACCTTGACTAAGCGTTACACAAGCAGAGAGCGGATCGAAACCTAGGCAGCAAACAGCAAACGCTAAAAACGGTGTTAAATTGTAAAACACCAACACTAATTGGGAAAGTGAAGATTTGCCAGGAAAGGAGCAGGGTTTGTGCAGCTGCAAACATATTTTTTACACAAGTCTGACAACCCATTTGTGCATAAATTTCTGCAGGCACGAGTCGCCAATGGTGGGGCGATCGCTAAATGCTCGCAGTTACGCGACTACTACCTGTTCGATGTTTATCAGACAGAAAGAGCTGCACTGAAGGAGGTGGTTGCGAATAAGCAAATAGCATTGATTGTAGACAAAATCAGTGACAGTGAGGGGACTGGTTTGAACTGGATGTTATCCTAGATTTTGACGAACTTTCCCCCAGTGGAAATACTGTTGCGTGGCTGCTTGATTCTCACTTTTAGACCAAAACAAACAACAGAACAGTTTCACAAGCAGTAGTGAAAACTGTACATGACTACGGCATAGAGTACGACAACGTCCGTGTTTTCAATTCAGACAACGTGAGCTACATGAAAAGGGCATTTTGTGACGCATTGTCCTGTTTATTTCCCTACTGCATTCACATCACATGCCACAGCCGCACTGTGAACCTGAGAGATATGCCCAGGATTGAACACTGATGAGATTCAAATTCCTTATGATAAGCATCACAAAGTGTCCTCATTGCTAAAAAGTCACCTAAGCACACACAATTCAGTCAAATATGAAGTACTAAGAAAATTTTAAATAACCCTGTCAAAAATGAAGCACTAATTAAACAAATCCTGGACATAAGTGGAACCTGATGGCCTCTGATTTTAAAAAGGCATTTAAGGAGTTAACCAAGTTTGTGAAATGCTTTTGCAATCTTTTCTACGTGACGAGCAGAAGGAAAAGCTGCTTTATGAAATTTCTTCAAGAGGCCTTAAGTCCAGGTGAGAGTGCCACCATGCCAACAAACCCAACCACTAGAAGCTGGAGTGCCTGGTTTGATTCATGTCGATATTACTTCCTCCTCTTCGTAGATTTCATCCAGGAAGAGGCTAACCCTTGTAGAGCTTCTGCTAGTGATTTTCTTCTATGACTGCAAGAGGTTTATCAAGATGAAAGCTTTATGAATCTTGAGGCTTCATGTTCAGCTGGCATTCCTGAAAGTAAAAGCTCCCACCCTCATGGAATACCTGAATTATTTCCAGGAAAGGGTTCCTCATGTTACCCAGGCCCATGGAAAGATGGAGAGACTCCTGCACTATGTTGGTGTAAACAGCAAGTTAGAAGAAAAAGACCTCACCTTCTGCTTTGAAGTGGAGCACACTTTTAAAGGTACTGAGAGGAAAGAGATAGTTTCACACTTCAGTTCAGCCTTCACTGCTGCCCATTCCAAACTGGTCAAGTATTTTGTTAATGGGGCACAGCCAGCATCAAAGTTTCTGGACCAAGTACAAGTTCTTGATCCATGAAATCTTCTGGATATGTATTGCATATGGACTAGGGATAATTCCATTGACAGCATCCCTGGTTTTGATCAAGTTCCAAAACAATAGTGAGAGCTGTACGTTAACAGAAGATTTATATCCATTGCTGACTAAAAGGTGGAGTGAGCTTTCTCTCCTTTATAAACACATTCACATCACATTCCTGTTTTCGCTGTGCCAGGCATGAAATTTCACAAGTAAGTAATAATTCCAAAGAAAATGAAAGGTTTTCTCCTTTCTGTCCATTTCAATTAAAAACCGGTTTACATACAAAATTTGTATGGCATATAAACTTCGTATGCATGTTTGCTTCATGTGGGTAATAAGAATTGGGTGAATAAAAAATATCACTAACTTAACATGACTGCAATATAGGAAATGGCAGTCACTGGACACTAGCAGATACGGCATTGTTGCTTCAGTTTATTTGAACTTGGGAGGCAAAGGAGATAAATACAGTGTAGAATCCTACTATGTCAGTAGAGAGAAGCTATAAACAGCAGGAAGGCTTCAGGAAGGCAGTACTGTTCTTGAGCCCAGTTGTCACATTGCCAGCTGAAGTTGTTTGCTCAAACAATACCAGCATTTTGTTCCCTGACTTCAAGATGAATGGTTTTATTGTCAGATTCTTTCCAAGACTTTTCCTGGTTGTTAACTAAATGGTCTTTTTTGGACACTGCAGCAGATAAAGATCTATACTGAGATGTTACTTGTCATAAATTTTTGCATACCAAACTAAGTTGCAGCTTTCTTTTTGAATGTTTTGGTTTTGTAGCCTGTGTACAGCTCCCCCGTTTTGTACAAGAACACTTTGGCCAAAAAAGGCAATAAAATGCTGTTCATAAATAATAAACATGTCAAAAATTATGATGAAAAGGAGAAAATATAGAGCGTCAAGTCTGGCAGTTAACAAAAAAGTTCCCCACATATGAAGTAGTACAATCAAGTCAGCAAAGTTGCCATACTTCACATTCCACCAATGAAAAAAGCTTTGCCAGATGGTCTGCACATCCAGGAAAGAAACAAAAAGATGGTTTAGGGTTTGCTTTTGATCATAGAGATAACATTTATCACATTGCATAATTGAAAGGCCACGGGCAAGAACGTCCCCTAGATTTTTTGGCCATTTTCAAAGTGCTCAAAAGTAGCTGAATTTTGACATGTGGGCTTCATTTTAGCTGAGAAACATTCCTCTGAAGTTTGTTTCGAAGGGTCTCTCTTCGTTGTTTAGAAATAAGAGATGCAAAACTGACTCGATTTTCCAAGCGGCATCTATTGTTAAACGAAAAACAAAAGAAACCTTTTGTTTGGCTAAAGTATGAATGATTTCTCACTGTTGTTTCGTTGGCTCAAGTGGATAAGCTCTGAACGAAGCTGACTCGAATTTGTTTTGTTGTGACGCCGGTTAGAGTCGATACGAGGTCAATCATTTTTTTTCCATTCTGTTGCTCTACTTCTTTCAAAAACCAACATATCTATTGTAATTGCATTGCCGTTTTTACTCGCTAGGATCTGGTATTGATACCGTATGTTTTTAGCTGGAATTGTGACGTACACTTTTGGCGTGCAAAGCAGCAACACAAATTCAGAGCTTACCTGTTCATTAAGCAGTTTCCTCGTTACTTCCACTGATATTCAACGCTTGTTCGAGGAATATTTGTGCCCACCTGTTAGGAGATTTGGCATCATTAAGCCTTTGATCCTCAATGAGTCACCAGCATGCCTCAAAGAACCGAGGTGTGTTTTTGTTCCAAGATCATGGTTTAACTTAGCCATTGAGGAACAAGTGAGCCAGGCAGAAGAGTCTAGAAACGCTGCTTCTTCCAAAGCAAAGCATTTGTCGTGGACTTAGGGATCAATTGCTAAACTTCGGCTTGGAATTTAGAATTGCTTTCTAGTCTCTTATTATTTTCTGGAAATTAGCCGCAAGGCCACTCCTTCGCTGTAAAAATTTCTGGGATATCCCATAATAATCTTTCATACGTAAAGTGCAGTGACCATCGTGTGTGTGACTTATAATGTGACTCGGCAACATGGCCGGGAACTGGCACCAGAAAGGCCAGGCAGCAAAGTCCTTGAATTTGTCCTTTAGGTGAAAAGTTAACTTAAACAGATTCAAAGCCGTTTCTACCGCGCAAAGACAAATCGCAGGTTGGTTAAATTGGCAAGCAAGCGTTCCGTGAGTGTGTATGGTGGATTTCCAAGCAGATGATTACTTTGAATTGTGATAGGATCAAGCCCGCAGCGAAGAAAAAAAGACAAAGAACGCCTGATCGCAGGTTAGGAAGAAGAAAACTTCAGCTCAAATGTAAGTTTTGCTTTGTACTTCAGCATTCCTTTGCTTTGCTTTTTTTCGGCATGAGCAGCGTGTTAGCTTAAGGCTTCCTCTTACTGGATTGTCAGAATTAATCATTTCATGGAACGAGCAGTTTTGTACCGGCCAAAAAAATAGTTTCAACTAGAAACATTCTATAAATCACTGACGTAGGCAATTTGCAAAACGTTTAGCCTCTTTCTATAGGCACTACTCAATGATTTGATTTAGGTATCGATTCGTGCAATAGATTTCCTAAGTCGAGATTGTTTTCCTTGGCCTAACACTGCGCTAACCCTAACGTATCCCGACCTTAACTCTAACCTAATCTGAAGCGCTAACCCTAACCTTGTTCCGTAAACCTAACCTTCAACGCTAACCCTAGTTTCGAGCGGTAACCCTAACCCTTGCTCTAATAAAACTGGGAACTCTTAACCCTAGGAGTTAAAGTCAGCATTTGAAAAAACTTAAAACAAAAACAACGCTAACAGTATTGTTTAACAAAGCAGTTCCAAAAGACGCCGACTGTGACATGCAAGTGTTTTTGCATACTTTATTTCTGGAATGCACAACAGAAACAAGGGGAAATGAGTGCAAGGCAGTTTTCTACAGGTATAAACAAATCAGCATGCAAAGCTTGGAGCTGTTTTGGGCATTTTCGATTTTAGCAAAAAATCTAGGGGACGTTCTTGCCCGCAGCCTTTCAATTGTATTAGTGAACAGAGTGGCATTGGTTGGCAAGATGTGGTGCACAATTTTACATTGAAAAATGGCAAGTGATATCTCTGATCACTTTAAATATTATAAAATTAATAGTACTGATCACTTACTTGCCTAGATTGACCCTTGCAACATTCTTTACTCAGTTGTGCAAAGTTCAAATTTCTGACTAATAACAAATTGAGAAGCTGATTTGCAGGAAAATTTGCTTAAAGGTACTTTTTCCATGTATTCTGAATTCATAGGACGTATTTGGATCAGATTCTTTTATCAAGCAAGTCTGTTTTTGAGTTGCATAGGCCACAATATATAAAGAAATTAGTTTTGATTGCAAACTTGCTGCAAAAGTCATTGAAATTAAAGAACTTCTCTCAAAAAATGTCACTCCTGCTTTATGCCAACTTTGAAAATACTAATAATAAATAATAATAAATCATTGCTTACATAGAGCTATTTACAATAAAAAGATATGGAGAAGCCAATTTTAATATTGATTATTCTGCAAGATGCCATTTAATATAATTTGTTCTTTATTTTTGGGAGTATGTTGGTTTTATCATCTGCCAAATACATAACATGTCTTTTAAAATTTAATTGAGGTATGCTCTGGGTTCAACTCACAATGGCTTTGGCTAGTGTTTTAGCCAAAGAAATCAATGAGGCCATGGCTTATGCACTCAGATCTGCTCTTCGAGGCATCCATTAGCATTCCAACTGACCATTCCCCTTCTTCCACTTCTTCCAGGTCAGCTGCAGTGTTACCTCCCTTGCAGTCTCAGAGGCTAGTCTTCATATCACATTTTAAAAACAAAAATACTTGTGGGTAGCACACAGCAACAACTAATGATCTTACACATTTTAGTTTGTAAATCAACCAGTTTCCTTTGCTGGCGAGACTGTCACGATTAAACTATCAGATGCAAAAATGGAACTTATTTTATACTAAATCTTTGTACTACAAAGTATGCTCCTACTATTGGGTGTGAACAACAAAACACCCACAAGAAATATTTGCTGGATATGACTACACTCCTGTGCCAGAAATGTGCAATGTAAGCAGGGCTCATGGGTTTAACATAAGAAGAGGAAGAAAGTTGTTTGTCAATAAGATTTCAAGACTCTTATCATCAAGACTTTGTTCTTTAACTTGGGGTACCCAGAACCTTACAGGTAGACCTGATTAGCCTCTCCCAGACACCACCATGATAAGAGGCCCCTGGTAGGTTAAAAGATGCTTTTCTGTATAAGTTCCTTATCACCCCAATGAAATTCATACCATTATCTTTCGAATTTCTTTAACCAGACCTCTGCAAGCAATGAAACATTGAAGTGTAAGGATGAAGGAGTCAGTGTCCAAAGAGTGACACACCTCCAGGTGAACAGCTTGCACTGCCAAACAAGTGAAGATCGCTCCATATTGTTTAGCCATACTCCTCTTTTGACGAACGTGAAGGGGGATCAAAATAATCTATTCCCAGACATGTAAAAGGGGATTGATCTAGTTTGATTGAATGGTGTGATAAATTCACCATCTTTTGTTCTCCAACAGGACCTCAAAGCTGTTTGCAAGCAAAACAGGACAAGAGCACACATCTAACAGTAGAGTTAGCAGGAATCAGCCAGAAGCACTCACACAACAGAGCAACAACAGAGCCAAAAGTGTTGTTTTGAGTGTAGTTTTGAGTCAGAAGTATCCCCCTGAATATGTTCTCTTGCAGAGTGGATTAAAGATCCAATTTCTATAAGATAGGATCCATTTCCCTTAAACTATGATCCACTTATCTAAAGGTACGACCAATTTACCCTGAGTTACACTCCATTTCTGAATTTTGTTCCAAATACCCCATCATAAGAGTCTTTTACAGCAAAGCAAAAGCGTGGATTGACTTCTTTTCTTTATATTAATGTTTTAGAAGCATCAATCTTTCACTGTGTATTTCTGGAAGGACATAATGTCTGAGAAAATAACAGCTATTGATCATCATCAGAGAGAAATGTAGTCCCCATTTATATGTCCACCAAACCAGAAGTTTTGGTTGCCAAAGATGAAATGTTAGCTGCATTGGTGACAATATTGGTCACAAATTCAAGCCCTTTGACATTGTATCTAACCAAATTTTATGCACAGACAATAACTCCAGAGGAAGAAGTGAAAATATCACAGTACCTTCAAAGAGACTTGAAATATATTGCAAAGACTTTTCACAATTTGTTCATCTGTGACATTCAACTGCAAAAATAAAATAACAGCAAACATACTGTTACAGTGTATATCTTTATTTCACATTAAGACAAAACAAACTATTACTGGTAGTAGTAATTAACTGAACAATCAATCAAGCAAACACATATACTACATGATTATATACAAGTAATAAGGAGACACCAGGAGTCGCTCCTGGGAAGTACTGCACTTAACCCTTAATCTGTTAAGTGTAAAATAATGTGCATATGACATGACGGATAAAAACACTGACAGCGACTGTCAACATGAAGTATATAGTGTTTCTATCTGTATCTGTTCCGTTCGATATCTGTTCTGTATCTGTTCTGCAACTGATCCGTTCACATTCTCGTACTTGTTCTCTATCCATTCTGTACCCATCCACAAACGCATTCCCTGTTAGGTTTATTCTTAGTGGTACTGTACAATGAACAGTTGTGTATTAATTAAAAGAACAGCTAACCCAACCTTCATATGGGAGGAGTCATCTTTATCAAATCCATCCCTTGTTCTCTTGGATTTAAAATTTTCTGAAGGAGAAGAAGAGCAAGTTGGGGAGGTACGCTTGCCACACTTATCCCCAGTGTCTTGTGAGTGATCATCAAACTCAAAAGATTGTGACAGAGATCCATAACCACTCTCTTGGGTACTAACAGCTGAATCTTCTGACAGGGGTTTGAGGCTGGTCCTTACAGGAATGACTTGATTGTTAGATGCAGCATGGGGCATTGGTAGGGCACCTTGGTTCAACCTGGCCAAGCGGCGACGCCTAACCTAAAAAAAATATACGCACTGAACAAATATCATTTCCAATCATAATTAATAATAATAATAATAATAATAATAATAACAACAATAATAATATTAATAGTAATAATTAATAATTAATAGTAATAATAATAATAATATCGCTCTGATGGCTTCTTTAATTTTCAATTGGAAACTTGTGGAAACAGAGTCGAGGATTTTAAAACAATCTTCTGAACAAAGGGAGCAACAATATTCGGAACCTCCCAGGTGCTTGAAGATGTGGGAATGTTTGTCGGAGGCAAGATGTTCACAGATTCGAGTGGCGAAGTGTCTATTGAATTTCAAAAAATAATAATAGTAATAATAATAATAATAAAAGAATGAAGGTTGGGTTAGCTGTTCTTTAAATAAATCATTGAGATTATGATTTTAATAAATTAATGTATATACATTTTACTTATTTATTTACGCACTATTTTAAGCTTTGCTTAGCTCACAGGTTATGCTAGGTGCCCTGTGTTGCTTTCTGACACTGCACACAGATAGTTTTACTGCATAATAATAATAGTTAGCTAAGCCTTAAAGCTGAGCTCCCATTAAAAAACTAATCATTTACTCAAAAAAATAAGCTTTCAAGAAATTCACCACTAAGCACTTAAACAAACATACCAGAGAAAACTCCATAAACACAACATGGAAATCACCATGTGCCAATGCCAAATATCAAATCTTGGTTGCTTTCAGGTGGCTTACAATATTTCCAGCTCTTTCCATCAGTTATACTTTGAAGGGTCAACATTATCACCCTTTGTAATAAGAACTTACAATAATGATATCTCACATAATGAACAATATTATTGGTAATATACAAGTAGCAGTCATCCTTTTCTACATGACAGGTTACAACAGCAAAAACAAAACTTGTTAACTAGAAACACCCCTAATTTTATCTTTTAGAGCTTACAACACAAAAATGGATTTCAACCCCTCACTTTCAGAAAGTAACAACTGGGTTTTTTTATTGCCATCATTCATATTACAAAGGCAACTAACAAAACATCAAAACTTGTTTCATTGTGTCCCATTAAGAAATGAGAACTTCTGAAAGGGGACATTTCTCATGTGCTAAATTGATCAACCAAAATGCTTCTTAAGCAATACAGTAATTTCCACAAAAATTCAAAGATAATGTGACCAGTAGAACAAGTCATTTAGTGAGCAAATTGAGAGAATTTTCCCTCTACCACACAACCTAACACACTCAAAGGTCATGAACATAGACATGTTTCCTGGCATAGTCATTCGAGCTGCATCAAACTCAATCAAACTAAATCAAACTCAATCCAAGAATTAAGTTCGATTGGCTTTGGCAATCAAACTAAAACAAACTCACACAAAAATATCTGGACAATCAAACTAAATCAAACTATTGATTTCTAAACTCCTGAGTTTTTGTAAAACTGGTGTTAAAAATCAATAACAAGTTTTTCTAGGCTTGAGTTACTTCAGTATAACTCACGTTTTTTGTGTTTCCGACAGCACAGAACATAATCTTTGTTCACACAAATTTATTCACTGAACACAATCAAATGCCATCCACTGGATCGTGTTCCATATGTAATTTGTTCACCCATGGAGCACCAAGGAGTTCACAAGAACTCATTCAAAAATGTCCATGCCTTCCAGGATGAAATTGTAATTTGGAAATGTCCGTTTTAAGGAGGGGAAAACCAGACTACTCAAAGAAAAACCTCTCAAAGCAGAGTAGACAACCAGGAATCGAACTCGGGACAAATGGATTGAGTTCAGTTCAGTTTGATTTGTTGCACTGAGTTTGGTTGGTTCAGTTGACTATGCAGAGATGTTGGTGAGCCTGAGATCCAAGATGTGTTTTCATTTACATGTCAATAATAATACAGTCAAACCTCAATTATCCCGATTCATTGGGACCTTGGCAAATAGTCCAGATAATCCAGAGTCCGGATAATCGAAAATATGAATATTAATGAGAAAGAAATTTAAACAGAAGGTATACGGCAAAGGAAACATCATTTTAATTTTGATATCTACACAGCCTGTATGTATTTACATGTACAAATGAAAACTTTCAGTTCAGGTATTTACAAACATTTAAAATGTTCAAGCATTTGTACAGCCCAGCACAGTCAATTGATCCTTTGCTTTTTTGAATCCTGGAGCAGATTTTTCGTGACAGGAAACAAGAGTCCTTTGCAGTAAACACTTCCACAAAAGTCCAGTTTCATCGGCAATGTAGATTTGTTCCGGGATAAGATTCTTTTCCTTGATCACTTTGTGCAGTTTCTGTAGAAATGGTTCAACAGTATCTTCTGCTGCTGAAAGTTTCTCGCCTTGAATGCTGAGGTTCCTGATGCCACGCCATGTTTTAACCTTGTCTAGCCAGCCAGTTGATGCTTTGAATTGGCGATCGGCGGTCTCTGTGTTAGAGAAATGTTTCGCTTTCTGTTGAAGAAGAGGACCTGAAATCGGTGTCCCAGTATATCTTTGTTGAATAAACCAGGAGTACAGGGCTTTATCCAACTGCTCATCATCGGCCAGCTTCAGGCACTTTCGTTTTAATCCTTCGCTTGTCTTGATGCTGTCAGTAAATTTTAAGATTGTCTTTGTTCTTCTGTATGTCAGAGATCTGCTGCTTGCTGATGCCAAATTCTAGAGCTAAATTTGTTCCTTTCTCTCCTTTATCCAAACATGTAATAATAAAATGTTATTTCTGACGAATGAGCTAGCGAATAAGACTGAAATAACTATTTTGTCGGCACGAGATATAACAAGGGTCTGGGTTCCAGGCCGGGGCATCATGGGTAGAAATGTAGGGGTATATAAGACCGGTTATAACACGTGGTTGTCACCTTGGCTTCAGAACCAACCACACTCTTTTTGTTTTGTTTTGTTTAATCTTTCCCTTTGACGTGCGTAATGTCGGTTACCAAAGACGAAGTGCCTGACCTGATTAAAGCCAACAACGATCAGTTAATAGCCTCCTTTGAGGAGCTGCTCAAGGACACTGCAGGTCAGATTAAGCGTGCTAACGATACTTTGGCAGAACTGCCGATGAAAGAGATCAAGGATTTGAAATTTCAAGACCCGCTCAAGTTTAAAAGAGCTAACGAAGACCAGTACAAATTCAATCTCAAACTTATGAAGACCTTCGGCAGCGCCAAGTCCGTTGCCAAGAAGACCAACCTTGAAAAAGTGAAGCCCAACCTCGAAGAATGTGAGAAACTGCTCGTAGCATGGCGAAAACGTATTCCTCTTGCTGACAAGTCTAAATACGTTTGTGGAAAGACCGAGCATTGGCATGCCCGCTGCCCAGCAATGACAAAGTAGTCCGGCTTCCCAACTTCAAAGTGACTACATCAGCAGAATTTATCAGGTGTAGTTCTGTCTTGTTTTCATTGTAATGATTTTATTTTGGAAACTTTGTACGATAACCAGCCTCATTTCAGTTCTGATCCAGCTTCTTGCGATGTTTTCCCGCTAGTCTTAAGCTCGTTTTAAGATCAACACTATTCTGTTGATATTGATACTCCCGCTGATGATCAGGCTTCGAAAATGCATTGAGTTTTGGCATTCATTAGAAGTTTCTTAGTTCATCTTATATGTCATTAGCCAGGGTTACAAGATTCCGTTTTTTCTTTTTTCCACACCTTTTTCCAAAGCTAACAATGCCTCTGCACGTAGCTACAGTGCTTTTGTGTCCGAAGCTGTTAATGACCTACTCCTCAAAGAAATTTTTGTACTCCAGACATTGTTTATCTGTTCTCAAAGACTGATCTTAAAACTGAGACATGTGAACGCTTTCATCTACAAGCAAAGTTCTAGTGTGAAAATTTATCCGTGGCCACTCAGATTTTTGACAATGACTATTATTTATTTAAATTTTATCTGAAGCCAGGTTACCACTGCATTGAAGTTTTCCAAGAGCACTGTAAATACTGTCTCGCGTTTGCTATTTTGGCTCTGGGAAGTTCAGACTTTTTCAATTTTGCACTCTTCCGTTTGGCCTTCCATCTACTCTTTTTATCTTTACCAAGATTCCCAAACCGCTTCAGCCGTTCAGCTTATCGGTTTCATTCTAATTTACTTAAGTCTGGTTTCGTCCCCATGCAAGAAAAGTCTGTTTGGGAACCAAGTTCAAGTTATTGCATGGCTAGGAGTTGTTCTTTACACCATTGATGGCTTTGTTCAGGCCACCGATAAATGTATCGTGAAATTGTCTTCCGACCTTGGGTCCGGCATTCCTGGCATTGTCTTCGAAACACTCCGTTTGCAAGGTTCACGTTAAAAGCGTCACCAGCGTTGCGGGCCAGAATATTTTACCTTCTCCTTATTTTGACCAGGCATTTCTTTTCAGCCGTGAATTCTGTCTTTTCTTGGGATAGCGGTGTCTTATTGTCAGATGATTCTATTTCAGAGATTATCTTTTAGAGTAACAATGTAGATTCCCTCATGTAGAGTTTATTAGGGGATACAATCACTACCAGTTCGAGTTGGTGTCTCTGATGCTTTCGATTGAGCCTGTGGCGCGTTTGTCGAGTCAAACTCTGGACTGGTTTCTTTGTTTGTTTGTTTGTAGAGAACTTAAGGTCGTTTATCTCACCTTGAAGGCCCTTGCAGGGCGTTTGTTCAACGCTAGGGCCATTTGGTATTCACACAACCAGAATAGGCGATGTGTATGGTATTGCCTCCCAATAGTGTAACACAGTCCTAGTGCACCGGTGCACTAGTGCACCGCACCGGTGCATTTATGCACCGGTGCGGTGCATTTGTGCACCGGTGCATTTTCAATATTTTGGTGCACTAGAAAGTGCACCAAAACACTTTTAAGTGCACCGTTCCACTACTGCACCGCACCGGTGCACAAATGCACCGGTGCACTACATAGCACGTGCGATATAAAAGCTTCGTTCGAAACTAATAACATTACAGTGTCAAAGTAGATTACGTACAGTTTTGCGTTTCAAAGATGCACTTTAATGTACTTCCCGAAGACGTGATTTTGTACATTTTTAGTTTTATCTCTTTTAAGTTACTTCGAAAAAACGTTTCACTCGTTTGCAAAAAGTGGCACAGGATTTCTGAAGATAAAACAATTGTGAAATTGGCATCTGCTAAAGAGTTTGAATCGATTCGTTTATGTCAACATCTGACCTACCTGCAACTGAAGAACGTCGTCGAAAAAATTATTTGGCTTCGCTCAGCGGATATTAAATTGCTTGACTTGGCAAAAACAGCTATATCTTGGGAGTATGTCAACGATAACCACACGAGGAAAAGTCAGTGGAGCAACCTACGAATTCTCAATATCGCCAAACCGAACTACAAGCTCGGAACCTACTGTAACAAACCAGGCATGCGAAAGTGAAGAACAAGCACCACTTTCTGTCATGGAAACAGTAACTATCATTCCACTGAGTTCTACCCAGCAGAACCTCGCACTAATGCCGATACCGACTTCCCTAGACTTGACCCCAGACCAGCTGGAGAAATTAAAAGAGAAGGAGCTAAAGAAAAATCATAGTCCGGCACATCTGGCTGTGGCTATAATGAACGCCATCACTACTACAGAACAGCGAATGGGTAGAAGCGTTATGGGGACAAAACAAAGACCCGCACTGGGTACTGATATCTTAAGCAAGATACGGAGATACTACTTTTCCGTGTATCCCTGTGGGGAAAACGACAACGAAGAAAATATTTGGAAGCAGTGCACTCATTGTATGAACAACCGGCTAAAAAAGTACAACAAAGCTTAGACTAACACTGTTATGTATTGAAAACACAGCTCTGTTGATAACACCCCAATTGTTTTCTACATCTAAGGTTAAGTAGTATCACATACACATACCCGACGGACCGGAGCTTCATATTGCGGACCCAAAAAAATACATTAGCCTGAAATTTTAAACCCAAAAAAATCAGTACCGGGCATCAAAATTTTCTACCCAAAAAAATTACAAGACCTAGCATCTCAATACTGATTTATTTAATCAGACACACTTTAAGACCTAAAAAAATATGTCGAATCTTCCCGTAATGTATACTACATGTAACCCGTGGTATCATATATCGTAATTTTATACGCTAATGATCTTGTGCTGAGGGTTTTTATGCAATGTTTGTTTTAGTTTATAATAAAAACAAAAGCGAATTGTATTTGTCGCAGTCAATATACATGCTTAATCAGATGCTAATCAAACTGCAGGACACATCTTTTTAAATTCTAAATGCAGTAAAAACCTAATTGTGCAGATATGTTAGTCTGATTTTGCAAATCTTAACTCCCTCTTTTGCACCCCACTGTCACGAAAATACTTAGTACGTCGGAAATGAAAAACACAGAACAGACCATTTGAAGTCCTGCAGTAATAGTCGCGTTTCATCAACGCGTAAAACAGCTATAAACTACAAACTTTCACATATTTTGAAAATCGACAAGCGGTTCAACTATTACCTTCACATAGGTACAAATAGCGAAATTAAATCGGCGCAGAAGCGATATTTTACAGCAAAAATCAAAAAATAATCGGCATAGCGCTCATTAAACATCATTTCCGTTCCGAAATGACTAGAATAACGCTAATTTTATAAAGTCACTTGTGATACTTATGTCAATCTAATTTAATTTTCGGTAACACACACAAAAAAAAACCCATCTAAATGTTTAGTTTTTTTCAGTGCGCGCCAGAATGAGCCATTTTTTTAACCACTGGCGTGAATTGTGCGGCAAACAGCGTTCTCTCAGTCTTTTTTCTTGCTTACCGAGATCGAAGCGGTGTCACAATTGCTCTATTACAAATGACAAGTTTAAAATCCACTAAGCGATTGGAGAATGTCAAGATGTAATCGCTCAGATAGTTCAATAACTTCTCTGTCGCTTCTAGGCCTACGTTGAAGGTCTGGACAGATAAAGCGAGCTGTAGCCGCATACACAAGTGCTGCTTTTCCTTTCTCCAAATAGTAAGAATGAAGTGACGTGTCTTCTTCCTGTCTGAGAAAAAAGTGGCCTCTCAAAACTTCGGCTCCAGTCGGAAAGCACATGCCCCAGTCGTCTTTGATTCGTTTATTTAAAATCTCTGGGCCATTTCCAGTAACTTTTAGAAGGTAGTATTCCTCTCCCAGATCACCAGAAGCAATGGCCACGATGGTGTTCTTTGCCAGAAGTTCCTTAACTGAACTCACATTCTCTGATGTGTCTGATCTCGTGGTCACTCTGTTTTGCTGTAGGGTTTCCGTCTCCATCAGTACTGTTTGCCAATCAGAAACATAGTCGACGTTTTGGCAGGCCTCGTAGTCCTCTTCGATGCAGTTTTCGCAGTAGCAAGATAATTGGCGTGTCCGAATACTACATGAATTGCTTCCGGAAAGAACACTGTGAATTCCTCGGTTCCCTTTCACTTCTTTGAAATATCTCCCGCGACGATCTCTGTTAACTTTATCCACATAGAAGAAAATTCGTCTTTTCAGTTGCACATTTTCTGACTGGTAACGTGAAGGAGCTGGAGTTTTCAAATTATTTTCTGCGAATTTAAAGAGGTCTTCGGCATTCTGGATAATCACATTTCTCTTTATAATTTCCATATCCGCTTTATGCTTTAAGTTTGCCCCTGCGCCATCTTGAGGACCTTTGGCATGAGATGTTTCGAAGTAGTTGCGAATTGTCCTGTAGCCAAAGTCTGCGTTCGAGAATGAAACATCACCCATGCAGTGCCGACTCTTATACTGCGCAGAGCACCCATCAGTCAACTCGTGCATGACTTCAACATCGCACTTTATTTCCTTCAGGTAACCAGCAACAAGCTCCCTTACTTGGTGGACAGAATGGTGGTCATGTTTGGTGTCTGGCGAGATGACAAAAATGTGTTCAGTGATGATTACTGGATCTTCTATGGTGACCTCTACACCATCCACATCTTTTAGGGCGTGTCTGTGTAAAATAGTGACATGTATAGAAGCTTGCGACTGTGAATAGTACTGGCTCTGCAGTTGCTCTTGACTTGTACAGCTATAATTTTCGGAGTAGTCGTGAACACAACAAACGTGCTCTAGGGGAAGATGAGCTATGGAGTCCTTCATCTGCTTGCTTTGCCAGCTTGCACGAAACTGGTGGGAGGAAAATTCATGCAGCAGCGTTTTAAAGTTGTCAAACATAGCACCAGGACAAGTTT
Organism: Catalaphyllia jardinei; assembly: GCA_022496165.2. Classification (NCBI taxonomy): domain Eukaryota; kingdom Metazoa; phylum Cnidaria; class Anthozoa; order Scleractinia; family Caryophylliidae; genus Catalaphyllia; species Catalaphyllia jardinei. The sequence continues at coordinate 23,584,225 of CM042749.1, forward strand.
CTTTTCTAACCAGTTGCAGCTTTTTTTTTCTCTTTCCCTTCTTGCGTTTGCCCAACAGTGACATACTCGAACTTTTGCCAGTTAACGGAAGGGGCTTGAGGGCTGACATCTTCTTCTTCTTTCATAAGGTCAAGTTTGTCTACTCCACAACTCTCACATTCTCTATTCAAACATTCTCTTGAATGATAACCATTTGTTTCTTCTTTAGCACAAAGTGTTGCGTTTACAATGTCACTTAAGTGCTCAAAAACTGGAAAGTTTTCGCTCTGTTCGATCTTGGCTAAAGTGCTTCTTCGAAAATCCATGCACGACTGAAACAACATTCGCGTTTCAACATGAAGTCGACAGCAGCAGGTAATTTTATCTTGACTCCTCGGAGCGATAACATAGAACGGTTTGCACCTCTCAAAACTCCTTTGGCCCATTTTTATCTTGGGGTACTTTGCCTTGAATTCCAAAAAGACTTCAGTCTGAGTTTTGTCCAGTATTTGTTTCGGATGGCTGACAAATGTCCGTATAGCAAGCCGTTTCCTAACCATATCTTTTTTGTTCCCAGTCGGTCTGGAGATGCCTGGGCTTGACCAGAAATCATGCGCTAGCTTTCGGTGTTCAGTCGGGATGGCATCTGACCGCGTCCGTCTATCTGTGTAAAGCCAACAGGACTTGCTGCTCGTAAGGGTCTTCGTACGGTGCTTGAACGCACGACTTAAACGTTTTCGGTTGATCCCTAACTTTTTAGACACCTTGCTCTTGAGGCGACCACTAGCTACTTTCTCACCACAAAGAAACGCAAGACTTGCTTGAGTAGCTGCACGAGCATCATTAGACCTCTTTCTTTTCGTCGTCTGAATTGCTTCTGACGCATCTTCCAAAATGGATGTGGCTAGTTGAACTTCTTCTTCGTTTTCCGGAGTGTTTACATAGCCAAGACGTTTAAGTGACTGCCGTGTGGTGGGGCTATTGACAAGACTAGCAATGACAGCAACTTTTTTTCTTGGACTGCGTGGAAGACTACTTTTCGTAGCATCGACGGCTCGTTTTCGTGCAGTCCTGTTTCCAAACGCTCCTCGGACGGATTTTGGTGAAACAGAAGCACTCGTGGATGATGCCCTCTCCTTTTCTTCTCTTTCTCTTGCTCTCTGACATGCTTTATAAAGCTGCCAGTTCGGTTTTGAAACTTCACTTCTGCCGCTTTGTTCTTCATCGATCCGTGGCCTTTTTCTCCTTCGCTGTTCTTTTCTATCTTCTAAAATCCTGTCTTTGTTTTTCCAGTAGAATCGTGCATTGCTTTCCTTCTTTTTTTGTTTCTTCCTCTCTCGCGATTCACGTAGTCGTTCAGCTCCAGTTTTACCCATATTGAGAACTTTCGAGGCCGGATAAAGTCACAGTGCAACTCGAGATAAAATAATATTTCTTGTCTGAAACTCACCCTTATATATGTTAGTGCACTAGTGCACCGGTGCACTGCGATAGAAACATTCTTTCACTGAAAAGTGCACCAAAATATCGAGCGTAGTGCACCGCACCGGTGCACTGGGAACTGGTGCACCCGTGCACTTCGATTAGCACGCGGTGCACTTTCAAGATGTCCGTGTTTGACAATGATAGGAAGAATTCAAAATTCTATATATTTTGGGTGCTAAAAGGAAAGCTATGACAGATTTTAAAGACGAAAAGAAACTTCGGTTGATGTACAACGCAGAAAGACAATTTTCCTCCATTGTCAATCGAAACTTTTTGCTGCGTGAAGGTTTTTGTTTGAAAATAGTGATTACTCGACTGCCATATTGGACAACGGTAAGTTTTCATAAACATATTTAATAACTTCATGCAAACTCTTGTTGATTGTAATAAGGTGGCACACAAAAGTTTATCTCATGTTCATGTCGAAATAAGAGACCAACTAGAGAAAACAGCGCTGAAAGATGTTTGGTGCATTGACTTTTATAACTAGGTAGTGTAAATGTTACGGTCAGAAGTTCGAAGAGCACAAGATTTCACGACATTATTTCTTTTCTACTGCTGTTTAATGTTCGATAAATGTTGCTGAGCGGTCAGAAGCATTACTTTTATCATTTTTCGCAATTATATTCGATTTTTTGTGCGAGGTGCCTTATTAAACATGAAAAGTATATGTGAGTTCAAGCGAGTCTTGTACTGTAACTGAACACCATACAGATAGCCATCTGCAGGTGTTACCTTCCAAGCATTACAAATTTGCCCTAAGTATCGCATTTCTCTTGATGCTAGGTAGATCCCTAGGGATTTTAATGTCATAGCTGACTTCATCAGCAAGCTTGATATCTTTCCATCCGATCTTTGGGACTTTGATCAGAACGCTCTGCTAGATGGTCTTATCCAGGGGCTAGCTGACAGAAGGAAGACGACAGTTCTGTCTTCAAAGGCAAACTGTTCATCCTTGCTGTACCACCGAGCTTACCGCAAGTGAAAGGAATTCACCTTTACTACGTTTAACGGGAGTATTCCCCCCCCATACTTTCATGTTTCATTGTACTTACAACACCTTACAATCCCATTCCTTAATGGCATTAAGTGGGCACATAGTATGGCTGGTATCCCCTCCCCCACGGATAACCCTATTGTCGAGGCAGTCAGGTCTGCTTCAAAAATAATTCTTGTTATTGTTAACCGCAAGGAGCCTATCTCATCTACTGTGATTCATGATGACTTATCAGATTAGTAGTTCTAACTTTGATAACCCTGCTGAACTGCGCGATATTACCTTGTATGTTTTGTCATTTGCTGGCTTCTTTAGGTTCAACGATGTCTCCAGGATAAGAAGGAATGAGGTATTCACTGTTATTTAAGTGCTCAAAAGTAAGAACGACCAGCTTTGTTGGGAAAAAAGTAGAAAATTTCTGAGCTCCCTAATTGAGCGTGTCCTATCAAGCTCCTTTAAAAGTATCTTTCCAAATTTCTGATTTTCTGATTTTAAGACCCATTTCCAAGGGAAAAGATTATTTGAGTCGATAGCCCCTGATAAGCCTATTACTTACAGCACTATGAGAGACGCTTTCAGGCGTGACTTGAAGGGCATTGTGGCTGACCCTTCCAAGTGCGGGCCGCACTCTGTGCGTCCTGGTGGAGCGACTATGTCGGCTTACAGTGGTATCAGCAACAGAGTGTTTTCAGCGACACAGTCGCTGGAAGTCGCTGGAAGTCGGTGCAAGCCACAGACATATATGTTGTTAATGATCTGGATCGAAGACTTTGTTTCCAAATTCCTTAGGCTTTAAGCCATGCAGGCTATCAGTTTCTATCTATCTCGCCTTTACCCAATACTTTGTCACTCTATATAGGGGTGGTTCTCGCCAAGCCGTCCCCAAATAAATCTATTTGGTTCAGCGATGCTGTGTTGTTATTTGTTGTGGAGTGGAGACAAAATATGTTATTTCTGACGAGTGAGCTAGCGAATAAGGCTGAAATAACTATTCTGTCAGCACGAGATACAACAAGGGCCTGGGTTCCAGGCCAGGGCATCATGGGTAGAAATGTAGGGGTATATAAGACTGGTTATAACAAGTGGTTGTCATCTAGGCTTCAGAACCAACCGCGTTCTTTTCGTTTTGTTTTGTTTCATTTTCTTTTTCTTTGTTTAGTTCCTTCTTTTTCAGGTACTATGCATCTAGTCCGGTAGGATCGGCTGTTCTAATTTCATTTTTGTAAAGCCTTTGTAGGATGGGCGTCAAATCATTTGGAGCTTGAGCCTTGGTTCCTACCCAGATTTCCTGCACATTTTTTTCCCCACAGGTTTTTTTTTGCGGCAGGTTTTTTCTGGCCTCCGTTCAAACTGCATTTGTTTTGTTAGCGGTTGCTCAGCTCAACTAGGTTTTTGTCCGTTTTCTTCTTTTTTTGTTCTTTAGGTTTATATTGTAATTTATTTACATTGTACGTATGTAGGAGTTGTTGATCCCCAGCCTAACTGGCTCAAACCTTGAGAGCTGATATGGGGGTGTAGGCCAAGATGGCCTGTGTATATTATAGTTTGATGTAATGTCTGAGTTGATGTTCCCCAGCCTGACTGGCAATGTAACTGGCTCAAGGCTTCAGAGCTGATATGGGGATGTAGGCCAACATGGCCTGTTTATGTTTTAGTTTGATGTAATGTCTGAGTTGATGTTCCCCAGCCTAACTGGCAGTGTAACTGGCTCAAAGCTTGAGAGCTGATATGGGGATGTAGGCCACGATTGCCTGTTTATATTATAGTCTGATGTTATGTCGGAATTGATGTTCGCCAGCCTAACTGGCAGTGTTACTGGCTAAAAGCTTGAGAGCTGATATGGGGATGTAGGCCAAGATTTCCTGTTTATATCATAGTCTGATTTTATGTTGGAATTGATGTTACCCAGCCCAACTGGCACAAAGCTTGTAATGAGAACTGTTTTGGGGAAGTAGACCAAGATGACATGTTTATCTTACAGTTGAATGCAATGTCGGAGCTGGATTAGTGTGGAAATTGCTTCATCTTTGCTACCTTTTCTAGGTTAAGTCATGATGTTATGTCGGAGTTGATGTTCTCCAGCCTAACTGACATAAAGCTTGAGAGCTGATATGGGGATGTAGGCCAAGATGGCTTGTTTTTATTATAGTTTAATGAAATATCAGAGTAGTTGTGGCCTAGCCTAACTGGCACAAAGATTGTAACAAGAGGTCTTTTAGAGAAGTAGACCAAGATGGCATGTTTATCTTTAAGTCAAATGCAGTGTCAAAGCTGTTGTCCTACAATCTAACTGGTACCAAGACTGCCGAGTGCTTATCTGTAGAAATAGGTCAAATAATTGGTTTATTCAGTAATAAGAGTGTTGTAGCTCACAAGCCCTATTGGCACTAGCAAATGACTAAGAGTAGAGATCGCTTTATCCTTGCTTGCTAGGTTAAGTCATGTAAATTGTACATTGTTTGCATTATACAGTGTTCGAGTTGGTTCTCGCCAAGCCGTCCCCAAATAAACTTATTTGGTTCAGCGCTGTTGTGTTACTTGTTGTGGAGTGGAGACAAAATTTATTGTCTGATTATCTTTAATCAATAGTACGACTCGCTTTTGATTTGTAGACGTATTTTTTATTTGAGTTTACAATCGATCACTCGTGTCTTTACATAACCCACGCAGCAAGAACTAATCAAGCATGAAATTCCCTTGGCAACAAAACAATTGAGCCAATCAGATATCAGCTGAATGCATCAAAATATTTCTGTTTCATCGCACTTATGAATTTGAAAAGCGCACAGGATAATATGCTGTTTTAACAGTCTTTTTCGTTTTTTTGCGATTTTGAGTTTTTTATGATCACAACTAATTAATATTCATGAAAAATTGGGACATGAGAAAAAAGTCTGGATAATTAAGGTCCGGATAATCGAGGTTCGACTGTACAGCAAAGTGGATATTAGACAATGCATCAATAATATCCTATATGCACAAAAGTCAGACAGTTAAATCTCAAAAACATCTCATTAGGAAATCAAAGGGCTCTTGTGAGCCAACTCATTCATGCTCTTAGCCATGAAATGACTCAAGTGTTTATTGTGTATTATAGTGTTAAACAATGTTGGTGGTGCATCAATAAGCATCAAGCTTCTTCCTGACATGTATCTTAGCTATCAGCAGGCTTACAATTGATTGATTGGGTAAATGAATCATTTGCTGCACAATAGATTAGGACAATATAGCATCATTCTGTATGTTTTGTTGTCAAGCATTTGAGTTCATTTTTTAGCAAATGTTGTGTCGTCTAAATGAAGTGAAAGCCTCACTCACTGTTTGCTTGTTACAGTTTATGTATGGTATTTTATTCAAAGAAAATGTAAGTGATTAGTGGCAATATTTATCAGTTAACCTTGAGAAAGCTTAATGTAACTGTTTTAAACATGTACCACGTGAAACTAAAGGAGAATATTCTATATCACGTGCATCATATTGAGCCTATTTTGTTAGTTTGGTTGTTTGCACGGTGGGAAGGTTGAGTGGACGGAGAGAAGCATACATGTACACAGACGTAACTGATCATTTACTTTATATATTACTAGCTACAACGTAGTCTCTTGGAGTTTTATTGAGGCTTGTGCCACTTGAAGTCCAATAAATACATATTATCATATTATGGTATTCAAGAGCAAAATGTCTTGTTCACAGCATTCTGCAAATTTGGGTTGTGTATCATTCACACAGAAAAGTTTTCTTGTCAACGATTTGTGCAAATGGTTAGCAAAAATGCTTGATGGTAAGTTCTGTTCAGATTGGTCACATACCATTAACTCAAAAAACTCTTAATATTTAACAAAAGTTTAACCTGATAATAATTCCAAAATGGTGGTGAAGAAGTTTCACAACAAAGATATTAGGTAGTCTGACAGTTCATTAATTAACACTAAATAAATCACTTTATTCAAGTGTCAGTTTTGATTTCTGGTGGTGGAAATTTCTCAAAGCAGTATTTCAGTGTGTATTAGTCCAGGTTGTAGTGGTATTATATGTACCAATATGTTTTATATTTCAAGGAATAAGAGACAGTCATAATGACTATGCCAATATCTAAGGTGCGTTGGTTTAAGCTATGATGGTGAACTACAAATTGTACATCAGCTATAGGCTGGCTAAATGAAGTTGAGTGTGCAAGCTTAGTTTTCGAAGGAAAGCGTTGAAGTCTGAGTTGTCATTGTCATTATTCATTTGACTAGTGTATCATTGTTTATAATAATAACTTATTCCTTTTTTATTATTAAATAACTATGTGGGTAGCCAGGAATAATCCAGTAGATGTAACATTAACTGCTGCCCCTGAAATTAAATAGATAAAAAAAGATGAAGATCTTAATAAAAATAATTTGGAAGATACCAGAAATAGGGCACATCCCTTTTTAGTTGACCCGGGCCTAGCAGGACAGTGAAAGGACAGTGAAAGAGTGAAAGAAAACACACTGCAAATAACTCTGATCAACTCTGTTTCCAGCAATCTAAGACACTGAATTGATTATTAGCCTGCATTTCGACCCCATTTAGCTGATTGCAATGGTCACCAAAATATTAATTAATGTTACATAGCTTTTAAAATTGTCAGTTTTGGTATCATGGTTAGATTCATGAAACCTGATGTCTTGTTTTGCCTGATCGATCTGGGTCTACACGTGTAACACACGAGCGACGATAATCAGAAACGAAGTACAGATACCATTCCACTTTATGCATTTCAGGATATCATCTGTTACTGATAGATTCGACGTTGGGCCATTGTTATAACGCAAAAGTGGTCATTTAGCATTTCAGTGGAACTAGCAGTTTCATAACGTTGTAAATGTTACTGAATGGAACTTTATAGCAATTGTCACACAGGGATCGTAAACCTGGCGATTATTTCTGGACGTCTAGTCTGAAACAGACTTTAGTTTAGTTCTGGGTCGTTTCGATTTGACGTGTGGGCTGTATATTTTCCTCAAAGTAAATTCAAACATTTAAAGAAAGCAATATTTACTCACCAGAAATCGCAAAAGCTGGAAATCAAAATCCACAATGGCTGGCTTGAGCTGAGGAGTTTGCACTCCTTGAGCCTGTGATGGAGGCTAACAAATCCAACAAACATCTCGAAACAGTTTGGGCTCCACAAATTCTAATATTTTTCAACGTTTCCAACCAAATTCACTCCATGTGTCAACTAAGTATACATTCCATCTGGCGGTGTCGGTGTGGACAACATTCGTGAAAATATGGCTGCCTTCTCTGGCACGTAACACAAGATGGAAGGAAGGGTAGGTACGCGGGCTCGTTTTCAAAGAAAAAAGAAATATTTTAAAAAATCTATATACATGTAGATATGTTTTGGACTAATTTTATTTACTGAATGCCTACATTTAAGAATCAATCATCCAGAAGGCAATGTTTGCTATTCGTGGCAAGTTAGCTACTTGGTCAGCGGCTGCTCAAATCTAACCAATTTGTTACGTCACTTCCGTCTACGCAGATTTCTGCTAACACCATTTTGCCCCTCAAAAACTCATTGCTTCGCAATGAATGAGTTAAAAAGGGACCACATATTTCTGCCCAAATGCAGTGGGTTACCTTATAGGGTTTTAAGATTATTAACCATATCTGGATGACTTTCCAAAAATATGCTTGTAGAACAGAAACCATTCGGATAACCTAGTCATTTATTATTGAGTTCAACGATAAGAGAATGCCTTCTGATCCTGTCTTTCCTGTGGGTTTATGTCTCACAGTTTCCCACGATGCAAGATGATTTCAGAGTTTCAGTTCCATCTTGGCTGGACTGGAACATGACCTCGGTCTCTGATGCCTTGCTTTGAAGATTTACCCACACGTTGTGCATTTCCATGTGCTTTTCTTCTTTGTTGCCCTACATAGGAATCCCTGCAGTTTTCCCAAAAGTTTGTGAAGTTGTGTTGATGTGTTCAAACCATTACTAGCTAAAATGGCGTAATGTACTTATCTGAACACCAGAAAGCTCTGTATTGCCGCATTTTTTCCAAAACTGAATAGGTAACATGCCAATTTGTGATCTGTCAAGTACGCTGCTTCTGGTAGTGATTCAATTTCCGCTTTGTATGAATAAAGGTGCAAGGCTCAACTGTAAAAGCTCAAAACAGGTGTTCATTTATTTCTGGAGTGTTTTTTTATTTCATGTTTGTTAATCCTAAGTTGCACACATTTGACTTATTAAGGTGGAACTTCAGGATTATTAATCCTAAAATGCATCAGTTTAGGATTAACAATCTTAACATCCACACTTAATAATCCTAACCTGATGCATTTTAGGATTAATAATCCTAAAGTACCACTTTTTACAATGATAAGTCAAATGGAACCAAATTTCACTTGACCGGCCACCATTACAAAAGCAATTTCAAACTCAAGAACTACGTCTCACAGGGCTTGCTCTGTAATAGATGTGATTCAGCCAAAGTGTTTAAGTGACAAACTTACCGTACAACTACATGTATCCTTTTATGAACAGATTGTGTTTACAAACAATATTTTCAATGTCTTTGACTCGTTCATAAAAACAATGCAAGCGCAACTGCCATGGCCGTGAAACAACAGCACTGCGTACAATGCGAAATAAACAACTTTATTAAAAAAATCTAGGGCATGTGTTGCGTATATGAACAACCAAAAGAATCCAAGCATTGCCTTAACCTGGGCACAAGAAGGGAAGAGGACCAGGGGGCAGCCGAAGATGACATGGAGAAGAACTGTAGGAGAAAGGCAGATGGGTTTTGCCAGCGGGAGTGAAGCTGTTACTGCTGCAAGAGACGGAGCAAATTGGAGGAGACAAGTCAACCAACGGCCCTGTTCTCCCAGAGGAGACTTAGGAAATAAGTCACTAAAACGATTATCCAGAAATTTTAAAAGTGGCTGATTTAATGTTCAAAATGTACCCAAAGGAAAAGAAAACAGCCAAATACACCAACAACTAAGTGTGTTTATGAACGATATTTTCTGTCCTTGAGTCTTCAACAAAAAGCAGTGTGAGCTGGAAAATATATTGTAGCAGTGCTTGAACAAACAACAGCACTGCATTCAATGCAAAATTGAAAAAAAATATGCTTTACCAAGATTACGCCCAACTTAATCAAAACCAGCTGATTTAATGTTTATAGTTTTAGTAAAAGAAAACAGGCAAATGAGTGTTTACCAACAATATTTTCTCTGTGCTTGACTCTTCAACGATAAGCAACTTAACTCACTCAACTTGCAACTCAACTTATAGCACCACGTTCAATGCAAAATAAAAAAAGACTAACGAAGATTTCCCAACTGATTTGAAAGTGGGTAACAATTAATGTACAAAATGTACCCAGAGTAAAAGACAACAGGAAATGAACAAGCAAAAGGCAAAATCTCTCTTTGTGAAATACAAAAGCTGGCTAGTTTTTTAGAGCACTATTTTTTCTTATGTGCAATCTCTCAATGATGTGAAAGCATTCTTGATATCTTGAGACATAAATAAGCTCTGAAGGAACAAAAACATAACCAAGATTTCTGAAACTCAAATTGCTTAAGAGAATTTGGAGCTTAAATCTGCTTGATTAGGAACAGTTTTCAGTTGGACTTACTACTGCCTATTTCTAGATTGATCACTGAAAATGACACAAAAGTTAAAACAATACCCTGAAAAAATACACAACTCAGGAAATCCTGGAAGGGAAATTACATAATTGGGGTTAAGTATGTGCTACTGTAAAGAGTATGCTTTTGAAGTAGTCTACTGTAAACGCAAGAATCGGGATTTTGGTAAACAGTCAGGATCTTGATATAAAAAGAACCTAAGTTTCTAATTTTTTGTTAATTTTATTCAACCCATTGGCTCATAAATGCAAACTGGGTGCCACTGAAATGTTCTTATTGTCCTCATATTCTAAATATAATTAAAAGGAACCAATTTTAAACAGTAAAAGTAGTTAATTTCATTAATACTCGCATTTTAAAAGTAAAAATCAAAATCAATCAAAAGAACTTGTGCAAATCTTGAGGTAATTTCAGGCTTGCTTCGTTAGATACCAAAAGTCACAGACTTATTTACTTACTAACATGCCCAATAAATCTGTACCTGGGGTTCAAAGCCACCTTAAAGTTTTGAAAGGAAACTCATGAATAGAGTTTCTCATGGTTACCATGGCTAGAAGCATTGCTTGTGGATGCATACGCACCCTAGTAAATGCAGCCTCAGTTTACAACATATATTTTTGCCATTGGACATCCACGTTACAGTTAATTGGCAGCTGTCAAAACAAGGTATTTGCTGACCAATATCACATGACCACATTGACTGGCACCTTTGAATGCCAACCCAGGATTGAAATTTAACTGAAGTATGTATTTTTCTCCTCCAAGAAATGGTTTTAGTGCTTTGGTTTTGTGCAGTTTATGATTATTCAAACTCAGAACGGAAGGCTAAACAGTGTAAACGGAAAACCAAAGTTACACCTGGAATTAAAATTCTCCATTAACCTGGGTTACCTCAGTCAAGCTTTGAACATGAGAATAATGGGGCTCCGCTTCGTACGTATTTTTCAATACTTTTTACGCTCCTGCTAAAGCACTAGACACCAAGAACGCACTTTGCTATTACATAAGACCAGGTAACATGCATGTAGGAACCACGTTTGCAACAGTCATGAAAACGAGACTAGGTTAAACTGAGTGTAAGTAATGTCACCTTACGATATCAAAACATAAAAGCTGAAGGGGACATTTTACTAACTTAAAGCTAAGAAGAATCTTCATCTGAGAATATAAAATGTTTACCAATACAGTGAAAAACCAATTAGGCATACCTCGTCAGGTGTTAGTTCGCTCATTTACAGATCTCTTTATCTTGCCTGGTAACAAGGTTGTTTATCGTGAATAGAACATAGCACTGTATAACGTCTCCACCTTCTTAAAACATTGGCGAACGGTCTGGCGAAAGATGGTGAGAGGGTCGGTCGGTGAGAGGTTGATGAAAAATAGTTTCGTGCGCCCGCGGTCGATGTGACGTTTAACCCGTTAGTCATTTGGTCACGCGCTTCCTGGTATCGACAAAGGCCTGTCGGGATAGCATATCTTCGCGTTCCCCCATTTTACTTAAGATTGGCGTTGTTTCGCAGTGTGAAACGTGATTGCAAGCAAACATGAGCAGAGACAGAGCTCCAAGGGTTTTTCTTGGTCGTCTACCTCGCGATATCAGGGAAAAAGACGTTGAGAAGTTTTTTCGAGGATTTGGACGTATCCGAGACATAAATTTAAAGAACGGATTTGGCTTTGTGGTACGTACAGATGCATATATTATTTATAGTTCAAGTTATCATATAAGCACACAATTATTTCCTAAGGACGACTGTTATAAATGAATTTGGAGTGTGTATGAATAGTTTCCTCTAAAGTCCTTTCAGCCATATACAAAAAAATGATGTTTTAACTTCTCTGAAACAAGTCGTAAGCTTAAGGACAATGCCTACTTTTGTCAGTGCGCAGACGTTCTGTGCATCATGCATGGCAGTTTACACACCACACATGCTAGCGTTGAAACTGACACGATCAACTCCGCAACAGAAGTGCACCGCTAAACTGAAAGCAAAATTTTCCTAGTGTGACCAAGTCAAGTTTAATGAACCTCTACTAAAACTAGTAACACCAGGATGGCAGCATATTGCTAACCACTAAGTGTTAACGGCTTTTATCTGAAAAACCAACTGTTATCTCAGGATTTGATCCAGGCTAGACCATTACACCAATGCTAGACTGCAGTTGAAATTGTCCCTTAAAAATGTTCAACAGTGTAATTTTTTTTTTGGGGGGGGGGACTTGAAAAGAAGAACACATGAAGAGGTACTGCTCAGTACAGACATCACAAGCTAAAACACCTAACATGGAAGGAATTTTATCCCATGTTTAAATTTCATTCTTGAGTCACATTTCAGTTATGCGCTACTGAACTTGTGCGTCTTGTGCTTAACTTATCATGGTGCACTCACCTGGCAATCTTCAACATGTCAACATGTCAAATCAAAACCAGACTGAGTCAGACAAAAATTATACAGAAGAACAGTTTACATTACCAGTCAAAGGCATGACAGCATCATGGATTTTAAAATAAAATACTTGTGGGTACCACGCAGCAACAACTAATGATCTTGGTCACCTGAGTTTATTAATCAACTAGTACTGTGCGCTAGTAAGACTTCACATGACATTTAGTGGAAAATAGTCGTGCTTATGGTGATGAGTTTTAGTAAAATCTAGCAGAAACACATTTAAGATTTTAGATGGATCCTCCTCTTATAGAAAAATTTATACAGTACCGCTCAAATGTAAGTCTCGTTTCTCGCAAGACAGGTCTTGTTTTTTCCCCCGGTTCTATTCAACATGAATCGTTCATCCTAACGCTGTAATGCTATATCTTTGAAGACAGGAATTTCTAATAAGGTTTATGTGATGCGACGTTTGTATTAAGTCAAAGTTTTTGCAAGGGAATGTTCTGTCTAGCGGCACATGTTGACGAGTCGATTACGCAATTTGCGGCAAAAGAACTTTTGTTTTCAAAGCGTCGCGGCAAAAACATCGCTGGTTCCATTTGGCATAAAGCTTACGCAAGTATATGTTACTAAAACTGATGAAAATAATTATAACCCAACAAATAGCCAAATGAATGTGATAAAATATATCATTCGTGAATGGAAATTTTCACCAACAGTTTAAAGTACCGCTCAAAAGTAAGTTACCACCGTCTTGCGAGACTCGTCGCGAGAGAAACAAGCCAAGTCTTGTTTGAAACGAGACAGGTCTCGTTTCTCGCGAGTGCACTGGAAGTACTAATACTTCACTTTCGTCGATATTCAAACCTGTTTTGTGCATTATTGTACCGAATTGTTAGGTAGGCATGATTTTCATTCTCATCAGCGATGTGTGTGTACCATGCATGTATTGTAAGAATTTCTTTTTGCGTCTGCAAGCTGGCAACTTCTTGCGGCTTCTTGTGGTCGCTTGCTCTTGGATCCTACAAGGCACAAGAACTTCTTTGCCATAGGAAGTTAAAAACAATAAAATTTCTTTGCAGTTAGAAGTTGAAACCGAAAGAACTTTGCACTGACGTCTTGGCACGCGAAGAATTGTATCACGACGAAGCGCAAAGGCGCCAGCAACGGTCGCATTTCTCCAGCGCCGGTACCTACCGTAAGAAGTATTTTAAAAAGACATAGTAACTATGATTAAAGCGATAAATTCTTAACTCTTGACAATTTAAACTCCAAAGCTCAATTCAGACATCGAACTTTTCATGAGCCGAACTTAATTTGAAGTTGGACCGATCCAAATTGTCAAACGTAATCTGTAAATTCAGAAGGGCGAACGACCTTAGTTATGTTTCGAACAGATGATGCCAGCCGCTCGAATAGCCAAAAGTAATAAACGGATGCAATGAAAATTTACTTCGAATGCTTTGATCAGCGTGAGCTGCTGTTTATATGTTCTACAAATTATTTATATCGGTGAAAACGTAAACAAATACAGCTGAAGATGTTGATTCTCACCCACACCGACGCACAAACAAATCGTTGACCTTCCAACGTATACGGCTACCATTACACAGAGGTCTTAGTTAGTTTCTTAATGATGTGATTAACATTAAGTTCTAAGCTTAAGCCATAAAAAGTCTAAATTGTTGGTGAAAATTTTCGTTTGCGAATGATAGATTTTATCACTGACAGTGGGAAGATTTTGGTCGTGCTAAGCAACACGTGAATGCGAGAGTGGCTCAAAATAACGTTACAGATTGAAACAGATAAGGCTGTTGCATTGTGTTGGGTTATAATTATTTTCATCAGTTTTAGTAACATATACTTGCATAAGCTTTATGCCAAATAGAACCAGCGATGTTTTTGCCGTGACACTTTGCAAAACAAAAGTTCTTTTGCCGCGAATTGCATAATCGACTCGTCAACACGTGCCGCCAGACAGGACTTTCCCTTGCAAAAACTTTGATTTAGTACAAACGTTGCATCACATAAACCTTATAAGAAATTCCTGTCTTTAAAGATATAGCATTTCGGCGTTAGGATGAACGTTTCATGTTGAATAGAACCAGGGAAATTTTTAGTGTTTGCGTTGACGCTTCGGAGAAGAATAAAGTTCATTAAGGTTAGCAACAAAACTTTTCCTGGCAGAAAAAATTAAAACTAATCAGGGCTTGAAATTAGAAAAAAAACTAAGTCAATAATTTGTGACTAGTTCCGAAAATTTAGTCCCAAGTTTGAAAATTTTAGGCGCAAAAAAAATTAGACGCGACCGCTCGGAAAAATGTTTACAGAAAGAAGCTTAAAACGCCAGTTTAATGGTTAACAATTGTGTTTATTAAAAGAAATGTAATTTTATGTTAACACTGTGGTTTTCATACGCCAACAGCATCCATACAATCACTATAGAAGGAGGGTGAATCGTTTTCTTCCCGAGCAAGGAAATGCACCCCTTTATTAACATTTGCATGTATAATTGCTACAGTTGTTCGTAAGCGAAATCTAACGCAAGCAAAAGCAATTTTCTTTAACTACACTGGTTAATAGAAAGCTTAATGTTCAATTTAGCTATCAGTCAATTGCTTGCGATCGATCGGAGTCGCATGCGGTACAAACATTGCAACTTTCGACCATTATTTCAGTATTCACCATTTTTTACGAACTATAGAACTAAAACATTGCATAACATACAGTACCGCTCAAATGTAAGTTACCACCTCTCGTCCAGTTTCTCGCGAGACGCGTCTCGTTTCTCTCGAGACGAGTCTCGTTTCTCTCGAGACGAGTCTCGTTTCTCTCGAGAGTCACTGAACCATTTAGTATGGAATATATTACTCGCGAGAAGTCGTTGTACTATCTATTGTTTCAGAAAGTTCTATCTGCGGTGCGTTGTCAAATCGGTGAAGTCGAAATTATCAATAGAAAGTTTGTTTTTACGCTTTGCATTTGAATTTGCAACGCCTCCGGACGTCCGGTTTAATGCGTAAACAATTATCTTCTGGAAGGTTATTGCCACGTTGTATAAGCGTACTTTAAGATCGCGTCGTTTCATTTTCAATCAAAAAAATCCATCTCAGCATTAGCGACGTCGGTTCAGGCGGCTCGCAGAAATGGCGCTCTTCAATGTTATCGCTTTGAAATCTATATTTTTTGCCGACTGCACACCCGCGGCGCAGCAGCGGTGTTGTTTGAACAATTTTTTGTTGGTTATAATTGTGTTGCCAGTTTTCGCTAGGAGAAAGCAGTCGGAAAGAAAACTAACAGAGAAATAAGACGATAAAAACTGTTTTGATGAAACTTGAGATTCATGTTTAAGAGGCATTTGACATGTTTATTTAAGAAGTTTTGGTCGAGTGATTTTCTGATTTACAGTTTCGAAAAACAAACATTAGTCAGATTTCGGTAAACTGTAACAGTTTAAAACACGGTCAGCACTAGATGTACAAATGCTTTTGCTTTATGTAGTTCAGCCCGGTCCTTTTTTTAAGATCTTCTGCAGACAGTCGCAGGAAAACCTTTCCTAATTACACGTTCGGCGGATGGCACGCAAACTAAGGACGCATTGTCTGTTTCATTCAACACAACTTTATTTTCATATTTGCATATAAATACGTGTGATAATAATAAAAATGCTCCTTCGACTTCACGTGCGGCGAGATCCACAATTAAACTATTTTGACCGTTATAAATAAAAAAATCATTCAAGCGCGCTCAAATCTCTGACACTGGCTCGGCTAAACCCTAGCGAACCTTGGCTCAGTTCCAGCAAATCTCAAGAAGAACTGCCTTTGTTATAAAATGCACGTGTACTCGGGCACGCAAATGATAAGGATCTTGTTTGGCTTTGGAAAGCGCCTATAATTTTAAATAAAAACAACGAAGATTTAAGCGCACTCAATGAAACAAAACTTATTTACTCTTGCCGCTGCCTTCCCCCCTTTTTACGACGTAAAAACTCCATTTCCTCCACTGCTGGTGGACATGGAGACATCTTAAGAGCATACTTCCTTACAACATTTACTTTAACAGCATCCAGTGCCCCCTTCCCCTGGGTCCCGGTACAGTTACGATTTACAAGTTCATCCGGTTTAAAAACATCACACTGTTCCCTGTTTCCCGTACTAGTACCAATCGTCCCTCCCGCAAATGAAATTTCCCTTAAGACTCCTTGATGACCTCCCGTAGCACTTGTCCCTCCCAAAACATTTGAAATTTCCCTTTAAGCTCCTGGTTGACTTCCCGTAACGCTTGACCCTTCCGCAACATTTGAAATATCCCCTAAAGCTCCTGGTGTCAGAACTGTAAAACATTTCATACGGGTCTGCGAACATAAAGCCACTAGCTAGCGACCATCGGTTTTAGCACTGTCGATGTTTAAAGTATCAGATCAAAACTATCTGAAAAACTTTGACCTTAAATGAAAACCTGTTTCATAAAGATAACCATTTTATTATATTATTGCATTTGAACTTGAGTCGCTTGGAGTCGCGAACCTGAGTGTTGACACGATGACATGTAAATCTTAGTTCATGGCAACGGCCATCTCGCATATCTTATGCTGAAGTAAACATTGCATTTTCATGAAATACACTTTTTTTAGATTTACACAGACAAAACATTTACCATTATTTGGGTTTAAGACAAATCATTTTAAGTTTGGTACACGATTAAGTGAGTTGTTGAACTGTAAAACATTTCAAGATGGGCCTGCGAACACTAGCTTAAAAGCCGCTCGCTAGCGACCATCGATTTCAGCGCTGTCGATATGCGAATCAGAACAAAACTATCCGAACAACATTGAGCATTTTACATTTGAACTTGTGTTGTTTGAAGTCGCGAAAAGGAAATACGAACCAGTGTTGACACGATGACATGTCAATTTGAATCACAGCAACTGAACGAACACGCTTATCTTACGTCGAAGTAAACATTGCATTTTCATGACATACACGTTTTTAAGATTTACACAGACAAAACATTTTGTTTGACCATGAATTATTTAGTTTAAAACATATCGTTTTCAGTTTGGTATTAGAAGAAGTCAGTGAAAGAACTGTAGAACATTTTAAGACGGGCCTGTGACTATTAGTTTATGTAAAGCCGCACGCTAGAAACCATCGATTTTAGCGCTCTCGATCCGTGAAGTATCGGATCAAAACTATCCGAAAAACTTCGACCTTATAATTTAAAATGAAAAGTTGCTCCGTTAAAAAACCGTTTTATTAGACATCTAAACTTGTGTCGCTTGAAGTTCCGAATAAAAATAGTAAAATAAATCAAGACGAGCGTGTGGTCGATCGTGATTGCAAGCCGTTCGTTTCACAACAAAACAAATGCAATTCCTTCATGTATACACTGTAGATGTGTGCAAAATCATATCTCAATAATGCCGTTTGTACATTCACCTGAGGGCAAAGCGTTGGTACTTGCAGTGCACTCAAGAGAAACGAGAAACTTCTCGAGAGAAACGAGACTCGTCTCGAGAGAAACGAGACGCGTCTCGCGAGACGGTGGTAACTTACATTTGAGCGGTACTGTATGCCGTACTAAATGCTTCAGTGATTCTCGAGAGAAACGAGAAATGTGTCGAGAAAAACCAGACCCGTCTCGCAAGAAACGAGACGAGAGGTGGTAACTTACATTTGAGCAGTACTGTAGACTTTTTATGGCTTACACTTAGAACTTAATGTTAATCACATCATAAGACCTCTGTGTAATGGTAGCCTTATACGTTAGAAGGTCAACGATTTGTTTGTGCATCGGTATGGGTGAGAATCAATGTCTTCGGCTGTATTTGTTTACATTTTGACGGATATAAATAATTTGTAGAACATATACATGTACACAGCAGCTCACGCCAATCAAACCATGCAAAGTAAAGTTTCATCACATCCGTTCATTACTTTTGACGGTTCAAGCGGCTGCCATCATCTGTTCGAAACATAATTAAGGTCATTCGCCCTTCTAAATTTACAGATTACATTTGACAACTTGGATCAGTCCAACTTCGAATTAAGTTTGGCTCATGAAAAGTTTGTCTGTTGAGAATGAAAATCATGCCTATCAAGCAAATCGGTACGATAATGCACAAAACAGGTTTAAATATCAACGAAAGTGAAGTATTGGTACTTCCAGTGCACTCGTGAGAAACGAGACGTCCCGTTTCAAACGAGACTCTGCTCGTTTCTCTCGAGACGTCTTACTTTTGAGCAGTACTGTACAGTCAAAGGTCATTGTTTTCAGCAAAATCCAACTTCGATCACTCATACCCTTTAAAAATGAAATTAAGCAAGATCGTTTCAAACATTGCAAGGTAAATAATTGTAATTTGCATCAAAAAGACTCATTCGTTGTTCAATATGATTAAGATTCATGTCCAATTTACTGATTTACTAGTCTAAATGTTAACAAAATGGTCATACAAGGTGTCACATGGTCAAAACAATGTGTTCAGGCGAGGCAGAATGCCAAGTTTCATAATCAGGTAAAATTTCAGCTGGGTGAGACAAATGTAATGGGATGTAGCTGCCCAGCCTCATCTCTACTTTACATTGTCAGGAATTTGAAGATTATAAAGATGCTGATGATGCTGTTTACGAGATGAACCACAAGGAATTCATGGGAGAAAGGTATGACCAGTTAAGAGCTTTTTTCCTTTTCTGCTTTTTCTATAAGGATTTTATATACATTGTATGTAAGGTAAACCCATAAACATGACCACTGAAATAGTTTTGAATGGATGCAAGCCTTGGGAGGACTCGCCTAATATATACAAATGGGTATCACTCAACTTACATTGACAAAGGTAGGGTGGCCAAACAGTGAAAAACTTGCTTTGACTTGCATGCAAATTTAATCTCAACCAAAGTGAGCACAATTCAACACAAGGCCTGACCGAACAGTCATAAGTAGACCCAAGTTTGCAACTTGTGCCTACTTTGGAGCCTGTTTGACCAGAGTTTTACACATCCCACAAAGTACAAGAAACGCCATACTTTTGCAATATTTGTCCAAGTGCTAGTTATTGACATTGTGTTTCCTAGAAGATATTAGAACTTTTTTGTACTTTTTTATAAGTGCTGAAGTTTTTACAGCCTTAGAATTATGGGTATATGTACCAGCTGTCATTTTTCCTTTGGAGGATTGCATCCATTTAAACAAGTCACCAATACATACCAAAATATACAAGTACATGTATATCAAAAGAAGCAGGAGGTAGGTAGCAGTGACCTTTGTTTCTTGGTTCATCAAGGATAACAGTGGAACATGCTCGTCCAACCTCAAGAAGTGGAGGTGGCAGCAGTGGAGGAGGTGGAGGAGGGAGTGCAATGAGAAGAGGTGGTGGATTTAGGTTCCGAGACAGGTCAGCAGCATACTTCATGGACATACATGTATTTGATATAACTTCACTGGGAGCTTTGGCAAAATGTGACAGCTTATATAGTAATTCCTCATCATGCAGGTGTTGACCATTCAAGACTCTGCAACTGACCCAAGCTACATGTTCTTCAATTTATGAGAATCAAAAGTCTTGTTAACCCATTGATGTCTGAATAATTGCAAATGACCCACCCCTGATTCACTAGCATTTTCTAAAATATTTCAAAGTGAGCGTAAGCATAGAGTACAAAGTAACCAGACACATGATCAGGTTTCAAGACATCATTTATTTAAAATTGAACAAATAAAGGGCCAAAATATTAAAAAATATTGACAAAGAGCTCAACCTGGTGTGTAAAACTGATTACAAACGAAGAAATTAATATATTCCTTCTTGCCACATGTTAAAATGCCCAGCAGAAGCTGATAAAAGTGAATATGGATAGATAAATTATTAATGACTTCAGATGACAAAACAAAACCAAACACAACAGAATTTTTATTCATGTACTACATGTATAATGGCTAACATCTGATAAAACAGTAAAGCAGTACTACTTATGGGACTACTGTGCCAGAGCTTTCAATATTTCACTCTGCACTATCTGAGATTCTCACTAGTTGGATGGAACCAATTGATTGAATCAATTGATTGAACTGACACCCTTGCAGTACTCTGTTGTTGATGTTCTTATGTATTTAAACGGGCCCAGTCAACACAGCAGCAAAACCTCTTGAAACTACATGTACAAGTTCACTTGACATTTGTAAACAGTGCCAAGTTCACAGAATTAAAACTAGCATTCTTTGAATATATGCGTGAAATTAACCCTTTATTGCCCTAGAACCCATGCGATTACATATACATGTCAGATGAACATTTTGGTTTGTTTTATTTTAGTAGCCTCTCTGTACTTGGATTAAACATGAAACAAACATTACTGCGATATTCAACCTGAATGCATTGCTTAGTACAACTGTATGTAAAGCATGTGTTTGTTTGTTTGTTCTTCAAAGTGTCTATATTTTGTTTAGATATGGTGCACCATACAACACTGAGTACAAGTTGACTGTAGAGAATTTGTCGTCTCGTGCAAGCTGGCAGGTAAGAATTCCTTGTATTAATTAAACATAGTTAGAATATCATTTTCAATGCAGATCATCATAGTAGTTTTGTAAATGTAGTGTTCAGTGTTGTTTTTCTCTCAACCATGTTTGTCATAGAAGCGTTATGCAATCTCAGATATTTTTTGAAATCTATAACAACTGCCTGTGATAGGCCTGAAAATACAGTACATGTACATGTACAGGCAGAGTTAATGTTTTGCATGACAAGTGGTTTTGGGTAAGTACGTGATTGCACTAAACAGTATTTCTTGTTAGTTGTACATGTAGTAAAGATTTAAACACAACATCTTTACTCTGGTATGGTGAAATGCTTGTTCATGAACTGTGATAAGCAATAGCAAGGCTTGGAGAATATTTGAACTCCAGTTTGCCCTTTGGGCAACCAACTCTCAAATTTTGCTCCTCACTCCTTTCCCAAGTTTTCAAACTCATCATTTCAAAAAGAAAGTGATACATTTACTTGTTTCAAGTAATTATCCAGCTAAGAACTAGGCAAAAGAACGATAGACTATAAATAACAGCACTTACTTTTTTGTGTTTTATACCGTAGTCAAAGTATTTCCAGCATTCCTCAACAGCTGTTGAGTATTTAAGCTCAGATTTAAAGTTAGTTTAGTTCCCCAATTTTCAATTCACTTAAACAAGTTACCTTTAAATTTTCTTTTTCTCATATGTATCCATAGCCGTTTCAGAACTAAGCATGTGAAGTTCAAGTTGTTTCTCTGGCCTTATTCATATTTATGGTATTAGACTGGAACCACAATGGGCAAAAAAAGATTTGAGACACTTGACAGTAAAATTAGATTTTCTAGTGCTCTAGAAACACCCCCTACTTCCCCAGAGTTTCAGAGAATTAACACTAGCTGCAAGTTGAATATAATAAGACATTAAATATAACAAGAACCGCTGTGCGGTTGTAACCGCACTCTTTTATTATTTTTTAATCTTTATGCGAACGTTTAGCTTGTGAAACGTGACATAGTGACCGCCATCATCTACCATTACATAATAACCAAATTTCATTACACAAAACGTGACTCTCGCTGCCTGAAAGGTGTATCTGATTACATTGCTAACATAGCATGGTTTTAGCGTGACTTGTAATCAGAGAATTTTGTTTACGTCTAAGGAAAATACCTTGACCTTTCAAACGAATATAAATTTACATATGTTAAAATGGTTTTTGACGAGCACTGAGGGTTTAATATTTTTCCAGAGAAAATTCCACCATTGCTTCTGGCGAAGTAAACACGACCTTATTCATCACCATCAATGTATTCCATGGCTGACGCCAGACGTAATACCTTTTTGGCGGATCGAATATTCCCTTCGAAAGTGAACAGAAACAAAAAAATTCAGATTACAAAATCGATCACCTCCTGTTTTGCACGCAAAACGAAAATACAGCTGAACTCTAAATAATTTCAGCCTCAGTAGCCAGCAACTTATCCCAAATTACATTCTTTATCCTTGCATATGTACTGGTGTCCATATCGAGGGATTTTGGCTTAATTTTGACCAAATAAACATTTCTCCCATCAGCGGCCATTTTTTTCTGACAAAATTCTCCTGAGGGGGGATATGATGAAAAAAGCTGAGAAATGGCCTGTAATTGGCTAAGGATGGCATCATCTGGTGACAACATTTGGCCGAGTGTCTCAAATACTTTTGTGACCCATTGTAGCAGGGCAATGTCATTAAAAAGAAACTTATGTCATTTGCATCTCAACGCACTCCCTGCAGTAGCCTCAGTTGCAAGTTAGTTCTAGTTCTTCATGTTGTGTGCAGATGTGGTCTCATAGTAAATGGTTTGAACCCAGGAGTATCAGTAGTTCGTATTGTGTGATCGTCCGGGTGAGAATAGTTCTGAAAAGAACTGTTGTTGGTGACTGACGTTTCGACAACAGACCAGACTTATAACATCATCGACTGACAAACACTATTCACTTGACTCTGAAGATGACTTCCGCTCAGGTTGTCGAAACGTCAGTCACCAACAACAGTTCTTTTCAGAACTATTCTCACCCGGACGATCACACAATACGAACTACAGATGTGGTCTATTCACAAAGAATTCAAATTATCGCTAAAAGCTCATTCAAGTAAAATATTAACAGGCGTACTCTGTAAGATTTGAATTAGGGTTGGCCACTGTACCCAACCAATTTGACTGAAATTTTGCATGTACAGTACATGTAGTCTTCCTTTGGGGGGTCCTAACTATGAAATGGATGTTTTAAAGTTTTGATAGATTTTACTTTGGGAGTTCTGAACATGGCCAGTTTTGGTTGGCCCTGAAAGGAGAGCCAATATGGCAGATCAAAGGACTTATTTTCATCCTTCCTTCCAACTTACCATAATCTTTCACCAAAAACTATGAATACCACCTTAAAGAGTTATCTTTGTACCCATGTTGTAATTGTCAAACACTTCTCTGAAATAAAATGTTTTGGTCATGATTGAGGTAAAAGTTGTAGTGTACTTCCATGTTGCCTTTGAGACATAAATTTACTTAAACTCAAAAGCCAATATCTCCCATGTTATGTTGATTGACAGTTAACTGCTTAACTGGAACGTAGATCTTTTATAGCAGGTTTGATAAGAGAAATAAAAATGGGCAACTTCTTTAGCATGAGAGAAAAAAAATATACAAGTGTGAGCATATGAACAGCCTGTGTAATAGTTATTGCTGGTTTTCACTGTCACACCATCCAAAATAAAAATCGCAACCATTCAATAAATAAAGTTAAGAGTCTGTGATATGATAGATGATTGATATATAAATAACCTGACGTAGATGTAGGTCTGTGTGGTTTTTCATTTGCACATTATTCAGTCAGATGCTTATCCCAAACTTCTAGTGCTTTGTATGTAGACTATCAGAGAGGTACCAACAAGGTGGCCGTAAAGTAACAGAAACATCTGTGATTGAAATTTATACTTCTAGTGCAAGAACTGTTCAAGTAACAAAAACTCAACTTTTGAAGTACCTGAAACTTTCTCAGTCTGCCATTTTGATATCACACAATGCATATACTTGGAGATGCAAAGGTGCTCTACTACAGAATAAAGAACCCTGTCATGCATAAATGTTGTTTAACATCAAGTTCTTGGAGGGTCTTGCATTTGTTGCAGCTAAAACTTCAGAGGGATAAGTGATATTTGCTTTTGATTTGATAAAAACAGAAGATGTCATATTTTTCTGTCCTGAAAGGAAGCTGCTGTTGCATGAATCACAAAAGAAAATGAGTCATTAGTGTATGATGTGACAAATAATTCTGCATATTTGAAAGGCTTTTCTAAATACTGAAGAATAGCATTTTTCTTTTTGGAATATCCTTTTCGGAGAAAAAAACTCAGTTTTCCAAGCGGCATCTTTCAGAGATCTCTTGTTGAACAAAAAAAGACTTATTATCATTGTGTTCAACAGCAAACAGCCAGCTTTTCTGGCTATCAGGGCTCCAGACTAACAGTAGACAACTAGCCACAGACAAGTAAAAATTCCATTTTAGCTGGGTATGAAGTCAAAGGTGAATCCCACAAAATCTTAGCTGTCTTGTAAGTCAAAGGAAAATACCATGTAGGGTGGAAATCTGGGAGCAGATTGTTTACATTGGTTATTGTGATGTGAAACACAACACGTGAATCAATCAAGCATCAAAGGAAAAACCATCAAACAATAAAGAAATGTGATGCATTAGAGCTCTGTCAACTAGTATGTTAAGCATTGTTTTTAAGTACCTTGTACCTGTCTGGTTGAGAGGCATCATAAAACCTTGATAAACCCATAAGTCATCAATTTTAGTCATGACTAACAGTAGGCAGATCTCCAGCCGACCTGTTTGTCTCAGAAAAGATGGATGGAAACCAACCAATGGCTGATGACAAATTTAACACGAGTCTTTCAGCCAATACCATCATGGCTTAAATGACCAATCGCTTTCAATGGACCAGATGTAACTGACAAACACTATTCACTTGACTCTGAAGATGACCTCCACTCGGGTTGTCGAAGCATCAGTCACCAACAACAGTTCTTTTCAGAACTAATCTCACCCAGACAATCACAGTACCAACCCCTAGTGATTTAGATATGATATTTTTAAAGGAGTATGGTTCCCTTTGTGAATAAAATAAGTTTCATGGGTTTTTTATTTACATTTTAGCAAAAGGAGATCCTTTTCAATCAATCATTGTGGCAATATTGCACGTACAAAATTAATGAAGTAGTAAATGGCTATTTAAAAGCATTTCCACCATTATTAACGATAACTTAAAATATTTGCCTTTACTGTTGAAGTGGTTACTAATGCCGTGTTTTCACAAGAGATGCTTACTACGGTTACTGCTTATCAAGGTTTGGTCAAACCTAAGCAACTTTTTTTTCTGATGCTAAGCAAGTTGCCTATTTTTTTTTAATTTCTCTAGTCAAACCTGCTGTAACAGCTCAACATCCAGGTTGAATAGTTAACTGTCAATCAATATAACATGGGAGATATCAGCCTTTCGATTTACAGTTAATTTTATGTGTCTCAAAAGCATCCTGGAAGTTCTCTGCAACTTTTCACTCATTCATGAGCAGAATGTTTTATTTTAGGGAAGTATTCAACATAGAACATGTGTAAAAAGATAGCTTTTTAAGGTTGCATTAATGGTTTTTGGTAAGCTGGAAGGAAGGATGACAAGAAGCCAATTGATCCACCCTATTGACTCCCCATTGAAGCTGACCGAAACTGGCTATGTTCAGAAGTCCCAAATAAAATTTTTTTAGAACATTCATTTCATGCTTGAGATCCCAAAATAAGACTACAAGCCAAATGTCAGCCAAGTTGGCTTGGTACCATGGCTGCGACCTTTTAATATTACTCGAATCTTACAGAAGATGACTCTTTATTAGCAACCTCACATGTTAAAAACAAGCTTAGGTTTTTGGAAAAGCCTGCTTACTGATAGCATTTTTTTTAATTCAGCATTTTGAGTCAAAGTGGACAATTAATTTGGTTATTTTGAAAAAACTAAATGATTGACTTACCACTTAAAGTGGCCAAACACGGTTTTTGCACACATTTTTGCTGATGCAATTCAATACATGTGCAAGGATTGCATAAAAACAAATATGCCATTGATTCTGCAATCATTTTATTTACTAAATGCCTGCCCACACTATGTGCTATTTTCTTCATAATTGAATGCAGTGTATTGATAGTTTTAGTGTTTTATTAAGTAAGTAAGTTAGAAAAGGTATCAATGCAAAGAACCCGACAATTCACAGATTTTTCTTTGTAACCTAAAGAACTCCTTATTGTTGCATTTGAATTATTTATAGCCTTGGCCCGTATATAGGTTATTGGGAAGCAATTCACCAATTTGTACATTTTAACTTTGTTTGCTTTGTAGTGTTCTATACTGGCAAATCACTGCCATTTTAGATTTTATAGTTGTGGAAAGGTACATGGTTCAGTGGCACTGAACACTGTATTTAAAGCTGCTAATTTTCAGCACTCATAGAAATCCAAAAAAGCCATTTTGATGTGAATGCAAGTCACACAATCAGTCAGCCTTTTTCTATAACTTGTAATTTTTGTCAGGCTACATCCAAATCCTTGATTACCCATTAGCTTAAAGTTTAGTCTTAGTTTCATAAAATTAAGGTGGCCCAATAGGCTGAAAAATGATGACATCATTAAATATACAATAATTGTTTAAAACAACATAGTATTTAAAGCCCTTGAACACTTGTAAAAAGCATTTTGAATGATCTTGCTGAATTTGTCTCTAGATGAGCATTAAATTCAAGGAAAGTACACGGTAGTAATTTTTTACATTGCAACAGCCAAAGCGATGGTTGTTTATAGTCAGAAAGTGACCACAAATGTAGATCAGTTTGAACAGATATGAAGGATACTTTGTGGAAAAGTTGTTAAGACATGCACAACTCGATAATTTGGTTGATTGCACAAAACAAAATAGAAACTTACAAGATGCACTTGTCTGAAAGTCGAATCTTGTTTTGTAAAAGAGCAGGAACTGTTCGCACCAATGCTTCAAATTAAAACTTCAAAAGGGTGTTGCCACAGCAACCATTTTGAGTGAAACCTGCAAAATTTATTTTCTCTTTATGGGTGCAATCACACACAATTGATCTTTCTTTGCCATTTTTAAACAAACATTTTGGTCCCTTATGTAATTGGCAGATTGCTTGGGCTCTTTTCTATCAGGCAACAGCACTTGGCAGAGAAAGTTACTTGCCCGACTGGAAAATCTACTTGTACCGGTTGACCGGTTGTTTTTTTTACTGTTAATTAATTGAGTGACATTACAAATAGAGTATTGAGAAGGTCATTAAAGTAGAAAGGTTAGTATTAGGCAACAAATCAATGATTACCCTGTAAATGGTCAGATAAGTATTAATGTTTTATTTGTGACTGATATTTTTTGCTTCATACAGTCCTGCATCCATGTGTTTTATCTACAATTCATACACATGAAAGAAGTCTAAACAATCTTTTGATTACAACTTAATATCAACACAAATTTGTGCATGTAAATTTCACCAAGCAAGCCCGTTTTTTTTTAAATGATCACTGGAGCTTTGGCTGTATTAAGTAACCTCCTTCCTTCCATTTCTTTCGTCTTTAGCTACAGTAGTGGTAAGGTACTTTATGGGAGCTTGGTTTAGGCAGAAATCAATTCCTGATCTCTAACCTGGTCTGTGCGTAAAAAGGGGGAAATTAATGGCCTTGGCTTAAAATATGACACTTGGCTTGCCACCTTAAGATTGTGTAGATCATTCGATTCCTGGTATTGGTTACTTGGTCAGTGGCCCTGTATACTCTTGGCTGCACTTTTGGCCCATTCATCGATATCTGTTTTACAAGCTGAGATGAGATTCTGTATGACATGAAGGCCTTGGTTATCAACTGGGTTTTGTTTGAAGTTCTTGGGCTAAATAGGTAGTTTTGTGAAGGTAAGGTATATGTCTATGTGCTCTAAGGATAAATTTATGACCTATTTGTTTTGCTTTGAGGATGTGTAATGTTTACATTACTTATCATTTACCTTTCTCATATCTGTTAGTATGCATTTGATAATATAATAATAATGAATTTTTAAACATTTTGAGTGAATGAAGATAGCACACGCAAAATAACTAGAATAATTAACATGGTGTGAGATGGTAACAGGGCTCGGCACTAACTTTTCAGTCTACTAGCCCTCTGGTCTTTGCCTTTTTCTTTTATACTACCGGTAAGAAATCCTTTTATATATCCATTATGGAATTTTGAGAGAAACAAAACAATGAGATTTTACATCTGAAACCGTTTCACATATACTCAGCACCCTTGGTGTCATGCTTGACCTGTAACGTCATGCTTGACTGGTAACAGCGAACCAATTAATCATCTCAATATTTGTGCTGGTTTTAATTTTGTTCAATGGCCTCATGCTTTCCATCAAATCTCTCAGGCCAACAGATCACAGAGAAAAATATGGTGATTTTCCTGAAAAGACTCTCAGGACTCTGTCTTTCTTTAAGAATTCTTGAAAAAATATCCAGACCCAAGACGTTAAGTACTATAAAAACTCTTGAGACTTCTTCACAGTCAGGTGCCGTACTGCAAAGTGGCTGATTTAAATCTTGAAGGACATATAGCTTTCTCGTGTAGTTATTTCTGTTGTAGCAAGTTTTGTCCGTATGGATACAACAACAAATCATTCGTGTTTATGCTAAATGAAATGTTGTGGTCGTTATGCCTTTACAGTTCCACACAATTTTGCACATGATTTTATCAGGAAACTCTTGTCTTTGTTCTAATTTCATAATGATAAAAAACATCAATGTGTACTTCTAGAAAATACTGCCTTGTTTGTCAAATATTTCAGTCCACATAATAACATGTTCAGTTACCCGTTCATGTATTACACACAGCAAAAAGTAAACTAACAATGAAATTCTGGCCTTGTTTCAGAGAAAAGTGTTTGTGTTTGTCTTCCTCAAGAAAGACAGAAACTGGTTCGCCCAATTTCATTTTATCTACAAGCCAAAGCAGATTGTGGAAATTGTAAAACGACTAGCCAAAACTAAATTTTTTCTAGACTGTGGCTAGTTGGCTTCTGTTAGTGTCGAGCCCTGAGTCTGGTTTATGACTGTGGAGGTGGTGTTGCTGAGTGGTTTAGAGCTCTGGATTTGAAATCTGGAGGTCCCTGGTTCAAATCCACCTCCCCTGTTCTCTGTAGACCTGAGTTCAACTCCTCGACTGTATTAAGTAAATAGCCAACTGGTCAGCCTCCCACCAGTTGGTATTCTTAATAGTTTGTTTTATTTGTTTTGCTTACTGTATTTATTAATTAACGGTGCCCCCAATAAGCACAACAGTGCGAAATATATGTCACGCTTGAAGTTGTTATTATTATTAATATGGTGATGGTAATGATGATGATGTACGTAAGATGTCAGTGTTTTACATTCAATAAGCATGTTCAACAGGTCTTCAGAACAAAAAACAAAAACAAGCAGCACTTTTAATGAGGAGTGTGGAAAAAATGTACTCTCTTCATAGATAAGAATGTAAATGTTTTTTGAACAGACCCCAGTTCTAAACTCTGCCACATTTCCACAGTCACCTATCGGAGCTGACTTTACATTCATGTGCACTGCAAGTGTGGCTTAATTCTGTATCAGCTGCCAGCAGCTCGAAAGTATGCTTATTAATTTTTCACAGCTATTTTAAGAACCAAGCACAGAAAACAGTCAGTGATATGAAACTTTGTGCACGTTTGTCTTAGTTTTGAATTCTCTCAAACCTATCTTTACAATGAGAGTACTTATAAAATTTTTGTGTGTAACTGAGACAAACTGTAATTCATTTCTAAAATGCTAAGCTGATTGTTTTTTAGTGTTAATAATAGTACCTTTGACCCCCAAGAATATTGCTTTGCAGGATCTGAAGGATTACATGCGCCAGGCAGGGGAGGTGACTTTTACCCAGTGCCACAGAGATAGAATAGGAGAAGGGTGGGTATCATTCATGTTTCTGACAACCTCTATCAAACAAGAACACTTTCAACCATACATTTATAGTGTCTTGAATTGGAGATATGTCCGGTTATTTTTAATTATTTTATCTTTTATTTTGTTTATATGCTTATAAAAACTCGGTCAAAATCTTCAGTGATTACAGTAGTATATTAGTTTTACACTATTTATATCAGTTGAACCTATCAATATGCTCTTTTACATGCGAGAGTCCAGTGACTCAAATACACGCTTGATTTGCTTCTTGAATTTAATGATACAAATTATTTGGAAACATTTTATATAATGTTTTCATGTACATGAAACACAGCTTATTATTTAGAGTCAAAATTCAAATACTGTTTATTTAGTTTTATATTGTTATAACATTTCAGGGTTGTCGAATTTGCCTCCCTTAATGACATGCAAAGAGCAATTAAACGTCTTGATGGCACTGAGTTGTTAGGGAAGCGCATTAGGCTTTCTGAGGTTTGTTTGTTATATACATGTAGCAATGTAGCAGAGATTAAACTACTTGAGTACCGGTGTAAATACATTGTATGCGTAGCTTTAAGCATGAGCCGCCGCAGCTCACGGTTTTCCGTCATTTTGATTCGATACAAACTGAAATGAATGTGATATTAAACTTTAACTAACCGGCAATCTGAAATTATTAGTGGACCTTTAAATCAAGCTGGTTTCAGAGAAGAAATTCAGCGTATTCAGCTAGCAGAAAAAGCTCAGATCTGCAGACATTTTTTGGCAGACATTCTCCTTCTAGGATTACATTCTCTCCTTCACTGTCACATGGGATGCGAAGATGAAACGACTTTCATTTCCGTGCCACCATCCCTGCTCCTTTTCATAAATTGTCAAAGATGTTTTGTTTTCTGGTATTCGCCATTGTTGCTGGAGGAGTTAGTAAAATTACTTTCTGTTGTATTCCACAGAGAAACCGACCCAGAAGGTCATCTCGTTCACTATCACCTCGACGTCGTGCAAGGTAGATATTCAATTTTGTAATCCTTCAAATATATTCGCTCGCGCGCGATTAGTCTAAATCCATCACGTGGTCGAATATTCCTAACTAAAACTAGGGGATATCCGAGAATATACCCCAACTTTCAAAACTGCGTGTGTTGCGAAAAATAGTTGGAGGATAATAAACACAGTGGCCTCCATTTGGGGCCAAACTGTGCTGGATATTTGTCCGCGGACTTTATCTGTTTCTCAAAGCTTACAGTGCTCTTCTCGGGACAGATCATGTCCGCGGACAAATATCCAGCATATTTTCGTGCCAAATGGAGGCTATAGTTTATATACCTTGGAAAGAGTTAAATTGGATGTATATATTATTTGAATAGCATTCTCGTGTTGTTTTTTGCTAAATTTCATTGTAATTTGGGTTGTCCACCAAGGTTATCCACAGCGGTTACCAAGGAAATCATCCCCAAAGACTTGTAAGGCAGGTTATCATTAACCAGTACAATTTTTACCGGATAACATCATTACGGGCGTAATCACTACATTAGTTCATGTAGTATTGGTTACCGTAGCCGTTTAGCTCCAACCAGAAGTGGCATACTGGTCACCTCACCCCGTTCCACTCTTAATTTTCGCTTTCCTCTGAGTGTAGGGCAGTCTATATCTGACCACCATTGATCGGTTTTTAAAGCAGATCCAGATCGCGCTCACCAAGGAGGTCACATTCGCCCGCTGCCAGAGGACGCCACTCGCGTTCGCCATTAAACCAACGAGGCCGCTCCCTATCACCACGTCCAGGAGGCAGCCCAGGACGACGACTCTACTCTAACTAGCAACTGTATTACAAAATAAACAAACCTGCATACAGGAAACATAGGCAGACGTATACAGCAGTTTTGTTATTTTTCGAGTTTTCACAACATTTACGGTAACCCGAGTCGAATTTTTGCCATAAACGTGCTACTCGTACGAATGTTTTGTTTGCAAGTAGTTTTATTCACCGTTGTGAAGTCCTTTTAGCATTTTAGAGTTAACGTTTGTCTGCTCAATTAAACATGTCACTTGGCAGTTGTATTTGCTGGTTTGTGTGTTGACCCTTTTTATCATTGACAAGCAATAGCCAATTCTCTTCGCCCGTCGGCAGCTGCCGGTATCGCCCCATCGCGAGTTCGCCCCCACATCGACTCAACTAGCGACCAAGTGTTTAATATGAAGGTAGATCTTGAACAAAATGTTCGACTCGCCGTTTCGTTATGGCGTTTCGTCGTTTCGACATTACGTTTCGTCGTTCCGTTATGGCGTTTCGTTATGTTGTATCGTCGTTTCGGCACACCGATACTCCTAGGTCGATTCGGCGAATTGCCAGTTCGATTTGTCGTGTCGTCTCGTTTGTCGTTTCGCCGCTTCGTCGTTTCGTTATTTCGTCGTGTCGTTTCGGCTCGTCCACTCAGAGAGGCTATAATTCGACGTACATTACATGAAGTGTTACCTTTTTCCCCGCGGTTTTCGTGCTTTAAATGTGAGGCTTGTGCAAGATGGAGGAGTTGCGTGCCATATTGTACGCAATAAGTAAAACAGAAGACATCTCATGTCCACCAAATGAAAGTTAAAGGTTGCTTTGTTTTATTTTAAAGCTGCATCTTCTTTCAAAACGGCACATCTGGGAAAGGATCAGAATCCATTTTCAGCCGGAACAGAGCAAATTATGAATAAATACGTCATGTAAAAGTGACTTCATGGAAAAGGGGTTTGATCGGGGGGAAAATAGAATCTCACTATTGTAGAATCTCCAGATTCTTTTCATGGGTCTCCAGATTTTCCTGAACCAGGGATTAGCAGGTCTGTTATAGCCCTTACACTTATCTGTGTAGAACTAAAACTGTAAAATAAACCCCATATAAAGACATATCACTAACGAACAAATATAAATATACAATTTTACTTGAAGCTGGTTTTTCGAAGTTAAGTGTTGAATAATCGCTTCGGCTCTTGCTCTTGTCTTAATCATCTGGTGGACATGAGATGTCTTCTATTTTATTGCGTTTTCCAATATGTCACGCAACTCCTCCATCTTGCACAAGCCTCACATGTAAAGCACGAAAACCGCGGGGAATAGGTAACACTTTATGTAATGTGCGTCGAATTATAGCCTCTCTGAGTGGACGAGTCGAAACGACGAAATGAAACGACGAAACGACATAACGTAACGACGAATGCAATAACGAAACGACGAAACGGCGATACGACAAACGAGACGAG
>CM042749.1:23627516-23635261 GCA_022496165.2 Catalaphyllia jardinei
GCAAGCAATGGCGATCTTCACCGAGAATGTTATTCTGCTATCCAGCCGCTTTTGTAGAATTCGCCAACGACTTTTGAGGCGGCCAAAAGCGCACTCGATGGCTACTCGTGCAGATGACAGTTCCTTGTTAAATGTAATCTCGCCAGGGTCACGCGTGGCTTCAGGATAAGGCTTCATAAGCCAGGGGGAAATAGGGTATGCACTGTCTCCTACCAGATAAGGATGAATGTCTCTGATACCGATTCTTTCAACGGGTTCCCTCAGTATTTCTTCGTTGCTTGCTCTTTGATAAAGAGAACTGTTTCGATATACCCTAGCGTCGTGAAGACTTCCTGGATAACCAGCGGCAAAGTCAAGGGATAATCCCTTACCGTCAGCAACGGCTTGAATTATAAAATCATGTTGCTGATTTCGACTGAAATAATCAACAGCACTGTCTCTGGGAGAAATTATTTTGATATGGGTCCCATCTATGGCTCCAGCAGTGTTGGGAAGTCTTGATTTGTCCGTAAATGTCTCTATACATGCCATTGTCTCGGCCACTGTTGCCGGGAATTTGATGTACTCGTTCCTAAATTCATAAAGAGCCTCAACCACATCTTGACAAGCCTCTATCGCTGTAGTTCTACCGACGTTTAGCGCAGGTCCTATTGTTTCGTATGAATTTCCATGTGCAAGGCGAAGCAAACCACAAGCAAGAACCTTTTCAGGTGTGAGACAATTTCGCAGTATTGTATTCTGTCTCGTCAGCCGGTTGCGAGTTACGTTGAGCAATAAATCGAAGCTTTCTCTGTTCATTCGTAAAAGCCTCCGAAAGTAGTCCCCTGGTATTGTCCGATCAGGGTAATGGATCTCGAACCACGATTCGACTGGACGAGGAAGAGTCCAGTAATATGGTGCTCGCCTTCGATAACGCTTTCGTTGACGGCGCATAAATCGTGTCAATAACAAGTTTTGTGCTCGTAAATTCTGCATGAATAACAGGCAGCATAACATCAAATTGATATTTGCCTACTGCTGAAGAAGCAGAAAAAAGAAGAAAACAATCACTGCGAGAATTCTTCGTGGTAACATATTTTGAGATCCCTCGTGTCGCTGCTTTGTGGATGAAGACAGTGATTAAAGGCGGTTTCGCGGGAAATCGCCAGGCGCTCACAGCATGGCGTGGTGTTTTGTTCACAGATTTTATTCTCAAGTGCGACTGTAGCTTTCCGGACAAATTTTTTGTCCCTGGCCGATTTCAAGTCCGATTTGTCCTGGACAAATCTGAAATTGCCCTCTAGTGCGACTTGGCCCTAATACACGAAAATGTTACACATATTGTTTTCTTTATTGTGTCTGAAATATATTTTCTTTTGTTTTTATCGGAGCGCTCGATTCGAAGCAAACGAATGTGTCAGAACGTGCAAGGATTACGTCATTGGTAGGAAATAGCCATCGTACTAAAAATAGCCGTGGACAGCGTAACTCTTGAATTATGTGACTCGCGTGACTACTTTGCTAGCTCCTTACTCGTAAAGAAAACAGACCAAATTTAATCGTAACTTTGAGGAGAGAAAGCTGTTGTTTATAGCCTTGCTGTCGAATTGTTCGTATCGTTCATGCCCAGACATATCCTAGAAAAAGTGCCAGATTAAGACTATTACGTCATCAAAGATTTCGCAACAGCTAGCGCTTATGGTGCAATCCGCTTTAAGGGGTAAACAGCTCATGTGAAGTCGTTGTCATTTGCTGTGCTACAGATTGATAAATTGATTGCGTGTCTATAGTCATCAGTGAATCAACAAGGACTGCTTGCAGACAACAAACGTGAAGGTGATTACTTTTTCTTCACTGTGTGTGAAATATATTTTTTTCTGGCTTTATCGAAGCGTTGGATTCGAAGGGAATATTACATACGCTAAAAAAGGTATTACTTCCGCCACATAATGTGCCGACGTTGCAGGCTTCACTTTCGCTACGTGACAAATAATATCCTGCTTACTTTGCAAGTTTATTTCACCAGAAGTATTGGTCATTTTTTATTTATTTAAATATTTGCGAATATTTCTTGTGGGATTAGGCAATTCAAGTGAATTTATGGGCTCACCGAAGCGAGTGAAGAGATTTGAAGGAAAATTTAGCATTTGCTGAGGTAAACAAGAACTTGTCAGAAGTTGCAGGGGGAAAACCCTAAGCGTTCTAAAATTAGCCGCGAATAGCGTAAACTTCGGATTGTGCAACTACCTTGACTACTTTGCTTGTCCTTTACTCATAGCACAAAAAATATATTTTGATTTTTAAGGAAGAAAGCTGTTTATCAACAGTGTTATGAACTGAGCGTGATAGTTGTTTCCTTTTCTATCATTCATGGGCATTTCCCAAGCGAGTTTCCAGTTTACGTAATTGTAGATTTCACAACTGGCGATGACAGTTTGTGTAACAGTAGATGTCGGCGGTAACTAATGTCCCGTTCCACGAGGTGAACGTTCGCATAGAGATTAAATGTCACGTTTCGCGAGCTGAACGTTCGCATACTAATTCCTCACAACGACAGCTTAGACTGCCTGTGCCACACATAGTGCTAAGACCGAAACAAGTTAATTTTGAAGCGCGGTTACACGATTTAAAAAATCGTCTTGTTTTTTTTAGTTTTGTCGGTGACCAGACCAAGACTCCGCTCGGTCAAGTCTGTGTCCGGAATCACGCAACCTGAAATGTTTGTTCGCCAAAAGCTTGTGAAACATTAATACACGAAAATGTTACAAGTATTGTTTCCTTTATTGCGTCTGGAATATCTTTTCTTTTGGTTTTATCGAAGCGTTCGATTCGGAGCAAAAGAACGTGCAAGGATTACGTCACGTAGGGAAGTAACCACCGCCGTGGACAGCGTAACTCTTGAATTATGTGACTCGCGTGACTACTTTGCTAGCCCCTTACTCGGAAACAAAACCGATCACATTTAATCGTGATTTTGAAGAGAAAAGCTGTTTTTTATAGCGTTGGTATCGAATTGTTCGTATCGTTCATGCCCAGACATATCCAAGAAAAAGTTCCAGATTAAGACCATTACGTCATCGAAGATTTTACTACAACTACTACCGCTTATGGTGCAATCTGCTACAAGGGGTAAACAGCTCGTGTGTAGTCGTTGCTCAGTTGATTGCTTGTCTATTGTCATCAGTGAATCAACAAGGACTGCTTACATACAGGAAACGTGAAGGTAGATGTTCGGGTTATTATTTTTTCTTGATTGTGTGTGCAAGACATTTTTCTGGCTTTAGCGAAGCGTTGGATTCGAAGGGAACATTACACACGCCAAAAAATAGGTCCGCGGTGCGGACATGTGTGGCTTACGAGTTACCCTGGTCCCAGAGGTTTTTCTTGCCTCTGCGCGGCTCTGGTTCTATCATCTCATGCAGAGGAAAATCAAGAAAAACCTCTGGGACCGGGATACTTACGAGTCGATTTTTTACATGTAATTGGAATCCTGTAGATTTTCCTGTATGTAGATTGGGTTACAAAAAGTTGATTCACGCACACAATTACTGAGTAGATGTTTGAATTTTAAAGAAAATTGTTGGGGAAGCCTGAGAAATTGTAGGGAAATGATCTGTGATGGACTAGGATCCCGTCCATGGGGAGTAGAAATAGTTCTAGGCACAACAAAAACGGGGATAACCTCAAGCTGCTATAAGCCCGTCGGCTCCAAGGCTTCACTTTTTAGATAATAGGAGGGCAGGACAGGTCTCTATTGTCAGAACCTATATCCTCGTTGGAGCAAATTTTACGATTTAGAATACTCCAAATCACAACAGGACCCAGTTGGTCAAAAAATGGAAAGAACGCTAGTTGTTCAAATGATAAATCACTATCTAATGAACAGGTGTTGGCAAAACAAACCAGGTTATCTTGTGGATGGGCGCGCGGCGGTATCCTTTCTTGAGTAGTGGTTGGTGATCGCACTTCTTTCATTTAAGTGGTATCTTTTAGGGTTCTAATGAAGCTCAAGCAACGTCCAGATTATTCTCCCTTAGGAAGTAAATTTATATCTTCTGACGAGTATTGCTTACCTTTTCATAGGAGTGTTCCCGTCTCTGCCGGGTTTCTAAATGTCTAACACGAAGTGAAGGAGTGAAGGGGCGATACAACTTACATCAAAGTGGCTGTTAGCCTCTGAACTTGGAAAATAAACTTTGAAAGGGTGTTATGAGGCATTGCTCGTTAACTAAGTACTTGTGATGTGAGTACAGTCGAGGTTTCGAACAAGCGCATAAAACCTTTATCCATTCAGGGTTGTGTTGTCATTTGTAAAAATAGAAAAAAAAGTTCAAGGTTAACAAACTGTTTGTTACTGAGTGATGTAACAGAGAATTAACTCTGAAGTGTAAATTTTAGTGCTAATTTAACAACCCATGAATAACCCACTGGGCGTTAGTATTGGCGTCATGAGTGACAGTTAAATAGCTTTTTGATTTTTTGTGACATTTTGGCGAGGTCCAGAGCTTGGCAATTTTAAGTGGCGGCATCTTTGAACATTTGGTACATTCCGCTCATTTTTGACAAAGTCTGACAAATCGGTCGCACGGGAAAAACCTACCTGTTGACAGATTTTTTTGTAAAAAAAACAACTTTTTGCACTTTTGCGACCCGGCCCTAACAGTTCCTGTTTGCACAAGTTTATCCAATACCAAACCCTTGACCTATCGCGTGTGGGACATGCTTATCGACCTAAACTTATATGTACAAACCACATGTTCTAATAGACTGCGAGCAATCTCTTTCTTTTCCTAGCCCGCTAGAAATTACTGAGTTCTTTTCCTGGCGCGCTACAAATTACAGGAACATGCGATCTATCCCCATTCCTTCCTCGTTTCTTTCGCTAGTTTGCATAATATATTTTGAGTTCCGCACGCCGAGGATTTCAGGAACAAAAACCGACTACTCGTCGTCCAATGTTCTTATTATGAGTCAGCGCAAATTTGTTCGCTACTGGATAAAGTTAAAAACCAAAACATTACAACCCGTACCGAAGATTCAACCAGTGTAAATGCGTAAACGCTCTTGCACAATCTGCACTTATAACTATAACACAAGCTGGGTCTGTGTCTATTGGCATGTGCCAGGAGAACTAACTCGTGATACGATCACCTGAAAAAAAAATACGCGAACCCAAGCTTACAACCAAGACTACTAGCTCGCCGCAGACACTAGACCACGTAACAGGCGCTCGACTCTCGTAGACAAACAAATAAATAAATAAATAAATAAATCAGGTGATACCATAATGTGGCTTCACGTTTCGTGTAAGCCACACAAAAAGGTGTTACGTCAGCCACTTAATGCGCTGACGTTGCAGGTTTCACTTTCGCTACGTGACAAATAATATCCTGCCTACTTTGCAAGTTTATTTCACCAGAAGTATTGGTCATTAATTTATTTGAACATTTGCGAATATTTCTTGTGGGATTAGGCAATTCAGGTGAATTCTTGGGCTCATCGAAGTGAGCGAAGAGATTTGAAGGAAAATTATTTGCTGAGGCAAACAAGAACTTGCCAGGACTTGCAGGAGAATAACCCAAGCGTTCTAAAATTAGCGGTGGTTTTGTAGCCTGCAGTATGTTGTGAATGAACACTGACAATTACAAAGATTCTCACAGAACCGCCGTTAAGGCTTCGGAACTGGCGCCACCAAAAAATATTTTTTTCTTTTAAATTACCGATTCACGATTTTCACGAAAAAAAATTTTCGTTCCATCTTAACTTTACTTTTGTTTTTCACGGTCAGAATAAACTGGCAAACAAGAAGCCAAGTCCAGAAAAATGTTTAGACCTATCATTTCTTAATGTATTCATGGGCATTTTAATATTTCGCATTCATGGCAATTGTTAAAACCGAGAATTTTTAGCAGAGATTTTCTTAAAGTTAAGGGTTATGGTATTCCCGAAGACTTCTGGCGGCGAGTTAAACCGCAAATTAATTCGATTAGACTTTGAGGTGACATAGTGGTTGCACGCTTCGCGAAATAGAGTTTCTCATAAGGAGCAAAAAAACTCTCAGGCGTTGGGAAGGGTAATGCAACAAGGAAACGTCCAAAGCTCTGCAGATTTCGTGGCGTCTTAAAATTTATACAGTTTTTTATGTCTGGTTGTTTCAAGTTCAGGGTCACCTTTCATAGAGGGTCTATTATAGGGGGTCGTACATTCCGTAAACCGCCATATTTTGTTCCTTCGAAACCGCACACCGCTTTCGTTTTCTTCTAAAAACCGGCACCGCCCTACAGTTAGGACGATTATCCACATAGCAGATCTTTCAGCTCAATAATCATATTTCTTCTCACAAAGACCACAAGATCTTAAGAACAGAACAAATTGTTTCTGTAACACCATTCAGTAACCAGCAAACCAAAAGGTTTTGACGTGTAATGGGCTGTTCACAAACACAAAGATGTCAAAGATTGCTCAAGATGTTTATAACGAATTGGGCTAAACTTCAGAATACCCCGCAACTCACGCCCTCCAGATTTCTTAACTGGGGCGATCACATTCTCGTCTTCATAGCCCTATTCTCATCTCTTAGCCGGCGGGGCCTTGGCACGAGAATCGAAGGGCTCTGGAGACATAGGATTTTCGAATTAATTTGAATTTTTTGATTGGCGGTTTGGAAACAAAGAAATCTTGAGCGAAAGTAAAAAATGTTTGCACAGACTGCTGCCGCGAAGTGAGAAACAGCTGTGACCAGCGGCGTTTACAATGCAATAATGGAGGATTTGGGAGAAAACTGTTACAATTTTTCATATTCACGGCTCAACACTTTTCATGGCTCAACACTTGTCGCTGTTGTAACAAAACGGCTTTTTGTTGGTTGATATTTTCGACGAGAAAAGCAGCAAACAACCTGAAGTTTTGAGTTTTTACAACGAAACGGTGGAAACCAGTACAGAAAGGCGAAGAAAGTTAAAGAATTCCGTGCTTTGCTGCTGGCATCACTTTCTTTGTAGGAATTGTTGATCGCGGGGTCTTGTGTAAAATGAGTTTGAGGCTCGCAACAGGTTGGAGAATCACTTTCGTCGAGTCAGCTCAGCACTCTACGCGAACGTGAAGTGGTTGTATGTGTCTTTTCGTTGAGGGCGATCAACATCAAAAATCCCCCTCAGTTTTGACCGATTGCTTCCAAGAATAACGCGACTGCACTAAAGCGCCCTCCACTATTTTTAAAAGTTGGAACCGTTTAAAAATACGGGCTTAGAGTTGGTGTTAAAATATGTCTAAAGTATGTGACTGAAATATATTGCCTAAGGTAAACGGTTTGTGAATGGTTTTGTTTCCTGGCGAATGTTGTTAGCATTTTTGTTTTGGTTTTGGCATCAATGGAAGGCAGTAGTATAGTAGTTGGGGGTTCTAGCACAGAATTTTGTATTGGATTCAAATGAATTGGATGAACACTTGAATTTTTATATTTGATTTTTTGTGCTGGCACCCCCAACTACTTATTTTTGATTTTACTATACCACTTTTTATTTTGGCCTTTTTTACAATTGTCTGTATTAGATTCAAATGAATTGGATAAACACTTGAATTTTTATATTTGATTTTTTGTGCTGAAATTATCGACTATTCTCCCAACTACTTTTTACAATTATGTGTATTGGATTTCAAACACTGGAATTTTTCTGCCTGATTTTTGCGTTGATCTCAAAAGCTCAAAAATAAATTTAAAATCTGAACCAAAACAATATTAATAAATTATAACATTGAAACTCAAA
>CM042749.1:23650648-23658148 GCA_022496165.2 Catalaphyllia jardinei
TCTTGTAAGAAATATCTATACTGGGCAGATTTGACGGATATCACGGAGAACAGAGATGTTTTAATTATTTTACTTCTAGTTAAAACTGTAAATATCTCATATGTTAACATATTCTATTTCCATTGTTATAGAATCCTTACAGTTCAGAAATGAAGAATTGAGTAAACCACAACTGTTTTGTCACCGTCAATTCCGAGATATAGAAAACAACTAAACAAACAGGTCACTGCATATTGTTCGTGTCTCATTAGCAATTCTCAAAGGTTTATTGTGGTACAATTTCCTATCTCAAATCAACACTTTTCTTTTGCCAAATATATTCCCCGGGATATCACAAGTCCAGTTGGTATAAATTACGCTTGCTCTTTGAGGTCAAATCGGTGGCATCATGAACAGAACACGATATCCATGTCGGCAACTGAACAGCCAGGCTATAAGAAGTGTATCACTGTGTTACATAAGCCCTATAATTTCGGGAAAATGCAGCATCATCAGAGCACAATGTATTTGCAAAGTCAACGAAGAAGGTTTACAGACCGCATAGGCTGACGTGTGTTCGAAAAGAGAGACTTGTGACAAAGCAATAAGTGGTGAGTATTTCCTTCAAAATAATATCTTGCTTATGTCTTAGCTTGTCAGTTCATGATATAAAGTCGTCGCTGAATGACTATTCTGATAGTTTTTCTCTTATTTTGCCCAGAAATTAAAAACGTCGCATTTTTCTTTGGTACAATAAGTGCACAAGGACGCAATAATAGCAAAGGAAAAAAACAACAAACAAACACGGTGAAGACAGCGATGAGAACGTCGACGAAGTATTAACCCCGAGCCAAGCTGCTACTAGTGCTACACAAGAATGGATTTCGAACCACCCTACAGTAATAAACGACAATTTACGTCCGTCTGTTGAATACTGGATAGCACTAACATCCCCAAATAGTGCCCCTGCTAACCCTCTTACCATTCACCGTGCACTGCTGAATTGTGATGTGGACACCACAGCAAAACAGGTACACCAATCTTTATTATATACATAAAAACTCTCAAAAAAGGACCGGATACATATTTTAAAAAAAATATTTGACAACACCGCGCGTAATTTCTACTGCAGTAAAAAAACCAAAACAAAAATCAGTGCTTTTGAAAATACATGAAATATCTTCGAAGTGTTAGGTAAGGTTTTGGCTCTTCTGGGTAAAAGTAGTCCGAGAAACTATAACACGAATTGGACTCTCAGTCTAAATTCGATTGGAGCATATCAACTTTACTACAATCTCAAGTTGATCAGATACCCCTTGTTTTTGCTAGGTACCATGCTACGAAGGCAAAGAATCTACTGCCATGAAAGAACTGTTCCAGGTCTTAAAAGATCACAAGAATCCTATGATTCAAGAGCTAGTAAATGATTCCTATGAAAAATGCTTTCAGCGAGAAATGGAAAGTTTGTTTGGCGATTTTGAACTCGACGGCGATTGCGGTACAGAGAACGTTGTTAGATTTTGTCTCATAAATCCGTCTTATAGTTTCACGCTACAAGAAGCTATCGCTAAACTTCTAGATGCAAAGCTAACGATCGATCTTTTTGGATTTCACGATAAAAGCCAAGGAACTACAAAAGTAGATGACGACGCACGACTATCAGATCAATTGACTGTCCTAGTAAACGACATTGGTATCGCCATGAAGAAACTGGAGTATGCACTGTTCCGAGGCAAGATTTACAAGAGGAAATCCGGAGCGAAGTACACATAGGCCTACAAATGCGAGGTCAGTGCATTTGTAAATTGCCTTGCGTCGAACGAATCTTTCAAGGGGAGGCTGTTAAAGAACATGAGAAGAGTAATCGACATTCTTGCCGATCCAGATTGCGAAGTCATACGTCCAGTTAGGGTCGAATACAACCTTGTTGAAGTGAATGCTGGCCACTGCTGGTCCATTAAAGAAAGGCGCTTTTTGGAAAGTCCCATTCCAGAAGAAAAAATTGGCCTGGTCACCCCACGTGCTTTTTCAAAGTACGATCCTCAACGAAATGCAGATCCTAAGTA
Source organism: Catalaphyllia jardinei (assembly GCA_022496165.2). Taxonomy (NCBI): domain Eukaryota; kingdom Metazoa; phylum Cnidaria; class Anthozoa; order Scleractinia; family Caryophylliidae; genus Catalaphyllia; species Catalaphyllia jardinei. The sequence continues at coordinate 23,652,694 of CM042749.1, forward strand.
CTTCAGGGAAATCCTAGAAAACAGCCTAACGGAGAGCGACATCAGTGAGTTCTGCAACGACTTTCTAAAGTTACTACACTTTAATCAGAAACGTCACAAAGACAAAGTTCCGTGTCTAATTGGGGACGCCAATAGCGGAAAGACTAGTCTCTTCCAACCAGTCCTTGGACTCATCCACCACTCAAACATTGCAACCGTCACGAAACAGAGAGCTTTTAACAAAGCAATGATCAATAAAACCACCGAAGTGATTTTTATTGACGAAGCATCCATCTCAACTATGGAAATAGATGACTGGAAGATATTGACTCAGGGGGGTTACACAGCAGCAGCCGATGTAAAGTACCAGACAGCTAAATCATTCATCAACCGGTGTCCCATGTTACTAACTGCCCAACAGAAATTGCAGTTCAAGCCCGAAGATCAACCGGCCATGGATAGACGACTTCGACATTATACATTTAAGACCCTGCCAGAACCAAAGAAAAAGGCTGAGGATGGCTGAGAAAAAATCCAATGCACTGCGTGGTGTGGGTGGCAGAAAAGGCGCGCCGGGTAAATAATGACGATGAATCAGACGACACGGGGGACAGTGACGAAGACCAAGCGGCTAATTTCGATGGTTCACTGCCAGAGCTTGAGAAAGACGCCCTCAGAAGATTGTCCTTGGCTGATACATTGGCAAGCAACGCTGAAGAAAAAAGTGGCGAAAACTCCACGAGAGAGCACCCAAGAAGAAAGTCTCGCTTTAGACCAGGATGAAATGGTTGCTGTGTTGGAGAGAGCGCTCGAGCAGTGTTCGCCAATGTCTCTTCGTTACCGCCAATTATCTCAAATGTTGCAGGCACGGCTTAAGGAGGTCCAGGCAGCGAAGGAGTTTGAAGAGCGAATGTACCAAGACAGACGGCAGAGCCTTTTGTCCAGAGGCTTCACAGAGGAGCATATGGAACTGCTCTCCAGACATAGTTCAGATCCCCTGCCTACGCCAATACAGCGCGACTTGGTTGTAGCCAACGCGCAGGCTCGGCGAGAAGAACTGGTGACCAAGAGAGAGCGAGCGAAAAAGGCGTTTGAGTTACCGTGGCTACAAGCGACCGAGAGGGAACTACACCAGTCCAGCCTAGCCCTTTCAGCAGTGTTGGATCGAGAAACAAGGGCGTCGATGGACGCATACAGACAGGTGCTGTAAGACAAACTCAAGAGCCAGCATGAAAACATGGGCACCATAAAGTGTGAGTTTGCGTTAGAAGCAAGGAGACGATGGTGTTGTGCTGAAGGTCTGCTAAAAAACGAAGACAGACATCTGGTAACCACTCTGGTCCAGACATTACCGACTATCAATGATCTCGGAGAATCGTCGCAAGATACCATAGAGGAGCCTTCGCCAGCTTCCCCTGAAGCTGAAAAGAACAGTGACGAAGAAGCAATGTTCATTACCCCCGTGCCGATTACGAGTGGCCACTGTAGACTGTTCCGCGAAAACAACGACTGCGCACTATCGGAAGCAATGCTAAGAGAGTTCAACTAGGACGCGAAAGAGACCGGCCAGCAGTCAACCCGGACACCGAAAGGCTCAAAACACTATAATGAACTATTTTTCCAGTCAAAAATGATCTCGTTTAAGGTTCCATTATAGTTGCCTTCCCGTAAAGAATGAACGCTGTCTATGTCCAAGAATATGATTATAGCTGATGTTCCATGAAATCTTTTTTTCTCTTCATTACAGCTCAGATCTGGTGAACTGAAAGCGTTTAAATGCAGCTTAAGTTAGTGACTTATTTGGAAATTAAGTGAGATAATCAATTGAAAATTAAGTAAAATAGTCAGCATGCACAAGAGTAAGGAAAGGAAAAAAGTAAACAGTGCATTGCAATGAGGTGTTATTTGTTTCAGCAGTCCAACAAATCGCCCTAGAAATGACGCTTTCAAGCAGCAAAGCTCTTTTAACTAAAAAAAAGACATCTTGGCGTTTGGAAAACAGTATGGCCCTCCATTGTCCATATCCATGCCTGTTAATTCCTCGCTTGAGAAAATCGTCCTCGTCTGCCGTAAATTTCATCACCCGATCAAGTTTCCTCTGAGTTCGCAGGTTCTCAGTGGGAACGACAACCTTTCTGGGGGGAGATAAGCTTGCTTTTTCCATAGTTTCAACTGACATAATCGTCCACCTCTGACCCCTTGCTTCCTTGAAGCTTTTGTAGACACTCGTGAGCCTTCACAGCAACTTCGCGCGATCTCCGCTTTTGATAGTGAACTTTGGCAACAGCAGAGCTGTGTTTTTGGTCTTCTGACAAAACCCTTTGCTCCTCGCTGGTGAGCTGATTGAGGCTTTGGGTTTCAATAATTTGGCGATAACGCGTGGGATGAATGTATTTCCAATTGCATCAAAAACCAGTTTGCTCATAATCTCGCCCAATTTACCATGTTGGCCGCCATTTCTGTTGACCAGAACGAAATCGCACTGGGGTTTGAGAAGCGGTCTAACGTACGAGATGTAGCCATTGAGCACTTGCATGTTTGCGTCTGTCAGAATCAAAGAATCAAATCCGTACTTTCCAGCAGTCTTGAACGTTTTCTGATCAATGAATCCGCCCTTTTCCTTAGCTATGGCAATCATGTGCACGGTCAAATATTGATAAGTCATGGGATGTGACCCCTTCACTTTGATGAACAGATACACGGCTACTGAAGAGTTAACTTGAGCCGGGCCCGATTTGCAAATCTTCACGGTATTTTCGTAGCGCGGCAGAAGAAATTTCACGACCTCCAACAATTCCTCCATTGTTGCCCAGTGACCTCTTGCTTCCAGTGTCTCAATGTCAAAATCTTGTGTCTACTGCAATCTCATCATTTTTGCAACTGTCTGTCTCTTCAAAGAACTGCCTCCGATGCGCCATGAAGTTTTCTGAAGTCGATCATTTCCGAAATTGCATCTATGTAGCCCAAACGCCCACCGTGTCCAAGCTTGCATTCGTCTTGTAAGTAGTCAATAAACTTGAACAACAAATTTGGAGAACACAAACTAAAGTCCACCACGTCAAAAGTCAGCTCTTCTTCGTCTTCGCAGCAAAATCTCAGGAACTTCAAGCATCTTGTCACTATTTGTTGAGCAACCGCCACCACTTCCAGTCAACCATTTCGTGAATACTTCGCCGATATCACACGATGATGAAAACGAGGGAAGTAACTTAACGGCATGCTTTCTGGTTTCACTTGTTTGATCTTGAATTGTGTTCCTCGTTGCAAAATCGATTTCTTTCGAATTGGAAGTAGAAGAACCAACTGTGCTTGGTATTAACATGTTTTCTGCACCCTCTTTGACTTTGAAATCCATCATGATCACACTCCTGTATTAGGCAGTGATACAAATTGTCGGCTTCATCCTTTTCCAAGTGAAGCCGTTTTGGTTTTGGTGACGCTCCATCGATATCCGACAAATTGACTATACACTTCTTTTTAGAACATTTTGCCTTTTTAGAACATTTGGCCCACCGTAACCGATGACAAATAAAGGAATTGCATATATATGATATATATTTGTATTTGCCAAGGCATGCCCTTACTTGCCTGGCCTTATTACTATTGTGAAAAATTCATGACAGTAAGATGCAACCAAATTTGCCCAAGCAGGTCTGTGCTTGCCCTATTGCCTGCTTCATTAAAAAAGGACTCCTAAATTTGGGAACAAAATAGAAATGCGAGACAAATTGGCCCGAAATCGCTTCCCAAATCACCAATTTAGGAACGATATGTTCCATTCACAGATAGGAACTCCAAAGATTACGGTCCTAAATCATCAATTTGGGAACAATGTGTTCCATTCACAGATGGGAATTCGAAACAAAACGGTGCTAAATGTCCAATTGTGGAACAAACTGTTCCATTTGCAGATGGGAACTCGGGACAAAACGGTGATAAATTTATTCATTTGGGAACAAACCAGTCCTAAATTATTTGGGAACAACGTGTTCCATTTATAGGTGGAAACTCGGAACAAAACAGTCCTAAATGACCAATTTGGGAACAATGTGTTCCATTTACAGATGGGAACTCGGAACAAAACAGTCCTAAATGACCAATTTGGGAACAATGTGTTCCATTTACAGATGGGAACTCGGAACAAAACAGTCCTAATTCATCAATTTGGGAACAATGTGTTCCATTTAAAGATGGGAACTCGGAACAAAACAGTCCTAATTTATCAATTTGGGAACAAATATCAGAACAGCCAACAAAACTTAAAATCAGTGATAAACGAGGTAAAGACTTAAAAGAAAAGCTCAGAATAGTGCAAGTCAAGCGCTTAGGTGAAATGGAAGCAACCTTTAAAATCTGGTGAAGTTTATTTCCCTCAAAGGCAGTAAAACGAGCGATGATAAGATTTTGGGAAATGTATAGAAGAAGAAGAAGAAGAAGAACAGAAAGAACAAGAAGAAGAAGAAGAAGAAGAAGTAGAAGAAGAAGTAGAAGAAGAAGTAGAAGAAGTAGGAGAAGAAGTAGAAGAAGAAGAAGAAGTAGAAGAAGTAGAAGAAGAAGAAGTAGACTCCTTAATATCCCTGTTCCATAAGTGTCTAAGATTATACTGAATAGTGATAAAGTAAACTTACAGTAGTAAAGAGAGGAATATGTAGTTAACATATTCATATCTACGTGAAGCACTAACATCTGTCGTAATAAAGTGACAATACAACGGAGTAATAGGCAAGTCTGTGGTTCTAAAGTAAAAAGTATAAAGTAAGAGAAACATCCGATAAATCTGGGAAATCCGTGTGCTCCGTCCTCTAAATAAACAAATAGGTATGATTATATGATGACAAAACAAACTATTCCCAACACCCACTGCAATTTCAAACTGAAGAAGCATCTACCCTCGGGTTGATACTACGGATTTCATGGATTAAATGGAAAATAAAAATCAATATTCACTCTCTATAAATAGATAAATAAATAAATACATAATTAAATACATGAATAGATAAATTAATTAGTTAATTAATTAACATATATTGTAAATATATATACCTCTGGATTTATGAAAACGATGCTAAAGAAATTGAAATCGCTCGCCAAGCAAAGTCGACGATAAAAAAATTAAAAGGAAAGTCAGTCTTTTTTCTCCTTCTCCACCCGTTAATCTTGCTTTTCTTGTCCTTTCCTTTTTTTCCCCTTTACGTGGCTCTTAGGTGGCCTAAGAAAGCAGTCAAAACATGGAGAAATCGAGTTCTTTAGCCCTGTTTTCATAAATCTAGACATATTTAACAATTATTCCATGAGCCCGAGTTGGATATGAAGTGACAAAATAACCAACGAGCGCGTAGCGCGAGTTGGTTATAATCACTTCATATCCAACAAGGGTGAATGGAATAATTGTTTTAGTAAATTCTCAAACCGGGTTTTGCCGCCGATTTTTATTTCCACAATTTTACAAAGCTTCCGGAAAGAGCATACAACTTCC
>CM042749.1:23663268-23674261 GCA_022496165.2 Catalaphyllia jardinei
TGGCGGCCGGAAATATATGAAAACATCTGGAATTCACTTCTGCTGTAAAAATCGATCTGTTCACCCTTTTGAACTAACAGGTATTCACATAAACACTTTTCACAATACCTCAACAGTTTAGATTGATAAAAATCACTGAATGAGTGATTTCTTTCAAACATACGTGTCACGTTCTGTCGGCCGTCTTGATGTCCTGTGGCGCGAAAACGCAGAATTTTAAAATGCCCTACTATAAAAACGAAGGTTGCTATCGAACTGAAAACTTTCAAAAGGAAATGTATTTAGGATGTTCAATAACCAAAGAAAGCTGAAAACTCGGGGGCGCTAGGATTTTACATTTTAAAATATTGATGTCGTCACGTGAAAACAAAGATTATTCGACTGGATCAGTGGAATATTCGACTGACTCGCATCGAAATGAAATGTGTCGCATTTAATTGATTTAGACATCGCATTTCACATGCACTTAATTCGGGAATTCGAGTTGGCGCATGTAAAATGCAACGTCTAAACCGGGCCCAAGTATACTGTCAATAACTCACGGGAGGCGCGGTGGCCTCTTGCTTAGTGCGCTAGTCTCCAGTTCGAGTGGCCTAGGTTCGAGCACTAGCTGGGGACATTGCGTTGCGTTGTGAAAGACACCTAACTCTCACAGTGCCTCTCTCCACCCAGGCGAATTCAGACTTTACATTTACAATTTCTCCCAAAAGATGAAGCAGTTAGCTGGTGTCATTTGAGCGAGTGAACCAAGTACAAATAACAAGTTTCTGAAGGTTGCAATGGTGTTTCTTCTTGTAGTAATTAACAGATGGCCGCTAGATACATACTTCCAAAAGTGTGTATAATATTATGTTTTTTCAGTACGTCAAATCATTTATTTCCTGAAGCTTTCTAGATGAGCTATTTTAGTTCTTATAGCAAATGTTGCAGTAAATATTGTTTAAATAAAAAATAACAAATTTTTCGTCATGAATTATATTACGAGATCTGCAGATAGAAGCATTTAATGTTTGTTACGTTTTTGAATGTTTTAAGTGGTAGGTAGTTTGTAGTCTAAACAGAACGCAGGGTTGTCGGAAACAACAACAAGATTATTTATTCCGGATGAACGCAGTAATTCCACACAAGACTTCACAACAAGCACATGCTAGGCTTGTGAGTTAAACTCCGACCTCTGTCACTCTTGTATAAACACGGACTCTTGCCAGGTATCTACGTAACCTCTCTGTTACACTTCAACAAACACGACCTCTGTCGAAACTTTACACGCGACCTTCGTCACACTTCACTAAACACCACTGACTCACGAGATAATTCTCTCTAAACACTCCTGGAAAAAAAGACCATCTAAGAACTACACCGATTTAGCATACGATTCTAGAACTTTGCAGCACTACTAAATAAAGTATCATACAATATTAAACTATTTACAGCAACATACGTAAACGACTAAATAAATTGCTTAATCACGGTGATGCGATACTAATTAAATATGCAAGAAGATTCGAGACGAAATTAGCATATTCTCGAATCTTCCAAGTCACGCAATTATTTTTCGTAACAATGTTTTAGCCGTTAATGTTTAGTAGACCAAGGCTAGCTGTAGCTTTCTGAAGGCTACACTGGTGTTTTTGCTTGTAATTAACAGATGGCCTTTGACTGCAATCTTCCAAAAGCTTTGTAATTTACGATTATCGTTTTTTGATTGGAGAAAATGCGGCGTTCTGGTCATGTGCATGCAAGTTAGCTTGAACTTCCTTTTACCCCGCCTGAGTTCAATCACAATAAACGAAAGGGAAGAAAGAATTGAAGGAACGGCGACTTTCCACAAGACACAAAAATGCTTTTAATTGCTGGTTTTCAGTGTCACGCTATTCAAAATAAATCAAAATCAAAAATCAAAACCGTTCAATAGATTTGGTCCAGAATCTGGGAAAGAAAGAAGGTAATTATGCAAAGACTCTCGCCATGATTCAGGTCACAGCAATTTTGCTTATAGAAGATATGCGAAGAAACGTTTTCCTCAAATTTATAGCGATTTGTATGGAGACGCCATGCTGGTGCCCATCTCGATGGGCACCAACATGGCGACCGGAAACCAACAGAAACATATGTCACTGAGTTTTTCTACAAAGTGTGAAAGTATCTCTCGAAGAACTCAAAAACGTAACAATAATACTTTATTCTAATACAAGAACTGTTCAGATAGCCAAATTTCCCGAAATAAGTCCTTTTTTAAACCAACATCACAGCTCTCTCGCCCGTCATGTAAATGCCGCGTCACGCAAACGCTTAGAAATTCAAGCGTAGTTCATCACTAAACCAAGAACCCATTCGGAGTGAAAATTTTTCGGAATATTAGTTTTAGCTGCTCTTATACATCATGAAAGTCAAATCTCAGGAGGATCAATAGTTCTGAAGTTTGAATTTTAGTGACTTCATGTGAAAACCAACAATACCGCCAAAGGGAAAAAGGGGTCCTTCATAGCCATCCAATGAAATGCATTCTAGGTCCGTCTTTCAAAACTGGTCTATCCGTAAGGATTTGGTTAAGAATTGTGTCTGTATCAGGCCCTCTTTCGGTTTCTTGCGACCACATAAGAGAATGGTAAGACAACTTTGTTTCCAGGGTCTTTCATCCTTCCATGCGAGAAAAAGCTTAGTTAGAATAGTCTTGGCACTTATACATGACCTCTCTAGTGCTTAACTGAAATCGGAGCCTTTCCTCGGTCATAATCTTTTGGCGGTGGTATATTAAACTTATGTACATTCAAGAATCTATTTGAATTTTAACATGATTTTTCCTGCAGTTAAGTTCACTGTGAACATGAGCCCTGGTCTGAACCCAAATCGATCCAGCTCAGCAATAATGAACATGAGCGCTTCCATTATTAGCCAGATAGCGGGAAACACAAGGACGGAAAACAGTAAGTACCGATAAGGAAAATAACTGTGTCCGAGCTTTCTGTAACTGAATTCAAGAGTGAATTTGTATAGGTAATCGTATTAATGAGAGTGAAATTAAGGATTTATACTACGACTGACATTTGAAAATACTTTCAAAATTTGCAGCAACCTTTAGGAGCGTAGTTTGAAAAAAGTGTTATTTCCACGCAATGTCTTTTAATTATCGTGAGTGTTGTGTAAAATCCTTTATTGCACCTTTCATACGATTACTCATTTATTATATGACGTCACGAACGCGTGCACGTTAAAATGGCACTTTCAATTCTATATATTGAAATTCAGCTTGATAGTGAGAATAAGAGGACACAAACAAATGAAATGAATAAACATAACAATTCAATTTCCTGCAATTTAATTATGTCATTGTTTATTTGCTCTAAATTTAATGATAGACTGTGAGCAATGACCCTCCAAGTTATATGTTTGCGTACTTTGTGTACTACCAGGGATGCCCTTATTGCCATAGATAAAGGTAACCATTCTAATGAAATTTAGTTCCTTTAGTAATGGTTTTACTGCATTCACTCATTCAAATACCATCACCTCTACGTTTGAAACCTTGTTCGTAAAAATGTCCTCAAATTAGCAGTGAATCAGTATATAGTAAACGGGGATGATTTCCAAAGAATGCGAATGTCACTTCCACAGATATTGAAAATTTTGAAAAAAAAATAGAGTCAGAATGTAATCCGTTTTAATATTCAATTTATCCCCTCCATGCCTTTTTGGCATGTTTAATCTTTTTCGGTATTATTGTGATAATTCTTTTTTCAAACACAAATTTAAACAGAGAAAAGCATGAGCTTGATAGTGTTTGGATGTCTGATCTTAATTCGCATAGATTTGTACGTTTTCTTTTTAGTTTTAGATTTGATTGAGGGGATATATCGAACACACAAAACAGTCTAGTGTTTTTAAGTACCTCGGAGTTTGTCACATAATTTCAACCCTAGTTTTGGTGTTTGGAAATGAAGTCAAACCTTTCGTGGTTGATATATTTCATGACGGTCTAAGAATGAGTGAATGCGCCATCTGTCATGTGTTTTCCCGAATGAATTGCACTGCTCCCTTTCTCTACCTACAGATACATTCTTTGTGGAGTTCAAAGCGGAAGCGTTAAAGTGGAGCCCTGACTTAACTAAGGAATACCATAACACCTTCATCAACACTGCTAATAAAATTGTTGAAATCGTAAGTCATTTTCTAGAATAACAAAGTTGTCCTGTTTGCGCTAGCGAAGAGTCCAAAGCATTTCCGGTCTAGTCACTAAGCTCCCCGTTACGCGTTAGCAGGCGAGTTGAGTCTTTCACAGTTTTCAAGCTTTAATTATACTCTTTCTGTTACAAATTTTTAAAATTAATACAAATTCTGTTCCGATTTTGCTGAATTGCTGCAAAAGAATAACTTTTATTCTTTCTAAATGTTCTTCGTTATAACTTAAATTGCAGTTTAATCATGCGCTGCTGTCAAATTTGCATAGTGTTCATTTTAAGTTCTTTAGCCTATTAATCATTTTAGCAATCATGTTTTTTCAATCATGTAAAGTCCAAACCTCTGTTTGCGGGATTGTCTTTCATCTTGTCTTAAAGTGGTACTATGACGAAAATCGCACCTTTCCTATTTAAGCCATTTAGAAACATAACAAAGTGGTCTGCAGGAGAAGAAAAATGCTGTTTACTATTTTGAAATATCTCTTTTCTTTCCAAAGATATTCAAGTTTTTAAAATATGCAAATTAGTTAAGTGATGACGTCATACACTCAACCAGATTTTGTTCAAATATGATGAAAAGAGATATCTCAGCCAATTTGTATCAGAAATGTTTGATTTTTGTAGTAAGCTTCTACTAAATGTGCTCCACAATATTGAGCTTAACAGTTCTGTTGCCATGGCAACATACTGGGTTCCAGACCTCCCCATATTAAAAGCTTTTCTGGCCTCTTTCGGCGTTCCATTTAGGTATTTGCTAACAGCACTTCATATGCATGATCCAGCAAGCCTATAAATATGTTAGTTCGACTTTGTGGCCTTGTTTAACATTTACCAGCAACATATTTTTCTATAGCCATAGGTGTGTCTCCTGTAGAACTATTAGCCTGCCAAGTTTCAATGATTTGCACTGAAAATTGGCCAAAATAGTTCTATTTATATACTCGATATAATATTGGGTTGAGTGTATGATGTCATCAGTTATGTCATTTGCATATTTTACCGATTTTTCAAACTTAAATATCTCCGGAACTAATGCAGATATTTGCAAACAGTAAACGGCGTTTTGATTCTTTCATGGAATTCTTTATGATACACTCAAAAAAGCAATGGGTAAAATTTTGATCATAGTACCACTTTAAGTAAGGAGAGGCATTTATCCTTTGTCCTCAAGTCTACCGCAATGGAACGGGTGTCAATGGGGCTAACTGTTTAGTGTATAATGACGGTCTTTTTGGTCTCGTCAGTAACTTTAAAACATTAACTTTCCAACGTATAAAGAAAGATCGAATTCTTTAGGGTATGCAGTATGTAACGCCGAAAGGGTACTAGGGTGCAGACTTTCTAGGATAAATAACATTTTTTGACATAAAAACTAAATTTCAGTTAACTTTGAGCGTGTCTAATAACTCTGGAGACCCTCTGTTACCATCATTTCTCTCGTTTTTATCCAAAGGTCGTTTACTTTGAGTGTAAGTTTTGAATTTCACGATCCGCCATCACTCACGTTCAAACCTGACCAATTTGACCTCAGAGGGTTGGATCCGGGAAAAGTGATGTCAAAGGCTCACCAGCTTAAAATTTCACGGTGTGAACGCAGCTTATTATGTATGCAAAGTGCGAGTTTAAAAGTGTGAAAGCCCAAAACTCCCATGCTACATATTAATTCTGCAGCGTACACACGCATCGCATTCGTAAACCAGTGAGCCTTTGACGTCATTTTCTCCTCGATCCAGCTCTCTCAAGAACTTAAATTTAGTAATGGCGGATCATCAAATAGGAAAGTTCTAGTTAAAATAAACAGGTGCCTTTTTTAAATCAAGGATTAAAACTTGGGTCACTTAGTGTTTAGTTAACATAGTTTTGAAATCCAAGGGAAAAAAATAATTTATTTTTTGTCACAGGGGCACTTTAATAGTTTATGTTCAATTTGCAATATTGGCCTTTGATACAGTTGATCATAGCTTTCTACTTTTAAAGCTAGAATTCTATGGCATTAGGGGAATTGCATTGGAATGGTTTAAGAATTATCTATCAAAAAGATATCAGTGCGTCAGATACAACAATGAAATATCAGAAAAAAAAAGGAAATAACGTGTGGAGTTCCCCAAGGATCAGTTCTAGGTCCTCCACTGCTTTCGATTTATATCAATGATAATTGCAATAGTTCGAAAATATTATCCTTCATTCTCTTTGCAGATGATACAAATTTGTTGATGTCTCATAAAAATCTAGAGACGCTGATAGATGAAATGAATGAGGAACTAGTTAAAATCAATACTTGGCTACAATTAAAGAAATTATCGCTTAATCTTGCAATAACAAATTTCATGCTGTTTAAATCATCAACCAAAAAAAACTAACTAAAAAAAACAAATATAAAAATCAAAGATCATTATATTACTCAAGTAAAAAGCACAAATTTCTTGGAACAATAGTTGACAACCAATTGAAATGGAAAAAACACATTAATTTTGTTGTTAACAAAATATCAAGGTTAATACGTATACTATGTAAAGCGCGGCATTTTGTAACTAGATCGTTAATGAAGTCAATAACATATGCCCTGATCTACCCCTATATTTTTTATGCAATGTAGTATGGGCTAATGCATATCAGTGTCATCTCGAAAAAATATACAAATTGCAAAAGAAACTTACACGAATAATAACTTTCAAAGAATACAATCAAAACCATTATTTGATAATCCGAAGACACTGAATGTTTATCAAGTTAATTATTGCACTATCGCTATCTTAATGAAAAAATTTTCAAATAATCAATTACCTATCTCATTGAAAAATATTTTTAGGACTAATGAAGAAGTTTACAACCGCAGGCTAAATATTTAGTTACTTATTTAGTGGCCCCAATTAGCACTACAGTGCTAGATACAAACGACACTTAAATAAAGTTATTATTATTATTACTATTATTATTATTATTATTATTATCCGCGCCTGCGCTCTGCCTTCAGTTTCCTTTTGCTGACCTTACAGATAAAACATGGCAGCCATTGCTGTTGCATTACTTTTTACAGGAGTTTATGAGTAACTGAAAGTTTTCGGTCAAGAATTTCTTTTCGAGATGAATTTTTCCGTGTAGTAGATGTCTTCATTTTCAACCTGGACTGGACTGTTGGTGGCGTTCAGTGCCATAACTTCGGTCTTTTTACCACTGATGTTGAGGGCAACTTGCTTGGCGAAGAAAATGAGTCGTCGGTCGTCTCTTGGATTTGTGAGTTGGTGTCTAAGAGTAACGCTAAGCGTAAGTCGTCAGCGTAATCCAGTTCTTCCAGGTAAGAGAAAGGGTCCATCTGATGCCCCTGACCGTGTCCTGTGTGGTGCGCCGCATGATCCAGTATACAACAAGATTAAAGAGCACTGTGGACATAATACCTGAAACGAGCTTTGACTTCAAACGGGATGTCACCCACAGCAGGCAACGTTGCTAAAGAACCTTCTGTATTTAAATAAGCTAAAGGTGAAAGGGAATTCCATAGGCTCGTAGTGTCTGCCAGAGGCTGTGTCAGTGTAAACTGTTGAAGGCCTTGGAAAAATCTACAAAGTTTACGTAGAGAGATCGCTGAGAGATATAAAAGATCATTGTTCAATAATATTTCTTAGCGTGAAAAATGTGGTCAATACAGTCTCTTCCCTCTTCTGAAAGCTGCCTGTTCCTCTCCAAGCTTAAGGTCCACAGCCAGCGATGGGCGTTTCCTGATTACCTTTGCTTTGATCTCTCCTAGGACGATATAATGCCGCGCCAGTTGCTACATTCTTACAAAGCTCCTTTCTTCGATATCCTGCTGCTGGGCACTTGTCAAAAGCAAGTTAGTTATCATATTGGTTTTTCATGTGAGAGTTGGCGCCCCAAGGGAGCGCGGCGGCGTGTTTTGGGGGCGTTCGGTAAAATGTCTCGGATTGATTGCAGGTGTTTCTTTCGCTTGCTTCACCGCCTCCCTCTGCTCCTTGTTTTTCGTATTCCCTCCCAGTTTCGTTTCCTTCACGTAAGTTTTTTTTCGCACTCCCTCCTAGTTTCGTTTCAATCGCGTAAGTTTTTGGAAACGCCTGCTACACAAGGTTAGCGTGACACACCGCGTGACGCGTGCTCGCGTACGTACGGGGGCCAAACTAAGTCACGCGTTTCCCTTACATTGAGCTGGCGATCGGCCATGTTCACTGAGAGTCGATAACAGAGAATTCTGTACGTTAGCTTTATTAACAGTAGCACAGACCACGTTAAGTGTATGAGATGTTGTGAATACCTGGCTTCATCAAAAACATCATGCTGCAAGTAGGTTCGTCCAATTTACAAAATTCAAACGTTTACGGAATGTGACATCATGTGGAAGTAAAATGCAAAGAATGATTTTTGCTGGAGGAATAAATGGCCAATTTTTGCAGGGCGATACAAATCAATAATTTCGATACTCGATAAAATCGATTATAATCGATATTTTTGGACACTAATTAATCGATTATTATCGAAAATCGACAGTGTTCGTCAATAAACAGGCCCAGCGATTTAGCTTCTTCGACTTTTTCAATCGATTTCCCATCGATCTGATTATTCGATAGAGCATGTATTCGTTGATTTGACCCAATTACCATACCCATTACTCGCGAGTGAGTCTGCCTTTAAAGTATCATTCACCACCAGATAAAAGGAAATATCGTCTTGTTTCATTTCCTCTACAGGTCTCTTCTTGGTAAGAAAAACATTGTAAGCCGCGACAGGATCTTTTTAATTTTCATCGGTCGCAAACGTTTTCGGTGGTGCAGCACCTATCATTTAACTCTAAGTACTCCACTCCCCTTGCATTTTATGTGACTCTACATCTCCCCAGTACATATCGTGATGTTCTTTGCACCCACAGAGGCCATAGTGAAGACTGTTGCTAAGCCAGAGCATGTTTAAAGTGCCTCGGGACTACACATACCGAGAAACCCCTTGTCGTACAATACATTGAATTCTTCGCTTAGCAAAGCTACCGTTCTGTTGGTTTTGTTCCCTTTTACTTTTTGCTGAAGAACCCGTTTTTATTCTGGTGGGATTTTTAGCCTTTTTTCTTTGTGCCGTTCGAAGCTGACAATAAACCCTCCAAACGAAGTTGGCTCGTACTCTGTGTCATCTTTAGTGCGGACGTAGATGAGAAATTGGCTAGTGTATTCATTTAGCTCAAAAGCTTACGGAGATATTTTATATTTTCCCGTCTTCATGATTCGTTTTCAAAAATCTTAATCGTTTGCGTTGCCGATTGGGTGCACGGTATTTTTTCACGTTGAAATTTTGTCGCTCATGCTCCTGACTGGCTAAATTCAGAATCAGTACGAATTTTATTCCCTTGGCTATGATTTGGGTAAATCTCAGTAGATATGAAATAAATCTAATTTACGAAAAAGCAGTAACAAACTGATAACTTTCCCTTGCCCAGATTGATGATCTTTATACAAACATGTCATTTTTCAAAGGCAGCTTCGTTATTGGCTTTAGGTATGTCATTCGTTTTTTGTAATTCCTGTTAATCTTTAAGTATCAGCTTTAGATGAGTAGTCTTGTATTCTATTGTTCACAAAAAGTAATTTACCTTATTAATACCAATGTCTGTCATTCAAACACAGAGAAAGAGACTACGTTTCTGTTAAACTTCAGTTCAATGGAGGTGAAATCAGTAATCTAGACATCCTAATTTATTATTTACGAGATGGAGGAGGGGAACTGTTAACGGACAAAGTTTATCTAAAGGTCGGGAAAACAGGTGAGCAGCTTAAACTTGTCAGGTTTTTGACTGTCCCCAGTCTCATGAAAACAACCACAATACCCGGGGAACGAAGAAATATTAGAAAGCACAGGCCTCCCAAGCTCCAGGAAAGCCGTGAACATTTTCATATATTACACTCAGTTGCGTAACTCAGCGTAGAGAAAAGAACTTGTATAGGAATGTTTTTAGAAGTTCGAAACCATCATGTCAGGACTATAAGCATAGCAGTGAGGCTTAGATGACACAAACAAAAGAAATTGAATGACCATGTTTAGTCATTTCTTTTGTTTGTGTCCTCTAGGCCTCACTATCAAGCTAAATTTTAATATATCCAAAGTTACTTATTGTTATAGGCGAACATGGAGCCCCCTCAAGATTGTGATTGTGATACATCAGTTAGCCTTCAATTAGATTTTTGCTGTAGCATATTTACGGTATAATTATTGGTTCCGTCTTGATGCTCTTCAGCGAGGGCTGAGGGTTCTGTAGCTCATGTTACTCGCGCGTTGCGTGAATGTTACGTGGAGGATTCTCTCATATGTCTCTTCTTCTTAGTACATTTCAAAACCTTAATAGGTGTTTAAATAACTAAGAGACTGATATCTACTGCTCAAAACAATAATAAACAGGATGAACTACAGATAACTGAACAACCAAACGAGAGCTAAGCAAACGAACGCCGAACACAACGCAACTGAACAAACGGATGGTCGAAATTGCAGACAGACACTCGCCACAGGTAGCCGCTCTTGTGCATTTTTGACAACACGTAGCAGAGGGATGTTTTCACTTAAAATTCACCAAACTTTGAACACATAACAATTTTCATCCAGTAGATCAGTAGTATGGTAGGCTAGGAATGCCATAGGAAAATTATGTAGTATCTTGTAAGTTTCAGTTATTTATTATTATTTTTTTAATTTTTTTTTAATTTTTAAGTATTTATTAGGTAATATCCATGTGAAACTTGATATGTACTTTATCAGGGAAATAAAGACTATTACTATTATTACTATTACTATTACTATTACTATTACTATTACTATTACTATTA
>CM042749.1:23674271-23686632 GCA_022496165.2 Catalaphyllia jardinei
TTACTATTACTATTACTATTACTATTACTATTACTATTACTATTACTTCTCACTTTTTTTTTGTCATCTGAAGTCCTCAACAGTCTCGGGATCCAGGTGAGTTTTAGAGCTTTTAACATGATATCAAAATCGATCATGCCTATTCCACCATTCTCATAATCTTGGTAAAGGCCTGATCTTTTTATTTTATCCTTTTTGTTTTTCCAGAGGAACTTAAAAGATTTTGTTCTTACAATTTCCACAATTCCTTTGGGAGCATCCAGATTAGAGGCCGGATTTTATATTCACACAGTTTGTAATTTACCCTCTGGTCATTCTTTTGAGCTAAAAGTCATCTTGGATTAAATATAAAACTGTTAAAAACGAACGGTAAAATCCGACGTTTCGGAGTAGTCATGACTCCATTATCAAGGAAAATATGTGTGATCATGCAAATTACAGCATTTAAAGCGATTTTGGCGCGAAAAATTAACATAAGACGGTGCGAAGATTATAAAAATACTATAAAACTACTTTCGCACGAATGGAGAATGATTGCACGTTGAGATTTCGCTTTAAAGCTCTTATAAGGAGCATTTCATACACTAAGCAGTCAAATTTGTTTTTGCATTTCTTAAGCACTTGGAAATGCTTTAGAAGGTCCTGAGGCATTGTTCCGTGCATGTTCTTGTAGTGTTTGGAAACGGCGGAGGATTGTTGTTTGTGTCCTTTTATACGATTATGTAAATGTACGCGTGTGTAACCTACATAACTCGCATCGCACACATTGAAAACCATAAACAACACACACCTTCGGTTTCGTACGATGTTTCGTACGATGTGTCTATCGTATGGCGTGGCTATGGGGTCCCCTCTCGGTCCCTTACTAGCTAATGTCTTTATGTCCCACATCGAAGAAAACCTTGAGCAAGAGGGTAAACTCCCTTTTTTCTATCGAAGATATGCTGACGATACGCTCACCATCATGCCCAATATAGAAACAGCATCTGAAGTCCTGGACACGCCTAACAAAGCACATTCCTCCGTAAAATTCACGATGGAAACCGAATGCAATGGAATGCTCCCATTTCTGGGTATCCAGTTACTGAATCGATCGCCACAAATAGAGACAAAGGTGTACGTAAAACCAACTAATTCAGGGCTACTCTTGCACTTTCAGAGTCATGTCGACAATCCATATAAAAAGGGTCTATTGAGAACTACGCTTGATCAAGCACATCGTTTATCTTCATCTTGGACACATTTTTCCGATGAATGTGACCGTTTGAAAACAGTATTCTCACTCCTGAAATATCCCAAACATCTAATTAATTCTACCATCAAAAGTTTCGTTCACTCGAAGGTTTGCGACCAGCAGCAACCTTCATCACCACCTCAAGAGACAGATGACACGATTCGAGTGGCTTTACCATTCAAAGACCAAATCTCAGCAGATATTGTGAGGAAACAACTTAAGGATTTGAGCCTAAAAATTCACAGCGCCATCCAGCCTGTGTTTGTGAGCCGGAAAATTGAACAAGAACTAATTGTTAAGGAAACAAAGCCACCAGTTGTAAACCAGCAGTGTGTTGTTTATGGTTTTCAATGCGTGCGATGCGAGTTATGTAGGTTACACACGCGTACATTTACATAATCGTATAAAAGGACACAAACAACAATCCTCCGCCGTTTCCAAACACTACAAGGACATGCACGGGACAATGCCTCAGGACCTTCTAAAGCGTTTCCAAGTGCTTAAGAAATGCAAAAACAAATTTGACTGCTTAGTGTATGAAATGCTCTTCATAAGAGCTTTAAAGCGAAATATCAACGTGCAATCATTCTCCATTCGTGCGAAAGTAGTTTTATAGTTTTTTTATAATCTTCGCACCGTCTTATTGTAATTTTTCGCGCCAGATTCGCTTTATCACACATATTTTCCTTGATAATGGAGTCATGACTACTCCGAAACGTCGGGTTTTATCGTTCGTTTTGACAGTTTTATGTCTTAAGAAATCTCTTAATATGAATTAAATATGTTTTGTCTACTGCTTGGCCGTTTGAAAAATACAACTATCGCAATTTAACTTACATGTAAAATTTCAACAAATTTTAGAGGGTGATAACTTCTCTAGAATGCAAACATCCTGACAATTTAAAAGGTTCTAAAGAAAGAGCTAGGCTATGGATATATCATATCTAAATGGCTAGTTTGGCCCGTGAAAATCAAGCGCGCTAGATGAAAAACAATAAAAGGCATTTTGACCATTTACGCCATTTTTGACGAGCGAGCAAGAACTTCGGTTTCGCAGTTGTCTTTATAAACACAATTCGACATGTTTCATGACACAAATTATTCGTAGACATTCTATATTGTATAGTTAAGTAATAGTTTAAATAGTACCTCAGAATAAGCCTTGGTTATAGATATGGCGTTATATCCCCGCCAAAAATTCAAACTCTGGTTTGCAACATTGTTGCTTTGAATTATTGCTCGTTTTCAAATTCCAATATCAAACTTGTACAATTCAACATTGCCCCTTCACAATTCGAAGGGCATATTTCAAATGCAACGTGGTTAGAACATGCGACATTCTTATGCAATGTTCAATGTGTTTGTTTTTCGGTACATGGTGTAGCGTGCGATATACTTCCAACGCAATCCAACATCCTTGTTTTCTGCATTCCCGATAAAAATTTGCAACATTCGTGTCTTTCACTGCAATGTTGATACTCGGTGTGTATGTTGCGGTGCAGAGTGCGATGTGCCTGTTACAGGATCCAATATTCTTCTTTGGACATTGAACTTCACGCTCGAGTGAGCTGACCTTGAGATGGTAGGCCGCTGGACAACTACCATCACACTCGTTCCCAGGGTCTTTTGCTTGGAGTTGCCTGTCATGAAAAAAAATGGCAGAGCTCTCAAGCCTTACGCATTGAGCGTGAGACTCAGGCAAACAAATTCAATCTTACGCTCTCACGCCGAAACTATTATTTCTCACGCATTTGAGATTCCTTGCTCCTTCAGTGAAGTTCCTTCACAATAAACTATATTTCATGATATAATTTTTAGTCATTGTTTGGTTTGTTCTCGCTTCGAGCACTTATTCTTGTACAGAGCCAGCTTTTCTCTGTTACGCAGTGCCAAGAAAGCTACCTGGAACTATAACAAGGAGCATCTGACTCGGGGATCAGACTGACAGCATGTAAAACAATCAGTATGTTCATTTAAATTGAATTTGACTGGATAAGACAGAATGCGAAATGTTAAGAGCTTAGATATTGATCTGATTCTGTGATCACTGACAGCATGTAGAGCAAACGCTATAACATGTTAATTTGAGTTCTAGGTACATGTACTGTAAGTCAGAATGTTAAGAAAGAGTTGATATTGGTCCAACAATAAGAAAATTCTGGGATCTAAATACTTACTTTTAAAGCATCACATTTCCGCTCAGAATAAAGGAAAACACGTGTTAGCTACTTCCATTTTTCAAAATTTGCTGGGGGAGCATGCCCCCCGGCCCCACTAGCAGGGTAACGCCTGTGGCGTCACAAACAACGGCTGCGCCGTTGCAGATCTCACTCTTTGCCAACAAATCAACTTGAGAGCTCTACATCGTCCAGCAGGCTAGTAAAATGCTAGACAATTCCGAGATTACGTCGTTTGAAATTAATGTGATATCTCTGAAAATAGACTATCTAACTGGCACATTAGTGGACCTTGATAGCAACTGTACACCGACAGATGAGATTGTTCAACATTTGGGGGAGACCAGCCGCCATCTCCGTGAAGGGGACTCGCAATCGACTATTTGTGCTATACAGTATGTCCCAAAAATATATTCTGAGGAATGTTGACGTCAAACATTCGAAATCAAAGAAGAACAGTTGTTTTTTCTTATTGACCAGGGCTTTTAGGTTCTCGTTGTTCCCCAGTTGTTAAGGGTATCAACACGAACTATAGAAAGAAGAATGACAAAATATGGCCAGGTAGACTATCGTAAACTTTATATTTGAATTGTTACTCCCACTATGCACACAAAGGTTCATTAAATGTTATTGGTTTATCAAGTATTTATAATATATTTTAAGAACTTTTAAAATGGCTGTTATTGGAGTTAAGCCTGCTGTCAAATACTCCTTTGTTTACACAGGCACAAACGAGGTGAAAGCGTCATTACAAAACAGAATTGACCCTTTTCCGTCATTGGCATGTCAAACCGCTGATAACTGTGATAAGAGCTATTGGGCTCATCCTCGATGTAAAAACCTGTAACACACGTCAGTGATGTAAGTCAACATAACAGACACTAAGGCCCTGTTTATACGTCGCACAGTCGTCGAATTGAACTCGGACGAATTTAATTCCAGGACGTGCTAGCAATTAAATACAACGATTGCGCGACGTATAAATCGAATTATATTCGTCAGATGAATTAAATTCGTCCAAGCCGTTGTATCCGTCTTGCTAGGAAGGATACAATTGCGATAGCTTGTCTTCAATTTAGACGTTGCGCAACAGACGCATCGAACTAAATGCATACCGTAGAATTCCGAAAGTAACGGCCGCCGTTACTTTCGGGTAGTCGTTACTTTCGGGTAGCCGTTATTTTCGGACAGGTAAAAAACGTTTGTAACTCGAAATGGTCTCAGACAAAGAGAGCACTTTAAAAGTCATTCCATTTAGGTAAAATGTAACGTAACCAGATGAACAAACAGTAAACAAAACAGACTACCTTAGCGGTTACTCTATACGTACACGATCACTAGAACTGTACAGTACATTTTGACTCTTAACTGACAAATTAATTT
Organism: Catalaphyllia jardinei; assembly: GCA_022496165.2. NCBI lineage: Eukaryota > Metazoa > Cnidaria > Anthozoa > Scleractinia > Caryophylliidae > Catalaphyllia > Catalaphyllia jardinei. The sequence goes on from CM042749.1 coordinate 23,679,066, forward strand.
TAAATAAAGTGTTGCAGCGTTCATAAGTTTCACTCACGGATTAAATCATGCACAACCGATCCTTTAAACGTTCTTCAGCCTGTAGTGCTCCAAGATAATCTCAGAATTTTTACAAGTTCTAGTTTTCTAATCTGTATATACTGAAAGATAATCACGGTTTCATGACAAGCTTTGTGTTTTTCTTGTTTGAGTTGCTCAAACTCAATGTTCCATTACCGCGCACAAACTATTACAAAAACAGCTTCAGCTATAGTGGCGCCATTCTCTGGAACAGTCTTCCTTGTAACTTAAGGGAAGCAGAGTCCCTTGGGCAATTTAAACGATTACTCAAAGAACTGTAAGGCACTGCATTCGTGGAAAGCAGCTTTTTTATTTAAATATATATATATATATATATATTTTATTATTTTTATATTAGTATTAGGTATTTTTAAAGCTGACGAATTTTGTACCGTGGATAAATAAAGATTTACTACTACTACTACTTTCCAAAGAAGAGATATTATTTGTATTTCTCTCGTTCCAGTTGAAAATGTTACGTTAAATAAAGTCACGGTACTCCTTAAGATCGCCGACGGAAAGCAATATGGTTGAAATGAAAATTAAATACGACAGTCACAACAGTATTTTGTTACCGTTTTGGGGTAATTTTTTAAAATGCCGTTAATTTCGGGGGGCCGTTACTTTCGGGGGGACCGTTACTTTCGGGATTTAATAGGAGGGAAGAAAGGTAACGTTACTTTCGGGGGGCCGTTACTTTCGGAATTCTACGGTACATTATTATAATGGGCCCGTGGTAAGCCTTTGGTTCGTTTTGTTTATGTCGCATACGCAAACAGTGCCTTCGTACTCACTTTTCCCGCGCCTTTCCAACTCCGTATGTTTTCTTCACGCGAGTTATGTCTTTGTGGTGGAAAAAATTGCTTTCCGCTTGCACAATTTGTAAAAGGAATACAAAGTATTCCTGCGTAACTTGTGGAAAAAGTGTTTGTGTCAGAGTTGAATGTTCTATTGCTGAGGAGAAGGATGATAATGAGGGATGGAAAGCAAACAGAACTGTAGGTTGTTGCCTGCCGTGTGCTGGAGCTGCTGCAGGTTCTGGGCAAAACGAATTTTGCAGCGAAAATCGCCACCCTTCTGATTTCATTGAACCAGCTGCTCTAGAAAATGAATATTTGGACGAGGAGCGTTCCGTTAACATCGAACCAGCTTGTGAGCTGTCTTGTGAAAGCGGCTAAACTACAGAATACAGGGCCACTTTTACCGCGATTCAGGCGAGGATCACAACTGGGTTGACGCTGAATATCAAACATCAGACAACACAACCAGTGTCAACAATCGAAGTCGCAACTCTCTCCTCCGCTGTCTTTCTCTAGACATTTTCTCTAGCAATGAAGCTTTGGTAAACCTCCATGTGTATCTCATCGGTTGCCGGTATATCTAAAAGGCTCTCTCCTCCGCAGAGGTTCAAGCGTTCGTTATGTCAATCCGCTGTGCGAAGTGTACCGCAGGCGCAAAGTCGAATGGATCGATCGGTAAGTACTTGGTGTATCCCTTTTCATAGTGTATTTAGAACATAGCATAGTATATTTATGCCTATTATAGTGTATTAGATACACTATAATATCTGGAAGGGATACATGAAGTACTTAGCGATCGATCAGGCGGAGAACCTCTGCCAGATGTATGTCGATTTCTTGTACATCCTTGTCGTTTTCTCGTACATCGATGGATTTCTCGACTTTGGCTTAATTTGACAGCTTGAAACTCACAGAAACCCATTGCTAATTATGTGGCTACAGTTTGCATTTGTTTTTTGTTTTTTAAGTATAATTTCTAAAAAACGAAGAAGAGTGTTTTTCTTTGAAGGCCCCCCCCCCCGAGACCCGTGGGGGTAGTTGTGCATGTTGTCTTTTTCTCTTAGAATAACAATAATGTGGCGGTCGATTTGGAGTTTCACTGCTCTCTTCAAGAGCTCATGGTAGATATGAATTTAAAAAAAAACAATCTTGCAATCTAATATACTATGTTTCGCTTATTTCTTTTATTTGCAATCGTAAATTAGCTAAAAGACCGAAGCTTCAATTTTGCCCATAATTTCACAAAGGAAATTTTTCGGTTCGCCGAACAGAGAAACGTTAAAATAGCTGACTTACTTGTTCTTGTCTTTTATGCGGACCGAATTGCGATTTTGTTCAGAATTTCAGTAGCCATGAGTTTCCTGAGCGCATTTTCTCTCGTTTCATTTCTTCATCACCATAAACACGATCTCGACCGAGAATGTTGAATTCGATAGTGATGGCTCAATCCTTCGGCGCTAAACAAATGGCGCTTAGAAAAACAGTTTTCACGAGTGCAACAGCCTCCAACTTTTCCCGATTTCCATGCACTAAAGTATGTTTTAGCTAAAACCTTAGACATCGCTGAACCTCAAAATCTTGCCCGCCATCTTTACCATGACACAAGGTACGCAAGCAACCCCAGAGAGTAGTTCACTGAAAACTGTTTCCCCTCGGATGCCGGCCATCTTGGGTGTGGTATCTGTCCGAGGCTCCCGCGCATTCCGCCGTCGCTTGTAACTCTGTGCCTGCAATTACATTACTCAGCGGATCCACCCCACCCGAAATAAAACCCCTTTGAGCCTCTGCGGAGGAGAGAGTCTAAAAGGCTCTGTACGTCTGAAGTTGCTAGCGCAACTCGTACACATATGAGAATGCAAGGCATTCTGCTGCCTTGGACAAACTTCTCGTGGGGTGAACCCTAGTGACGGATCGAAATTGCCTTGTTTTTATTGGTTATAACAGCTAGCCAATGGCGTAATGTACTTTTCGATCTCAATTTGTTTGAAGCTCGACCTCGTAACCGTCGTGCATCTACCCGTCAACGCACCGTGCAAAACATGTTTTCACGTAACGTCAAACGTCTGAGTTTCAGGTGTCAAACTTTGAATTTTTCCCGCCCAAATGTGAAGTGTAGTGCTTAACGATTTTTGAAACTGCACCCTAATCTTCGCCCAACTTCTGAGAAAGTATAATCCTGCGCCAGTTCTTTCACTTGATTCCGCAAATCGTTGAAAGTGGGACGCCTTTGTGATAATTTCTTTCTTTCTGGTTGATTACAATCATGTTTCTTTTGAGCAGAGTCGGAGAAGTAAAACTTCACAGTTAGCCGGGAAAACTTGAAAGTTTGACACCTGAAACTCAGACGTTTGACGTCACGTGAAAACATGTTTCGCGCGAGTGCGTTGACGGGTAGATGCAATCGACGGTATTTTGTCTTTTTTTGACGGCGCTATTCCTAGATTTCTAGGCACTCGATGGCTAATCTGCAGTGTGGAGCTATTTTGATATAAACGCACATGTTCTTATAGCAAAACTAAGTTATAATAGGGTCGATGCTACATGTTGAGTGCGTACTTTTTTTGTGCTTTATGCTCTTTGACGTTAGCTGAGTGCCGGTATCTCTCGCACGTTGAATGCATGAGGCCCGTCGATAAAAGTCATCTCTGTAAAATATGGTTACCATGCCTACACGACTTCTACCGGACTCGTTGTATTTGTTTATTCGCCGTTTTGTTACTTCACTCGTGCTTATGAAGGCCACTTAATTCATGCTGTGTTATAAGAAGGATTTTTAGGTAGGGTGTAGCCGTTCGACCTTACTTAGGCAAATTTTTAGAGATCGTAGGTCTGCAAGATCTCCGCTTTTATCTGCTTGTCGCTTATAATTACTCGAGTTTCACACCTCTTTAATTTGCCATGTGTTTATGCATTTTTTCTAGGCTCATAAAATTACCTTGAGCCCACTTACTTTGTCCAGCGGCCTACCATCTTAAGGTCAGTTCACTCGAGCGTGAAGTTCAATCTCCAAAGAAGAATATTGGATCCTGTAACAGGCACATCGCACTCTGCACCGCAACATACACACCGAGTATCAACATTGCATTGACACACGAATGTTAAATGTTAAGCTGAGAAATTTGAAAGCAAAATATGGATTTTGATTGGGAATGCAGAAAACAAGGATGTTGGATTGCGTTGAAGTATATCGCACACTACACCATGTGCATTAGAATATCGCATTTTCTAACCGCGTTGCCTTTGAAATATGCACATTGAATTGTGAATGGGTAATGTTGAATTGTACAAGTTGGATACTGGAACGTGAAAACGAGCAATAATTCAAAGCAACGTTGTAAACAAGAGTTTGAATTTTGACGCATATATAAATCTACTAGCGTTCTATCACGAATGGCGTTCTCTGATTGGCTACGCTACTCATGTTCTATTCTGTGATAGACAGTGAGTAGCGTAACATCGTGCGCTGGAGGCCGCTTCTTTGTGTTTTTGAAGCGTCTGTAAAGAGGATTTAGAGTAAATTTTGAACGACTAGTAGATTTATACTAAAACAATTACATTATTCGCTCTCGATTTCTATGCGTGATAGAAATCGAGAGCGAATAATCTAATTGTTAAATAGATGACACAGTCCTCTAGAAATCAACCGTCCAAGCAGACGAATTTGGCAAAATGTCGGTCTTCAAGGTGAGCACCTTTGAGCACCTTTGGCTAATAAATGGAGAAAAGGCATCGCTACTTCTTCCTGGGTTATCTCTCGTAATTAGTTCTCTCTTTTTACTTTAAAATAGGGGAACCACGTAGCCCCGACTGCAACGATAAAAAGAACAGTTTGCACGCGAAACGCAAGTGTTCATGTAACGTTTGTGTAAACAACAGTGTTCTCTTTGTCCCAATGTCACGCCATGCAATTTACCATGACAACATATATGCACACTGACCATTTGAACTTTGTCCTCCACATTGTTTTAGAAAAAGATACGTTGGGAAAATGGCCCAAAATGAAGTAGCGAACGTTTCTCGGTGTTATGTGTGCCAAAATTACGGCGATTTTGGATTGTGAAGCTCCCCTTCGTGACTTGATGGCCCCGTCACAAGAGTCAAGTCGTCTTCTCACGCAGAGTTCTACAGGACTTTGCCAGCTATAACCAAGCCCATTTCTGAGGTATGAATCAAATTATTGCTTACGTGTGTGATACATAATGTCAAAAAATAATCTGGGTTATGAAACATGTCGAATTATCTTCATGAAGATGACTGCAAAATCAAAGTTTTCAACTCGGTCCTCTAAAAATGGCGCAATTTGTCTAAATACCCTTTATAGTTTTTCGTCTAGCGCGCTTTATCTCCTCGGGCCAAACTAACAGTTAAAATATGGTATACCCATAGCATAGCTCTTTCTTTAGAACCTTTTACTTGTCAAGATGTTCGAATTCTAGAGGAGTTATGACCCTCTAAAACCCGTTGAAATTTTACATGTAAATTAAATTGCGATAGTTGTATTTTTCAAACGGCCAAGAAGTAGACAAAACGTATTGACTTCAAGATAACTTTTTGCTCAGAAGAATGACCAAAGGGTAAATTACAAACTGTGTGAATATGAAATCCAGGCAAGTTCCCTTCTTTCTGTACTGGCGTGTTGAAAATGTACAATTTTGGATAAATTCCATCGACCATCTTGGTTGATTGAGCTGTATTTCGAACTTTCCTAGATTTCACAAAAATGTGAACTCGCTGGAACTTTCAAAGTATATTTCTGAAAATAGTTCACCAAGAGGGTCTTTTTGACGCAATAAAATAAAATCCGAATTTTCCGACCTGTCGCCGGCAATGGCTCTTAAATCAAATTTATACGAAAAATATAAAAAGTAAAATAAAATACTTTTTGATAAAAAGTCAAATGAAACGAAAATAATCTTTCCCTGGCCTAGCAGTGCCATAAAATTTTTCTTGAAAAAAAAAATTCCCTTCTGGCCTTGGGTCATGCCATGATGTTTTCTACAAAAGATGGCGGCAAGTCACATCAGGAACGGTGACTGGATGCAAGATCAAACGCTTAAACTCAGATGATTTATGTAGGTACGTCCAGCAAAACTGGAAAAAAGTGAGATTAATTAGACTTCATAGAATCGAAATACTTAATGTATGCATGGAGTAAGCGATCTTTAGCACGCAGGCTGCAGTACTTTGACACAAAGTTCATGAATTATGAAGTCAGAATGAAGTGAACAGCTGCTTGACTATCGTTCCATGCAACAAAAGGTACGCGAGAATTACTTGGGTCATAATCCCCAATACAGCAACTCACGCCACCACCGCTCTATTTTATTTTGTATCGAAGCTTTTGCATACCATAAAATCACAATGGTCTTTATTCGACTGCCAGTCACCGTCTCAAATAGACTAAATGCCCGGCAGTCAAAATTGTTCGCTGACTTGCCACAGAAAGCCTCGTCGAAACGTGTTGAGAGTATTTGATGTTTGTTCAGAAATACAATACGATTCTAAAAGCTATTTTGGATTTGTAGTTGACAAATTCTCCAAGCTTGTACATACCGAAATCGCTACATTCTCGCAATTCGTGCCTGATCACACTGCCGGTCACGGTCTCAAGTAGACAAAATTCCCAGCAGTCAAAGAGCTCGGAGAATTCCTGAGAATTATTCTACTACAAATCCAAAATAATTTTTTACAATCGCTTTGCACTTCTTAACAAACATCAAATATTCTAAATACGTTTCGACGAGGATTGCTGTGGGAATTCAGTGAACAATTTTGACTACCGGGCATTTAGTCTATTTGAGACGGTGACTGGCAGTCGAATAAAGACCATTGCGATTTTATGGTATGCAAAAGCTTCGACACAAAATAAAATAGAGCTGTGGTAGCGTGAGTTACTGTTTTGGAGATTATGACTCAAGTGATTCTCGCGTACCTTTTGTTAATGTTTTTTTCTTATATTGCGCAGTCTAACATGCGATAATGCACCTACCAATGTCAAGCCCGAGGGGGAGGGGGAGTCGGGCAACCCACGGGAATTTGACTGAGGCGTATATCCCCAGGGTGGGGATTTTGATCGGACATCATGCATTCAATCTTTCAAATTTACAGAGTAGAAGGGAAGTTAGCAATTTGTTTCTGCTAATTTTGAAAACTCTTTTTCGCCCGGGGATGGGGATTTTGATACTTTTTTTTAGGAAATGTCAAAATCCCCACCCTATGCCCGACCCCCCTCTCCCCCCGGGCTTGACACTGATAGGTGCATAAAGATATGATCGAATGCGCATTACAACATTAAAATGTTAAAGTAATAAATGACTAATCCAAATAATATTAACTAGATGTAGCTCTCGCTAAGTGCCAACGAACAACCGTTCTAATTGAACAACCAAATTCTACGAACAACCAAATTCTAATTAGGAATTTAAAAACTCAGAGTCATGATTTGTGTACGTCAGTTTTTGTAGCCAAGTGTTCAAAACAACGTCAAATGCCTTAAATTCTGATGTAAATATTGTAAATACTGCTTTGATTGCTTTTTGCTCGATGGCGGTGACAAAGTTGAGTCAGTTTATGGCCGATGTCGAGTTTACTCTCGTGTGATGTGCTTAAAAAAGATTTACATTGTTATTGCGCTCGTCTCAATTAATTCTTATCACGTTTTGTTTTATGGTCACACAATGTTCATTGGCAACAGCCAGAAAGAAGTG
>CM042749.1:23686642-23702525 GCA_022496165.2 Catalaphyllia jardinei
TTCGGTCTCTGTGCTTGGGTTGGGTGTCATGAAAACTCAGACCCCAGAAAACAAATAAAGAAACTAGACGCCTTGCTGCGTGTACCCAGGCAGCGTTATACTGAGAAGCACTAGCTATATTGCAACTTAAATGTTCTGCATTTGAAAATCGTGCGAAATTCAATCGAATCGATGTGCCCAAGCTATTCTGCCTTCGATTGCATTTCTTGGAATCGATTAATAGCTTATTGGACTCGTACACAGACCTTTAGCACATAAAATGAGTCAAGATCGTTACATCAGGCTATGAACGTTTCAGTCTATTTTCTTTAGCCTTTGCCGTTGTTGTTGCTTTTTTTTTTTTCATTTCTCATACGAGATCGAGAGACATTTTGAATTTCAGAGATATAGAGCCACCCTGGGCTCTGTAAATTTGTTCAAAATAATTCGAGGAATATCTCAGGTTTGGGTAAATGCAGATTTAAAAATTAGACAAGTGTAATCTTTATTAACCGCCTATAACACCACAATTTCTTGACTTTATCCACTGAATGGTTTTTGAATAATTTTTCTTTATTGCTTCAGGGTTGCGTGACAGTACAATCCAACAAATGATGTAACAGAGAATTAACTCTGAAGTGTAAATTTTAGTGCTAATTTAACCCATGAATAACCCACTGGGCGTTAGCCCTAGTAAAGGGAATCAGGGAACCACACGAGGTAAAGAAAAAATCTTTTGACACTTACACTTCAGAGTTAATTCTCTGTTACATCATTTGTGTTCATAGTGCTACGCGGCACAACATTCATAAGTACAATCCAACAGTTGTTTTGCTGGGGTCAACTCATACATTAGTTTCTTTTATCTTAAATGTACAATAATTCGCTACATGGGTTTCGTTCTTGAGAAGACACATACCTCTGTTACAAGAAAATAACAAGAGAACATCGTTTAGTTCGAGATTTTAACTTTATTACACGTTACGAAGTTTCTCTGAGTGTTTTACTTAGGTGTACTCGAACAGATACATTCGTAAACAACAGAAACACATAATTTCTCTAACCTTTCTGCTCTTGTTGCTCAGACGTTATGAGTTCGTGCTGGGATCCTACTTGGTTCACGATCACGTCTAAAAATACGATGACACTTCTGAAGATGCTTTTTACCAAGGTGAAGAGTCGATAGCCACGGTTGATAACCAGCTCCTTTGGCATATTAAACATGATTCTTGATGAATTCACTCCAAACGTTCGCTCCTAACTTGTTGATCTCTCATAAGCCTTGCAGGCCGACCCTTTCCGAAAACGTTTAACGACCTTTAGTGTTGGTCTTCCTCGAACGGTGTGTTCGTTTGTAAGTGAAAATCATGGAATCCGACCAAGTAGCTTTTTCACGACGACAACTGCTGTAAATTCCATGTGTCGTACGTTGCATTAGTGACGCATGCGCTGTAGAGACCAGACGGCGATTTGTGACTGAACCCAGTCTCGTACCTCGAGTCTTCGTTCCTTACTGCGCATGGCTTGACGAAACGAGCGACTCTCGAAAGATCCGTTCGAGGGGCGGTTTTGATTGGTTGTTCAAAAACAATGCAAATGACCGAAAGTAAATCACAGATCCAATATGGCGGACAAAACGCCAAGAAAAATTATCTCCCAGTGCAATCCTGGTGTTCATGTTTACAGGTGCTGCAACAACAATGTTGTCCTTTACGGGCCAAAGGTGACGAAGGAATCAATTTTACTTCTGCTGTAGAGGCTCATAGAACTAATGTAGAAATCTGACAAACGATACAAGATTCTGAGGCAGCAAGATGTTTGCACGCTCTGTAACACAACAACAGTAATATATGATTCGGTTTAACAAGTGTAAAACTCTATGCGAAAGTCCTTCACAAAAACCTGCATCTGGTGGTCTAGGTAAATACTAATGCGATTTTATACTCAAGGTCTGTTATGAGTAAGCTTTAATATATCCATTTTGTAACTGACTCCAGGCGCGATTACCGCAAGTTCAGAATTAAAAAAAGGACGTCGAAGGACTGATCAAGAGCACTGGACTTCGTGTTGATTTCCAATATTTATCTTTAATACAATATATTAATGCTCAAAACCATCAAACTAAAATACAAGCAAAAACATCTAGTCTAAGCGACACGAAAGGACAAAGTCGAACAATAGTCGGATATGATAACAACACAGTCGCAGGAAACGGTAAAATAACTACACTACAAATAAAACCAACCAAATGAAACTAGGAAAGGTAAAACGTGCTTACTGATTGTCCTCTCTGTACGCCTGAGTAGTTATTATCGCAGGATCCACAATTATTAAATCTTCGCAATAAACGCAATAAACTTCGCAAACGCAAAACACAGCCCACGCACACGGGCGACTACTAAAAAGCACGAGGTTCTGAAATACGATCTGACGCAAACGTCACTAATATCTAACTTAGACAGTTACACATTTATTAAATTACCTAAATATTTACTTTTTGTTGTTATTGTTGTTGTCTTAGTTCTGGCATTTTTTCTGGACATATTAGCTAGCTTTTGCTCCTCTGTAGATCCGGGAGAAATCAATTGTTAATCTATGTATTTAATAGCTAGTTTGTATTTATTAATACCACTAGTGCTTTCAATTGCAATTTGTTTTCTTTATTCGAGCAGAGGGAAATATTAGCAGCTCCACCATTTTCTGTGTCAGAACCGCCAAAGAATAGGAAAAAAGTGCAGATATCTGAAATCAGAGGGTTACATGTTTCTGGGCTGATAGCCCTATCTACCCAGGATGGAATTGTAAGGGGTGCTTATGAGTTGGGGAAGGTTAAGAGCTCATAACCAAAATCAGTTTATATTCCTTTTGTTTTATGAATTTGGATTTGGATTGCCTTTCACTAACAAACCCTAGCTGTAGTTTCAGAGAAAATGTGAATCTTAATCTTCAGCTCATGACTGATATTATGTTGAGTTATCTTGACTGAACGTTGTGTTTTTGTTCTTCAATAACTCTTGACAGGTATTTTTGGAGTTTGCAAAGTTTGATCTCCACCTGTTGTTAATTGACAAATTTAAGTACTAACAAGTAATTTTGTTTCTTTAACCTATTTGTGATATAAATATTTACTTCACCTTTCCTTACACAATATGAAATTCAAGCTAACATATCCATTTTAAAATGCATTATGTTCAATTTGATGCCATGCCATTAACTTCAGGTTACATGAAATCATTTTATTTAAAAGGAATACTTGTTGATTTTTCATAGTATGCAGAGAATGGGCTTTTTGGGTTAAAAATACATTAAACCATTTACAAGGTGGTGGGTGTGCTTGAACTTACATCCTGCTGTTGTGACTGAGATGATCATGAAATGTCCTGATCTTAGATGTGCTGTAGAGTGTGTCATTCTTAAAGACCTGGATGACCAGTGGCAAAGCTATGTTCTTGTTCTCAGGAAAATTATTCAGTATTGAGGATTCCAAGATCTAAGCATTAGGTTCATACATGATGTACTGTTTTTAATTGGGTGACAAAAATATTAAGATATGTTCACTCGCCACAGGCCAGAAGGATCGTGGGCTCTGGGGACGAGAATAAGACTGAACGAGGAAAAAAAAGGAAAGCCGAAATTTCAACACAGGCCTCACTGCCTGGGTAAAAAAGGATTTAAACTCGTCTCAATCTTATCATCTAATGGTCACGCAATGTTCATAGGCGGCAACAGCCAGAAGGGATCGGTTTATCTGTCGCGTCCCGTGGATACAAAAACTGAACAACATTATAGCGACTGCCTTTAATTTCTATTTCTTCGGTATAAAAATCCGCCGACAAATGTCCTCAAACTTGATCTCAACTCCGCTCGATAAATGCCAAAGCTGGTGAGCATCGACGATTATGCGGCCTTGACGTTACAATCTCTGCGCGCTACGATTGGTCCGTTGCAAGCCAGTCGACCTCTTTTCCACTACGTCATTGGAATCTCACCTTACAACAGGAATGTTATCTTACAAACATTCGTCTCGATCACTCGAGATTTTTACCGCCTACAGAGTCCTTTCGCACGGCTCTATAATGCTGCCGCCTCGCCAGCCTCGCCTGTTCGCTCGGCTGGCTGGTTGACAATAATAATTTACAATTTCGGAAAACAATAAAATTAAAATATGAGTTAATAATAGAACTAGTAAAAAGCTAATTTAAAAAGATGTGTCTTTAGTAAACCTTTAAAAGTATTCAATGATTGGCATTGTCTAATTTCTAGAGGGAGTCGGTTCCATACTTTAGGCGCGACATTTTCAAACACCCTATCCCCTAGTGTCTCTTTTGTTCTATAGGTATTGTCGATTAGAAGTATGTCCCGGTATGATCTCATGGATTTTATCAAGCCTAAAAGATACTGTGGTGCGACGCCGTAGATACATTTGTGAACTAGCATTGCTATCTTGAATTCTATTCTGTGGGTAACCCGAAGCCAGTGCAGGTTGATCTGTGATGCTGTGATATGATCATACCTGGATACAGTACATACCAGCCGAGCTGCCGCGTTCTGCAGGCGTTGCAGCTTACCAAGATGAACAGTGGGCGTCCAATATAATAGACTGTTGTTGCATGGAACGAGAGTCAAGCAGCTGTCTTGGACCATCCATTTCCTGCCTCACAGCTTCTATCACATCTTCATTATCCACTTCACTCTGACTTCATAATTCGTGAACTTTATGTCAAAGTACTACAGCCTGCGCGCTAAAGTTCGCTCACTCCATGCATACATTAGGTTTTTCGATTCTATGAAGTCTAAAATCTCACTTTGTTCCAGTTTTGCTGGACGTACCTACATAAATCATCTCAGTTTAATAGTTTGAACTTGCATCCAGTCACCGTTCCTGATGTGATTTGCCGCCATCTTTTGTAGAAAACATCATGATAAGTGCATTTTCGGCTATGGCATCGATAGGCCAGGAGCAAATTTTTTTTCAAGAAAAACCTTATGGCACTGCTAGGCCAAGAAAAGATTATTTTCGTTTCATTTAATTTTTGTTAAAAAGTATTTTATTTTACTTTTTATATTTTTCGTATAAATTTGATTTAAAGTATCTTGATATTAATTTTTTTTCGTTTAAAGTTTAAAAATAAAGTGAAATAACATAATAAATAGCAGGAAACTTACAAAATACAACACAATTTTCCTGTGGCATTCCTTAGGCCACCATACTCCACAGTCTGAAGCCAAAATGGAGCCAGCTCATTCATACAATGACTAATTTGCATTAAATGCCCTTTGGCTATGGAATTTTGGTAAACTTAATTGGACCCTCAAGGGGAAAACAGTTTGAAATAGCAGGTTTCAGTCAGAGATAATATCCATACTCCTCATGGGGATTTGGAATCAGACTTTCTTCTCTGTAGGAGGGAATAGGTATTTTCTGGGATCACTCATTGTTGGTCCATTCCCATGAACACCAAAGCCTCTAATTGCTGTTGACGGAAACTTTGGGAAGATTAAAGGTCAGCTTTTGGCACTAGGAGATCTGGGATGGATTGGGTAAACAATGTGAGCCATGATTAGTCGACAGTTGCCTTTGGAACCATTGATGAATCATAACTCACATTTTGTATCTGAAGAAAACAAAGAAATGGTAAAGTATGTCCTAAAGGCGGGGCTAAAATACAGGTCACAGGTGTCCAAAAAGGTATATTTGTAAATTTGCGGCGAGTTTAACATTTAAACACTGAGGCACGCAATTGCATACAAAGCGGATACATTCAAGACAAGAGATTATCAAGAAAGCGAGTAAATCCCCCATATAGGCCCTCTACCCAATGTAGTCCCTCTTAAGTTAATTTTAGACGTGGTGCCCAGTTGTTCCGAGGATGTTACTAGCGTGATGCCTGGACAGCCTAAGCGACACTCTCTCAATTATCTGAGACGAAATAGCACGAAATGTGGTGAAAAGTTATTTTATATGTTTTGGGTTACATAAGACGTTTAATAGCACAGATGTTTCTGCACTCCTAGCCGTTTTTCTGCTCGGCTGGGGTTTTGTTTGTTTTGTGCTAGCTTGGTTGCTTATTTTTTATCCTTCATTTGGTTTACAGAGTTTAAAATTAGGCAGCAGTACAATGGTTACACACGTCCGTTATTAAGCACTTATTGACTGGCCCCCAGGGAAACAGTGAGTTTTAGTTCCCGGGGACCCTCAATGTTCCTCGAGGCGACGCCGAGGGGAACATCGGAGTGTTTTGATATACCTTCTAACCTAAGAATAGAAAAAAGACTGCGAGGAAATCGTTTGCTGGACGCCGGCTGGATCCAACATTGCCATGGTTTCAAGGTGCACAACCTGATCACGTGGAAGTCGAAAGTCTAAGTTGTTGTTTCCCTAGGGAATTAGGGAATTTTGTTCGCCCTAGAGAGTTAGTGAATTTTGACCCATGACACTTGACACGTTCTCCTCCAATCGGAAAACGTATCTAAGTTGGGAGGTATAACAAAATTATTTGTACATGCCGTCCTCTGCAAAACAGCAACGTGGAATGACTAATTCTTCGTTGTATAGAGAACGTGAACCACGTAGCCTATTTTTTAAAATTTAAAATTTATCTCTGTATTCCGGATTAAATTTTGCGATAGTTTTGACACTGATAAACAAAGTAAAGCAACTTGGAATGACCACATTCTGCGTATTCTAGAGAATGTGAAAACGACGGCCAATATTTTCAGTTAACATTTCTTTTTCGAATTTTGACGTTGTCGTACATATTCTGTATAATCTCTGTTCTTGCGAGATTCTTAGGTTGAATATAACGTTATATTCTAGTCAGTGACGTTGTTCTTAGGGCTCTCGTCCTTGTTGCTTTTGTTGTTTAAGGTGTTTGCATTGGCAAAATTTTCGATTTATATTTTCCTTTTTTTTTGCTTACCGTGTTCCCTAGTACTGCTATTTTACAGAAATATCGAATTTGTGACAAAATACCCACGAGGAGACGAGAACGGTGAAGCTAAAATTCGTGTATTTACCAAAAGTCAGTGACATTTCCGAGTGAGGAACTGGATCGGTTGTCGGGGTCATTTTTTGCTTTTTCTGGGCGGTTTTTTTGTCCTGGTAGATACTTTGTGCTGTTGTTTTGACTGTTCGAGCGCTGCCTGCTTCGTGGACGCCATGTTTGATATGAAACTCGTCCTTAGTCCTCAAAGGTCAAAAATTGAGCAACGCGTAAACAAACAATGCTTTTGCAATCTACGGGCCTTTTAACCAGCGGAAACCCATTCAAAATGGTGGCATCGACCTCGAGTGGCTTTGAACTCTTAAATAACGTGGATTTTTGCGGCATTCTCATTTAAACTTGACCACTTTGGAGTTAAAGGTACTGAAAAAATACAAAGAATGATTGTTATCTTTTTGCCAATTTTAAAAATCTGATTTTTAAAGCACAGATGTTTGTGCTGTTTGATGAAAAATTGAAATAGAGTTCAATTATTGCCCTACATCGAAATGGCTACAAGAAAAACTTAAAAAATATAAAAATATGCTGTCAATTAATAAAGTTAATTATTAACATACTCAGGTGCCATTAAGTCAGATACTACA
Organism: Catalaphyllia jardinei; assembly: GCA_022496165.2. Taxonomy (NCBI): domain Eukaryota; kingdom Metazoa; phylum Cnidaria; class Anthozoa; order Scleractinia; family Caryophylliidae; genus Catalaphyllia; species Catalaphyllia jardinei. The sequence goes on from CM042749.1 coordinate 23,694,210, forward strand.
CAATTTTCCTATGGCATTCCTAGGCCACCATAGTGGAGTCCTTTAACATGGTACCGAAATTGCCCCACAATTTTTTTTAGAGGGGGGACGAAATGGAGAAGAGATGGATCGAAGACCACCATAAAGAAAATTAAGAATTTCAGCCGTGACAAAACCACTTTACAAACTCGTACGTTGTCTATCTCTATACCATTTTCTGTCCATAGTAAATTGCTTTTTTCTATCAACAGCTGACTGTATTATAAACTATATTGACACCACACTGTGTGACTGCATTTCGATGAGTTACAGACGTCGAATAACATGTCGTCAACCAGAGATTCACGGTGGCGAAGACTGCCCTAAACAGTGTTTCACTGGTCAACTAATCACTGGCTCCAAGTCTTGCTCTTGGGATGATTTAGACATGTTTAAGTGTGCGGCAAGTGGATGGAAGCCATTAAACATCGTGTTTTCGTTAATGTTTACAGCTACTCTCACATATATCTGCTAAAGAGATCCATGATTTAAAAAAAATTCATTTTACCGTTGCCAGTTCAGTGTAAGGAGCATTGATAAAGTCAGAATTTCACAAGTTGAGCACACTACATGAGGTCACATTGGTCACTCAGTATCTACAACTCAACAGACCATGCTCTGTTTCAACGGAGGGATGTTAATAAAATCTGAATGTTCCAATAATAAAGATAAAACTGATAGGGTATATTTAAAAATTAGACCCGTAGCCCAAAAGGTCTACGGGTCAATAGCCCATCAGGCGAAGCCGAATGTGCTATTTATCTTTGGCCCTTAAGGGCGAAGGTTCTAATTGTTTTAGTATCACCCAACTAGTCGAACAGAAAAGGCAATAACAAAGTCAGCAAATGCAAGTTGAAGAAATATTTATTTGGGAAAAAAAGGAAAGAAAAACCGGCGAATTTCGCTACTCGATGATTATTACTATTAGACCACTAGTAGCGTAGCCAATCAAAATGCAGGATTTGCATTAGTCTACTAGTTGGGTGATACTAATGTGTGTTAGCCTCTTACGCAGACTCTCATTGAGCAATCTTTCGTGACGAGGCAAGCCACTTGCAGCCATTATCTTACCTTCAAACTCGAAACTGGTCTCAACCAAAGGAAGATCAAGTTATGACGATACCTCGATCTGATTTGATGATTTATTCATTTAACTCAGCTCAGTTTTATAAAGCATATAGGTTAGATTTACATAGGCAACTTAATACAGCACAATAGTGAAGCCTTGGAGCCAAGGCTGGCTCATAGTTGTGTACCTGAAGTTATGAAAACCGGGTCGGCAAACCTAAACTTTTTGGGCAACTTTTCAGAACTTCCCCTGTGTAATATTAGCTTGTTTACTGTGTTGTTCACGGCTGATGTCGGTTTTTTCTTTTTTTTTTAGCTTGCTTTCTGGTTAGGGATTTGTTTTCAAGTGGATCTAGACATAATTAGCCCCCCCCCCACCCGACCCGTCCCTCCCCTATGTTTTTGTCCTTTCCCACAATTCTCTCTTTAATACAAGTGACACTGAGTTATTTGCGCCTAAAGCTGGTTTCAGTGCCGTTTAGCAGTTTACTTTTAGACATTGTGCAGTGATAATTATTAAACAGAAATGTCACGTAACTTATTCGTCTGTAATATCTGTCTGTATTTCCAAAAACGTACCCGCAGATTTAAACACCTCGATTCATGTAACTGGTGTTCCTTTTTTCTTCCGGAAAGGGGAGGCGGGATTCCTTAATGGAAGAAGCTTGCAGAGCTTACCTAGCCTAAAATGTTATCTATTTTTTTGTTATTTAGCCCACCACCCCCTCCCCCCGTCTCCGCCCCACCCTCTTTTTGTCTCTTATCCAATTGGGGTTAAGTTTTACCCAGGCTCGAAGGCGGCGTTGTTCAATTAGCTTTCTATAACTGATGTCTGATGGAGGTCTGCCGGAGGACATCATCAAGTCCAATGAAGGTGCAAGTCTAACGATTTGCTAGCAAGCGTCGTCCATTATCGTGCATGAAGCCGTCCTGAGATTAGGTGCGGGACGTTATTTAGTTCCGTAATCGAAGTCTGTTGGGACCGGGCGGCTTCATGTAACAATAATGCTGTGCTTGCTTAGCCACATCAATTTAGGGCTTAGACGCAATGGACTAAGCATTTCTAGCTGTTGTTGGCGTTGTACCTTTGATGGGGCTAAGACTTATACTGTTTTAAAGTTGACGTCCTAGTTCGCCGCTCGTGGGAATCAAAGTACATCCGGGACATTGGTATTTGCGAGCAAAACATGGCCAGTAACAGAGTGAAAGCAAGCACGCAAGTCAAAGGCTGATAGGTCGTGAGTAAACCTGTCATTTCCTTGTTTTATCAATTTCAGGCGTTTTCAGACATGTCTGTAATTCGCTAGCGCGGGCGAGAATTATGGCTGTGGTTTCCGGTCGATAATTGACTTGCTGTCAACATGACCGTGAACATAGGTATAGTATAAAACCAGGACTGGACCCTGGACTGGACCCTGGACCCTGGACTCTGGACTCTGGACTCTGGACTCTGGACTCTGGACTCTGGACTCTGGACTCTGGACTCTGGACTCTGGACTCTGGACTCTGGACTCTGGACTCTGGACTCTGGACTCCAGAGTCTAGATTAAATTGAATAAATTTAAAAAAACTAAAATTAAATTAAAAAATAAACAAATATATATTCACAGTATATGGCTAAAGAGAAAAGAGACTGGAACTGAGCAACGGCGAAATTGAGTATATTTTTTGGGGTGTACCACGCTTGCCAGGATTCATATTGGGACACATTGGGTCCAAAATTTTTTATACTCCCGGGTTGCACTGTAGTTTCGTTCAAATGTTCAGGATGTCAGCTCTATTTTGTTTTAATTATAAGACATTTAAGGTCGTCTCTTTTAAGACTGATAGAGTACAATGTATGTACATATCTTCTTTATTATACTGGTTTAGATGTTTTATTCATGAGAAAAAATGTCAATTTTGAGAAAACATCCGGTACTTCCCACTGAGAAATTTCTCTTGTACTATCTAGGAATGTGATAATAACACCTAATTATCCAATTTCCGCTCTCTTATCTGGTAAGTGATCACCTACGGGAAGTTTAAAGCAAATTTCAAACTTTCAGCTCTAAAAGTGATCGAGGTTTCAAATATAGTGATCTGATGTGAAAACTGACCTGATCTGATGTAAAAACTGACCGGTAAACTAGCTTTATAGCTAAGTGTTAGTCACATTAATAAAGTATGTATGTATATATGTAAAACGTTTCGTATTTTGGAAGAGGTGTTCGCTTGTAGTAGGTCGTCGCAACCGGATGTTTGCCTGTATCACAAAAAGGACAACGCCATACAACGCGTCTATCTTTTTAATGGTGCCCTTAAGCGCGTCTTTACTTTCGTTTATCCGCTGTTCGTTTGCTATACATCTCCTCTGGGTTATATGGATTCTGCCAAAACAGAATACAACCGCCAATCTCGTTTAGTAAACCAAGGACAAGTGTTACTGAGAGAACATTATACCTTGTTGTGGATTTATTCATCTTGTTATCAGGCGGCATGCTCGCCAATAACCTAACTACCACGCGGTCCCGTTCTCATTTCACAGCGAACTTCCCTGATATTATCTGTGACCGCGTAGGGTGGAAGAGACTCCTTTGTGCATGTGCCGTTCTCTTTTGATTTTAAGTATTTCTACTTTTTTTTGTTTGCTTCACATGTGTTCCCTAAGGTTGCTTTATGCTGTGTTATCAGTAGAGTGGGGCACTGTGCTATACTAAATTGGTAGAGGTCATGGTTTCCGCTGTTATCTGCATGTCGTCACTTCCCTGGGTTTGACACATTTGTAGTTTGACACATTTGTAGTTTGCCATATGTTTGTGGTTTGTTTAGGCGCATTTCTTTCCAGGTGCTACTGGAAAATGTGTCAGTTTTTAACCCACCAAGTATTGGCTCTCAAAGGACAAAAAATATTTGAAATATTCCGTGAACATGTTGCTCACTTGCATTCTAAATTGTGACGCCAGCCCCGGCTGCTTGATTATAGCAGTACATGGCTTTTATCTTCCGGCGTCGTCATCATCAGAGAAGGTGTTATGTTTCTTAGCACCAATTTGAGGTTCGTCGATTTTTGTGATGCTTTCCGGTACCGATCTTGATAAGATATGTTCACAGTGTGCCATGTACCGGTACCCAATAATAATGCTACAAGTTTAATCACTCTTGATATATATTCTGTTGATGAAGTTAAACTGTCATATGAGAATATCTGTTCTAGCATAAATTTTTAAGACATTATAAACACATTCTCAACTCTGAAATAAAAACCTAACAATAACTTAGAAAAGCCTATGCCAATACAATATGACCATAGTACGCGCACTTTGAGTGTCAGGTCAACGATATGTAAAATGGTGTGTACAGATGAGAACCATAACAACACTGCATGTACCAGTTTAGGAAAAATCACAACAATTCCATTACCTATACGATATACTAAAAAAGTTCAACACAGTTTCAAAGTGAACGCTATGAATAAAACGCACGGATATCCTGAACCTGTGAGTTTGAGAAACGTTTCCTCGTACTCTGAATGTACAAAATCTATTCCTTTCGAAAATATTACTAAAAATCATCGATGAACTGATTTTCTATATCATGACAAAGTCAATTTCAGAGTTAATGGCAATGGTAAATTTCAATGTACTGTGACTAAGCTGTGCATCAATCCTGCAAGGACATTTCAAACCCTCTCTTTGAGCTAGACCAGCATTTGTAATTCCTGTGCAAGGTACTGGCGATGCGGTGGTAACAGGTGTGGTCGAAGCCCACTGGTGATGACCACCAGAAAAGGCAGAAAAGCTGCTTGCATAGCCCTCACGCATTCAACTCGGCAATGAAAGTACACGTTTCCCCGGTGACCACGCTTTTGTTCTCCGTTTTGCCATTAGGACCTCCTCATGGCCGTAATAATAACGAGGTCATTTGGGGCTGGTGGTATGTGCCATTGACCATCTCCCCCTTTCATTTTCAACAAGTGACCACAACCGTAGCATATCTTCACTGAAGGATGGCAGAAGTTTAGTAGACGAAGTTGGAAGGCACCCCCTTGCATTTTTTTTTGGGGGGACGGCAACGCTGTTCCATCAGTGGTAGACACATTTGATGAGACACAATGAATTTATTACAAAGTTTACACCGGTGAACAAAACCTTCATTAAAAGACTTTTCAATTGCAAGGGAGCGTATCGTCACGCAATTTTGAGATAACACGCATACATTCAGCTGTATTTTGCTACAGGTAAGGCTATATTCAAGTCACCACGGGAAATGCGCAAAAAAGTAATTAATTTTGCGTCTTTGGAACCAAAAAAAATGCAACGTAACGTACGCCCGGAAAATAAAGTTAACTTAATGTGGTCGTCTGTGTTTAGCTAGTGGTGTTTTTAGTTGTTAAATACTCTCAGTGCCTCGCTGCAGTTGAGCCTTGTACTCTGTTTTAATAACAGGAACTTAGGGGGTTTTCGTTCCGATTCACGTCAACGATTCAGTTATATAAACATAATCAGTGACCAATTGCGCACATTTGAAACTTACCGCTGGCTGTGTTTCAGTTGCCCAGTGGGCTGCCACTGCTTGTACCTGAGGCGTTCTCGCATTTAGCACGGCACAAGAGGTTGTCGCCTCGCCTGTGACAATGGGCACGGTGGGTGTCTCACTGCCCGGCTCGAGGTAGTTTTCAATCATTTGCCTTGGATGTTTATTCGTGTTTTTGGCCCCCTTTCGAATTTGTGTCGCTTTTGATCTCTTGGTGCCCCGACTTGACGTCCATTTCTGCCAGTGCTGTGACATTCGCTGGACTCTGCTTTAGTTTCTTGTACCATATTATGAAGTCCTCTAGTTTCTTGTCCAACTCCGCTATGGCCAAAACATGCGAGCATAGTCCATATGCCGCAAAAGAAATGCAATTTGCAGAACACTCATAGTAAAGTGCCCCACGTTTCGAAGATTTTGATGCTACTATGTAGGGTGAGGCAGGCGCTGATTCATTTTCCACAAAGCGTTGAGGATTGGCATTCGCTCCTGGTGCTGCTACTATGGCTTGTTGGCCACGAGATATTAGTAAACCTGCTTTGTGGAACATTGCATTAAGTACTGGCAAGGGTACACGAATAATGCCGCTTTCCTGGGGAGACATGGATAATGGAGATACAGTGGAAGAGACGTCATAATTCGTAGAGGCTGATGCCATATCTTTGGCTCTTACTTGTTGATGATTAAACTTCTTCAACACCGCCTCCTTCTGTTGCGTTGTTTTCCAGTAAAACGTTTTCTCGTCCACGGCGAGGTCAACGTACAAAGGATCAAGCTCCAAATCACCGATTCCAATCAATGCCAACTGTTCCTCCGTCCGCTGTCTGTTAACAGTCGTTCGAATAAGTCTAACACATTGCGGCAGAGATAATCGCTTCTTTCCAGTCTTATCTTTCTCCTTTTGGAGAACGGAATTCATGCATTCGTTCCCATTCTGGTCATAACCACCAGGCGGAAAGCCAAGACCAGCCATAGAACGAACTTCGGCCGTCATGGTGTTCTAAATTTTATCTGCTTTGTACTTATTGAAGTACGTCAGGAAACGTTCCCCTTGAGGGTGTCTCTTTTTCCATTCTTCAGTCAGAGACTCCATCTTGGTGTCAAACTCGGCCGGATTGGAGGAATCAATCAGCCCAGGTCGACGATTGCTACCGACGTTTTTTCCGAAGATATCGGCTCCATATTCTTCTGCAACGGGTGCACGGATCCCAAGCTCCGTTAAGTTGCTGTTGATGTTGTCCTGCATGTGTATGTCGCACATGAGATGTAACGCAAATGGCAGAGGTCTACCGAAGCCCTCGGAAACAGCCTTCTCTCTGTCGGTGCCATATACGAGAACGTTTTGAGTGGGGGGCGTGAAGCTTCACCATGGTGGACGCAAGCTTGTAGTAACTGCCTGCCTCCTTTCTGAGGTGGAGTAGTGTGGGGCCGATTCTAACCGGGTTGGTTCGAAGCAGCAGGTGGCGGTACGTCCTCAAGGTTACATAGAACTTCCCGAAATTGAATGTAGCATCTACACCAAGAACGGCAAATTTGGCTGGGTTAGTGCACAACCGTTCAACGTCTTGCAGTTGTTGGTTGGAGGCAAGCACTACACAGGGGTCTGAAGAGTTGTCAACTTTCCTCAGGAAAACAGTTTCTGGATTTCGGCATCCTCTTTGAGCATTTGCAACAGCTCCACGGAATCGTCGCCAGGACTTTTCTTGATTCCTTTGCTTTATGTTGGTTAACTGTCTGACGTTACGTGCATGACCACCCGCAGATGTTAAATGCAAAATGCCACCACTTTCTTCAAGGCTCTTATCGAAAGCTTCCTTCTCGGCACCATCGAAAACGTACTGAGGCAAGGCCATACTGTGTTGCTTGCCATCACCACCTGAAGGTTTTTCTTTTGACGAAAGTGGACTAAAAAAATTAATCGATTTTTATTTTGACGCATTACCCACTGGTTTGAGCCTCGGATAGTATATACAGGTATGTGCTGCGGAGTAGGGTATGCATGGCTTTTTAGACTGTCGTTCCTTAAGCAGTGTGTCACTTTTGCTCCTTTTGGCTTCGTGTTCCCGATGTAATCCTTAAAGAGGTTACTCGAATTTAATCACCTCACTCTGTGTGTGGCCACACCATGGCAACGTCTGATTTATTTTTCATTGCGTGAACACTAAGCTAAATGAAAAGGAAATGGTGTTCATAGTTGTTATGTTAGTATGATTGAAGTGATAATGAAACGAAACGAAATGAAGTTCAGTGACCCATTTTCTCCAATCTTAACTTTTGGTTCTCCCTTGAATAGGGTATCATTTGTCGGGTCTGGGCATCAATTTTCGTTGCCTTCATCCTTGAATAAGGTTACGGTTTAAGAAACTCCTTTTTTGGGAAAATTTACGGTAGTCCACCCCCCTGGCTCTTCCACATCCCCCAACCGACCACCACAGCTGGACTATAAATACCTACCTTTTAAAGATATTATTACACGCTTCAATTCTGGTTCACTTGTGTTGCGATACAATGAGCGGGTACAACAGTATACGCCAACAACACTAAACAAGGCATCTGTGACTTTCGTCAGCGGTCTCGATTTTGTTGGCTCTCTGAAGTACGACGTCTTTGTGCCTGTTGCTTTCCACGAACCAAGATAGTCAGCTAACAGTGTTTTCACACTCTCTACGTGAGGCGAATCTATATCCACAATGAACAATGCATTCCTGGACACGGATG
>CM042749.1:23702625-23743436 GCA_022496165.2 Catalaphyllia jardinei
TCCTGTCGAACGAACATCAAGAAATTCACAATCCTCTACCAAGGACCTAGGGTCTGGAACTCTCTTCCTTCGTCAATTACCAATTTGTCAAGCTTTTCTACCTTTAAGAACAAAGTGCTAGAATTTTTATTTTTATTAAAATAGTTTCTGAGTTAGTTTCTGCCGCACTCCTTCGCAGCCTCTATCTTATTTAATATTATGATGTCGAGGTGGCCTCTCTTATAAGCCTGGTGGTTTCCCGAGGTCTCCTCGCCTTACAACCTACGCGCTGTATTTTTTAATTTTTGTAATACTTAAAAGGCAAATAAATGATGATGATGATGATGATGAGTACGGATGACATAATCTCTGGTACTTTTTAACAATTCAAAATTAACTCCTTTATGCTTTATTTGGTCATAGTTAGGACTAGGGCCGTCATCTTCAACAATGGTCTTTAGATTATCAATATCATTATTACCCATATTTAGAGCTCCAGTCATAGCTTTACTTCCATCTAATTTCAAGACATCAGTATCTGGTTTGGGTAATTTACTAATTTCAGCGTCTACATAAGCTTTACTGACCAGACTGTTATTATCAAAAAGTCCATCATAGTAAGGTTCACAGTTTTTTATTATATTCTGTTTGAGATCAAAATATTCTTTACCATCTATATCTTTTAATTTGATAAAATTTATATTCAGATATCCTTTATCTGTCTTTGACACGATATTCTATAGGATCATCATACTTATAATAATCTAAATTTTCCATATAATATAATATAATTTCTGTCCATATCTAAATTACCATCCATTTTTCTACTACCATCTCTAGGAAGTAATGGTGTAGTATCTATATGGACTTTTGCTATTTCTCCATCAACGTAAGATTTACTGGCTTTATCAGCAATAGCAATGTCTTGTCGAGAGTTTTCAATGTCGACATAATTCTTATTAGCAGCATTAGCGTATGCTACAGGATCACCTAAACCATCAATAAGATTGCCATTGAGATTCAAATTCTCAAAATAGAGAATCGTATGTAACTTGTCGACTGTTTACCCTTAATCACTCTTGAATAAAATAGAAATTTTATATTTTTATTGTAATGAGAACCATAATGTCTAATTTGGAATTTTATCCCATCATCTACTCCAGCTCTTCCATCAGTAGTGAATTGAATAATTGATTTAGTATATTGATTAGATATTTTGTCACTATCGAATGTATTTGTCGTATAATTAAAAATTATTGTATCATCAACACGAAAACCACCAGCATCACCAATAACAAACATTTCAAAAACAGAGGTATAAGTACCACTCTCTAATTTATTACCTTTCATTTTTATACTGGACCATGCTTCCCCACCAAAACCAGTATCATCACCTTCTTTCTCAATTATATAAGCATCATTATGCGCTTTATGATTTTGAAAGAAATGGTCTGGCGATGTATTTGGTGGTAGTTTTACAGTTAATTGACTCTTGTCACCAAAGTCTTTATAAAATTGAAAACTCGGTTGTAAATGCTAATTATTTTGACTGACTTGAGTATGTTCCTTTAATACTTTTAAATTAACTGCATCATTATCGTCAATTGAGTCAGCTACATAAATCAATCGTTTTTTATCAATGTCATAATTACCATCATCTGTTAACTTGAATCCAACACCAGGCTGTCCTTGTGGTCCTGGTGGTCCTCTTTCAGAAACTTTTAAATGACCAATATGATCGTTTCGTGAATAGTCATTGAATATTCCCATATACTAATAATTTAGATATTTCCATAAAAGTTTCTCTTCACTGTTTTCATTGGTTTGTCCACATAACAGAAAGAGTATGGTTTGTTGGTTGCCTTAATATACTTTTCTTTGTTAATTCCTAATTCTTGAGATATTAAATTTCTTTCTCTTGAGGATGGAAAATCATACAGACAAAAATGACTGCAATTCAATCTGATGGCTTTTGGACATCCATAAAAGGATTGTGTGAGATATATCACAGAGCAGTTTTTATGTCGTCCTTGAATGAAATAGTCTATCAGAGGTTTCTGTACTTTTTCACACAAATAATCATCAAATATCACGACTCTTTGCATATTAGTATCTTGGAGTTGGTCGACAGGTATGATTTCATCATTGCTCGCTACCAAAACCGGGTAACCAACATGTTCACTTATTCCACTCATCTTATCAATTAAATTTATATACTTATCTTGATCCAGATTTTTGGCATACAAATGGATCTGATCATAATAAATCAATGGATGTTGTAAAATATGAATCAATAAATTTGTTTTGCCTGACCCAGAATTGCCAGCCAAAAGCATCCTAAATGTATTCTTCGGCATGTATTCATACAATTGTTTGAAATCATCATTTGATTTATAACCACTGTCGTATTTGGGTATGTTTATGTATGTTATTGTGTTATATAAGTTGAGATAAGTTGAGATAAGTTTAGATAAGTCATTTAATCTAATGTATATGTATATGGATATTGAACGAATGAAAAAGCTTCTTTCCAGTGGAATTGAAGCTGGAAATAAGGTAAAAGCAGTCCGTGGAGTCTTCAAGACTTATCAAACACAAAAACAGGATATGTATGATGATACAGCAGAAATATTGAAACCTTCTTTTAAATTTCAGGAAGAGATTAAGAAATCAACTGATGAAAAACATGATGAATTAATAAAACAATTGAAAGATAATGAAGAAAGTATTGATAACAAACAGGATGAAGTAATAAAACAATTGAAAGACAATCAAGAAGATTTGATAAAATCTGTTAATGCATTGAGCGAAATCATGTCCAATCAAGGATCCATACAAGGATCAAAATCCAAGGTTGGAGAATGGCTTGGTAAGCTACCATCTCATTTTGATCCGTTAGATATTATTGAAGAAGAAGGTGAAGGTAAAGGTGAAGGTAAAGGTGAAGGTGAAGGTGAAGGTGATGAAAAAAAAGGAGCAGAACCCAAAATTTCATTCAATTCAAGTGAAACAGAATCATAAGAAAATATGGTTTTGATCCAACATTTGAAAAAATGCCAAGTAAAAGAGAAATTTCAAAAAAAATAACTTCCCAAACAGGCAAAATGAATAGTCAAAATATAATCATTAGGGAACTTGCGAAAAAAGGGAAGAACACACTAAAAAAATATCTTCAAGCAGCAAAAATGAAGGAATATTCCATTCAAAAAGGTGAGGGTTTCCGGAGGTAAAATCAGCTAAAACGAAACGCTTAGAAGATATCACAAAATGGGCAGCATGGTGGTCTGGTTATCGATCTTCCAAAACTGTTTGGACATCTGAAAGTTGTGGCTCATAAAAACGGTTAGGAAGTATATAACAAACAAGCTGACTTTGACACACTTGATCTTCTAACAAAACGATTCAACAGCAAAAAGAGATACTCTGAACTAGCAAGATCCGTGTTCAATGACCTCAATAGACTGAGTGAAATACCAATACATAGAACATCCAAAAAGTATTCAAAAATTGGAAATGGTGTAGTCTACTACAATAATCCGCAAGATTTACTTTCACGTCTTGAGCTGCTTGGAGGGTCCATGTCTGCTGGAAACAACAGCAGTGATGTCAGAGAAGAGTTCGCTGAGATAGTACACATTTTGAATAAATTGAATGTCATAGATAATAAACAAATGAATGATCTCATGAAGGAATATCTAATCTAATTATATATGAGTGAATTCTTATTACGATTTTCATCAAGAAACAGACAAAAGGCTGGTGTAAGTTTGAGTCATGATTTCACAACTAGATTCAACGAACCTATTAAACTATCTTATGGTATGAGGCATGAGCTGGCAGTGAGATCATTAACCACGACTTACAGTTGGTACAATATCAGACAACAATCAAACAATCAAACAATCACATTTGTTGATGGTATGTACAGTTATGATGACATTGATGATACATTAAAAAGTACATGAAGGATAAAGAGCGTGTTATCAAGGATGGTGATGAAGAAAAGTATGGGATCAATCTGTATTTTATCTTATCCACATATCGAGTACTTGTTGAATTAAATGAGAATTATCGATTGGATCTCACAAACACAGATTTTGGAAAACTGATTGGCTTTGAATCAAAAATAATTGATAGCACAGAGTATGGAAAAAATCTCCCTGATATCACAAGAGGAGTAGATGAAATACATATTAATTGCTACAAAGTAACAGACAGTATTACTGATGGTCAATCTTCAAGCACAATCGCTGTTATCCCTGTTGATAATCTTGTTAGATCACTTCCATTCACATACCAACCTCGTTTTCTTGCATATAGTCCAGTATCAGGTCATTTGATATCTTCAATGCGGTTTTATGTTACTGATTCATCTGGGGCTCCAATTGATTTGAATGGGATAGATTGGCACATTGAACTGTTTCTGCGATCAACAGAGATTTAGTATAATATTATAATATATGATAAGACAATGTGAATTAAAAAAACGTTATGATCCAGATCTGGATACGTATGTGATAAAACATATATACGGTGAAGGTATAAGCGATGTTTTCAAGTCAGTTGGAAGGAAAATCTTTGGAAGAACTGTGAAGAAAGCAGCTAAAAGTGCAGCAAAAAAGGCGAGTACAGCAACTGGTGAATATGCTGGCACGAAGGCTGGTGATAAAATAGTTGAGCTTCTAAGCAAGAATAAAACAACAACTCCATCAGTTCTGATGGAACCGAATATATCACCATCAGAATCGGAAGTACCAACCGCTCAGGAAGTAAATGAAAGAGTAAATCAGATACTTTCAGGTGGAAAACTTAGAAGGAGGCATTTTATATAATCATATTATATATGACAGATTATCGAAACTCAAAACTAATTGAAAGGTATGAAGATGTTGTTTTTGAACTCGAAACAGCATTGAAGGTAAATGTTGGAAACAATGCTCATCAAACAAGATCTAATCATCGTTTTGTTGTCGACAATAATGGAGAATCAACTTTCAATATGGATATCACTTTGGAGAAGCTAGCAGATGGAGCTAATGTCGCTGCTAATGATGGTGATGGGATAGTCAATTCTGCCTTCGCTCTCATTGAAAGATTGAATGTTAAGATGAATGGTGTTGATGCTAACCAAGCAACAAATATCAAAAATCTTCTAGAATATTCAAAAGGTTATTCACAATGCCAGGGTACTAATGAATTATTTTACATCGACAAAAATAGAAATGCTCAAGCTAATTACAATTCAGGTTTTGCTGCTAGAAAAGCGCTTCTGAATGGAGGTGCTACAGTGAATGCAGAAATACCACTCAATCGGTATGGCTTTTTTGAGAGCCTTCGTGATGAAGTTCTTCCGAATTCTCGAATTGAGATAAAAATCAATCTTGATAGTGACGCCAATGTTGTCTGGCGGAGAACAGCTGATTGTCGTGTGGTCCTTACTAAATTTCAGTTGATAGTCCCCCGTATTGTTTTTAATGCAGATGGAAAGTCATTATACATAAGCAAATACCTTGATACAAGAAAGTGGACCTATCTTCGTGAATTAGTTGAGAGAGGTGATTCAACCAAACAGCAGACTGCTAACTTCCGTATTTCAACATCAATCAACAAACCAAGATATGTGTTTGTTTTTATAATTAATGATGCGAATATAACACTTTCAGTGTCTCTACTAATCCCAGAACATTACATAGTTGCCATCTCGAAGTTGGAAATGGAAAAGAATATCCAGAGGTTTATTACAGACCAAATGAGGAACCAACACGTGTATTCCGGGATGTTTTGAAGTATGTTCATGCCAACAGTGCTTATTCTGATGATACTCTCCTTAATAGATCCAACTTTACTACCTTGTTCCCATTCATTTACTTTGATCTAACAAAGCAACCAATGGATATCAAAGATGGTATAACCGAACTGACTTTCAAATATACACTTAGTGGTGCTACCACTACAGCATACAAAGTTTATGCACTTGTCCTTTATGAACAGAATGTTGAAATGAGAAAGACTGATGGGAAATTAATCCTGTAAATGAATTAGAAATCAATTGGTCATAATATGAACAGCAATAAGATATTCCTTATTTCGTATATGTTTTATAATCAGAAAATTATATAACATATATAATTACAGACCAAATGTATATACAAAAATGACTCAACTTTTCGAAATAAAGGTAAAACTATCAGAAAATCAGAAGAAGAATATCAGTGATGCTTACCAAAAAAGAGAAACGATTGTAATCAGGCTTACGAATGACTCTCTTCGTGGGAATGACACTCTATATGTCCCAGCGATGGTAAAGAAGAGATTGGAGAAGAATCGGAAATTCAATAAAGGTATGGATATTAAGCTTGCTAAGACCAATATCAGAAAACAATTCGGTGGCAGTTTATTGACTTCTATTCTATCCTTCGGACGTGTATTCGGACCAACCATTGCAAAAACCATGGGATTAGCAGCTTTAGCAGGGGCTGCAAGTACAGGTGCAAGCTAAATTGTCAAGAAAATAGCTGGAAAAGAAGTACAGACAGGAGGTTTCCTTATGCCACAGAATAAGATTGACAAAATTAACCCAAACAAACATCTTCTAACCGCAAAACAAAAGAAAGATATATTGGATGCCCTTCAATCAGGTTCAGGTGTCAGTATAAAACCAACAAAAAAAACATTCAGGTGGTTTCCTTGGCACTTTACTCGCCAGTATTGGGATTCCTATGGTGTTGAAAGCTTTGACTGGAAGAGGTTTGCATGTTGAAAAATCAAGACCAAGAAGATCGATACCTGTATATGTTCCCAAAATGGATATGATAAAGGATGGTGGAAATCATGGAATTATGATGCCATATCAACCACCACCATTCTTTGGTAGTTGGAATAAAAATCAGATTGGCCTTGGTAAAAAAAAAGAAAGCTCCAAAAAAGAAAGGAAAAGGTTTACTGTTAGGACCAAACAGCCCATTGAATCAAATTCCACTCATGGGAGCTATTTTGTAAATAAACCATTATCAAATCATGATTTGATGGACTGGGTAAAACAATTAACTAGTATAAAATACTTCAGAGGTGTTTTCAGCAAGGATGCATTACCATCACAAATAAAAAATAAAGAATGTTGGATAGTAAATCTTGATAACCACATCGGACCTGGCACCACTTGGGTAGCTTTTAGAAACATTGACAGATTTTGTGAATACTTTGACTCCTTTGGATTAATGATGCCAACAGAGGTCAAGAAATATATGGCTATGAATGGAAAACAATTAGTATATTCAGGAGATGAGATACAAGAACGTGATTCAGTATTATGTGGTTATTGGTGTCTATACTATCTACTGGAAAGACAGAAGGGAAGATCCATTTACATAATTGTAAATTCGATATGTCAGATAGAAGTTTAAATCATAGATTTATCATCAATTTCTTCAAAAATATCTAAATTATATATATAATGGTAAAATCATATTGTGTTAAACAGAAGAAGCAAACTGAATGTGTTCCAGGGAGCGAACGATACGTCAAAGCTAAAAATGGTCGAACCATGATGAAATGTGAGTATGCTGAATGCGGGATAAGAAAGACCAAATTCATCAAGAACAAGGGAAACTGATTGAGCCCCCACAAGCTGGGGGCTTACTTGGAAAGACGTTGCTTAAAAGTGACACAAAAGGTTTATTCAATCTTGATAGAGCTGGGGCTGCAAAAGCTGTTAAATCAGATATCGTCAAACAAAAAATAAAAGAGACGGCCAACCAATATCTTGATAAAGCATTAGACAGTTTGACATCAGATGTATCCAAAAAACTTGATCCCACCAGTGGTAGTGGTATTGATATCCATTCTCAATGCCATTCTCAAGGTAGCGCCCAAGAGGGGTTTTGTGATGCCTGGTCATAGATATACAGAGCCAGGAAACCCATTGGAACAACAGCTGAGGTATGATCCCAAAACTGGTCAGATACTTGAGATATATCAACAACCAACAGGACGAACAGATGCTGTTAGTATGCAGCATGATGTTGATTACTCAGTCTGTGGAAATAAACAAAAGATTGATCAAGTAAAATGTAAGAATGAGGTTGATCGTAAAATGGTTAAGGCTCTTCATGCTATTCCATGGAAAGACAGACAATGGGGACATACAATAGCTCGCAACGCCATAGCAGCTAAGTCCAAATTAGGTATGGGTGTTAAGAAGCCAAAGAACGGGAAAAGCCGTCGAGTGAGGAAAACTGGCAAGAAAAATTAGCAGATGAGTAACATGCAACTTCACTCAGCGGCGTGTAATCACAAATCATATCGATGAAATATGGGCAAGTGATCTAGTTGAAATGCAACAGTTCAGTAAATGGCATAAGGGTTACCGATATCTTCTAATGGTTATCGATGTATTCTCAAAATACGGTTGGATCGTTCCCTTGAAGGATAAGAAAGGTGAATCTGTCACAAAAGCCTTCAAAACAACATTCAAGGAAGGCAGAAAACCACAATATCTATGGGTTGACAAGGGAAAAGAGTTCTATAACAAACATGTGAAAGACCTATTAGAGAAAAATGGGATACATATGTACTCAACTGAGAATGAAGAGAAGTCATCAGTAGTTGAAAGATGGAATAGGACAATTAAATCCAAAATGTGGAAAACAGTTCACAGTTCAAGGTAATACAATGTATCTAGACATGTTACCTAAACTAGTAAAACAATACAACAACACAAAACATTCAAGCATAAAAATGACACCAGTTGAGGCTTCAAAGAAAAAGAATGAGGGTGCAGTTTACATCAATCTATATGGTGATATGGAAACATCAAAACAGAAACCAAAATTTAAAATAGGTGATAAGGTCCGAATATCTAAGTACAAACGGAATGTGTTCGATAAGGGTTATACACCAAACTGGACAGAACAAGTGTTCACAGTTGATAAGATCCAATACACTAATCCAATAACATACAAAAGAAAGGATCTCAGAGGTGAAGATATTCAAGGGAGTTTCGATGAACCTGAATTATTAAAAGCCAAGCAGGATGTATTCCGCATTGATAAAGTCATTCGCAGAGATTACAAGAAGAAACAAGCTTTAGTGAAGTGGAAGGGATATAGTGATGATGAAAGATTTAAACATACTATAAACAGATATAAGAATATATTGCGTAAGTATATTCTGTATAAATCAATACAGAATATACTGTTTATCCGCTATCTATCGGTAGCCCAAAATATCATTACTTTTGGCTATTTGCACACGTTTTTTTATGAGCATATTTATAACCATTATTGTATACTTTATCACAGTTTGGACATCGGTATTCCTTTTTCTACCATTTTTTCACAGCTTCCATTTGGTGTTTCTTTTTATCCTCATCTGAGACTCTCCGCTGTCTTTTATTAGCCGACTTTTTATGGTTGTCCGGTAAGTCATCTTGTTTGATATATTGAAATGTATAAGAATGTCCATCTTTCTTTGATATACCTGATTTACAATGATTGAGACCCTCACATACCATTTTCACAATTCCTGCATTTATTTGAAGGTGTTGTTGGATGGTGCACATGCTGTTGAAGAATGTCACTTCATTTGTATCTTTGTTGGTGGCTTTCACACAATTCGTGGCAGCGAATGTGTAATCACGATCCTTTGCTGACTTCTTGCAATTCTTTTGCTGGGTGAAAATCTGTAAATTACACAAGCGATTGTCTTCCTTGTTATTATTGATATGATCAATCACCTTCCCATCTAGTATAACACCATTAAAACATTCCCAAACAAATCGATGGACTTGATAACCCTTAACCCCAGATTGGCCATGTTTTCTCACACAAAAATTCAAATAACCATTATTTTTCTTGTTCCCTCTGTATCTTAATGATATTGATGATGTTTCCATCACTGTCTGCAGCATATAAATCATAAATCGGATGAACAGAATAAACGCGCTTGTTAATTGTAATTGTTGTCATTATAATATAGAAAATATATAGAAAATATATCTTTAAATCAAAATATTTATATTAAATCTTAAATAAATATTGTAAATATAATTAAAGTTGTTGGTTGTTTTTCATTATTTTCAATAGTAAACAATTCATAAATCAGATGAACAGAATAAACGCACTTGTCAATTGTAATTTTTACAATTATAATATAAGACAATAAAATATTTCTTTATACTTTCATAAAAAAATTATTTTCCAAAACATACTTAAAGAGATAGTATTTTATATATAATATAGAATGGAAAAAATTATCTCAGCCTATAGTATGAACACCCGCGATCTCTCAAAACTAACCAAATCTCAGCTTATCAACTTGTTGTTGAAGCAAAATGAGAAAATAAAACTGTTGAAGCAAAATGTTAAACAACAGCCTAAAAATGACAACATAATTCTTCCACCATTGGAATTTAGGGATGATCACAAACCAGTCCCATTACCAAGGAAGAATGTAAAGCAGATGGTACAGGATTATGAAGACAACATAATTCAGCCACCATCAGAGTTCAGAGATGATTACAAACCAGTCCCATTTCCAAGGACTAAAAAAACAGTCCCATTACCAAGGACTAAAATAGAGCAAGTTGCCAAAGCTCTGAAAGGCTACGCAAAGTCTTTTGAAATCAGCATCAATAACAACAAAGACCCGCTTGGACAACTACAAAACACAAGAAAAGCCATCGCATATTATGTCACAAACATTCTCACATCTGTGAAAGGTCTGAAATTCGTTGAAACACTCACGGTCACATTAAAAAAATCAGCCAATGACAAAATAGTGTACAAAACCGCATACTTCAATAGCAAACCTCAAACCATCATCAACAACACAGAAATCCTAGAAGCATTACAATTATCAAAACAGCAAATCTTAAACATGATAGCTCAATGGGTATCTGAAAGTTCTGGTTGGACTATTCAATCTGTTGACAATCATTATCTTAATATTGTACAATATCAACCAATGAAAGGCTCTTCATATATCAAACTTCCACAAGAACTCAGACACAATGAAAAGGGATTAATCAACATGAAAAATGAGGGTAATGAATGCTCCAGATGGTGTCACATCAGGTGCTTAAATCCTCAAGATAATAACCCACAGAGGATTAAAAAATCAGACAAGGAATATGTTAAAAATTTAGATTATTCAGGAATTGAATTCCCAGTAACCACTAAGCAATACAACAAAATTGAAAAGCAAAATGAGATCAATGTCAATGTATTTGGATATGAAAACAAACAACCATATCCCATCTTTGTGTCAAAAGAAAAATATGACGGACAGATGAATTTATTATTGATAACTGAAAATGACAATAAACATTATGTATTAATTAAAGACTTCAACAGGTTTATGTTCAACAAAACGAAGTATGAGGGAAAGAAGCACTTCTGCATGCATTGCCTTCAGTGTTTCAGCTCTGAAAGAGAGTTGAACAATCACAAAGATAATTGCATTCAAGTAAATGGTACACAAGCAGTAAAAATGCCTAATAAGGATAACAACATATTAAAATTCGACAACTTCCACAAACAACAGCCCGTACCATTTGTGATCTACGCTGACTTCGAGGCTATAACAGAAAAGATATCTGGTTGCCAACCTAATAATGATAAATCATATACAGAGGCATACCAGAAGCATACAGACTGTGGATACGGTTATAAGGTTGTCTGTTGCTATGACGATAAATACAACAAACCTGCTAAAACTTACAGGGGTAAAAAGGCTGTGTACAAATTCATGGAAGCTATGTTGGAGGAAGTCAAATATTGCAAGAAGGTTATGAAAAAAAAATTCAATAAACCATTGAGAATGATAAAAGATGATGAAGAGAAATTTCAAAAAGCTGAAGAATGTCACATTTGCGCTAAAAAATATATTGATAAAGATATTCGAGTTCGAGACCATTGCCATATTACCGGTAAATACAGAGGATCCGCTCATCAAGATTGTAGTTTAAAACTCAGAGTAAACCCAGAAGAAGTAAAAATACCTGTTATATTTCATAATCTACGTGGGTATGACTCTCATTTCCTCATGCAAGAGATTGGAGCCATTGTTAAGAAGCAAAGATACACAAATAAGAAAGGAGAAGAGCAACAGATGACAATCAATGCCATTCCCAACAACATAGAAAAGTATATGGCTTTCATGCTTGGCAATCATCTAACCTTTCTTGATAGTTTCCAGTTCATGAGCTCCAGTCTAGAAAAACTAGTGAGTAATATACCAAGAGAATCATTAAAATACACCTCTAAAGTATTTGAAGGTCAAGAGCTTGATCTAATGGTTAGAAAAGGTTAGAAAAGCTACCACCGAAAGAAGCATTTTACAGCATATTAAATGATGAACATATATCAAATGAAGACTATGAACATGCCCAGGATGTGTGGAATACATTCTCTCTTAAAAATATGGGAGAGTACCATGACTTATACCTTGCATCTGATGTCCTTCTGCTGGCTGATGTATTCGAAAACTTCAGGAAAACATGTCTTGGACATTATAAACTGGATCCATGCCATTATTTCACATCTCCTGGTTTGTCATGGGATGCAATGTTGAAGATGACGAATATCAAATTAGAGCTCATGACTGATATTGATATGTTCCAGTTCATTGAAAAGGGCATGCGTGGTGGTATCAGCTATATAGCCAATCGTTATGGTAAAGCAAACAATAAATACATGAGAGAATACGATGAGAAGGCGCCCTCAAAGTATATCATGTATCTTGATGCTAATAACCTTTACGGTTGGGCTATGAGTCAGTATCTACCAACAGGTGGATTCAGATGGATGACACAAAAACAGATTGACAAGATAAACCTAGCCAAGTACAAAGAAGACAACAACAAAGGTTTCATAGCAGAAGTTGATCTTGAGTATCCAGAAGAATTACATGATCTTCATAATGATTATCCATTTGAAGCAGAAAAGGTGGAAGTAACCAATGATATGTTATCTGAGTATTGTAAAAACATATCTGAGAAATATAATATATCAACCGGTCTGGTCCACAAGCTTATACCAACCTTGGGGAAAAAAGAAAAGTATGTATTACATTACAGGAACCTCCAATGATATATTGATCTCGGTTTGAAGGTTACCAAAGTCCATCGAGTACTTGAGTTCAATCAATCCCCTTGGTTAAAACAGTATATTGATTTCAATACTGAGAAACGTAAGAATGCCAAGAATGCTTTTGAAAAGGATTTCTTCAAGCTGATGAATAACAGCGTATTTGGTAAAACGAAGGAAAATCTCAGAAAGCGAGTAGATGTTAGATTAGTTACTGATGAGAAGAAACTGTTAAAATTAACCAGTAAGCCAACTTATGTCAGTAGTAAGATCTTCAATGAGAATCTGGTGGTTGTGCATAAGATCAAAGAAACACTCACCCTTAACAGGCCAGCATATGTAGGTATGTGCATCTTAGATCTTAGTAAGACGTTAATGTATGATTTCCATTACAACTATATCAAAGAGAAATATGGGGGTAAAGCCAAGTTACTATTCACTGACACTGACAGCTTGACATATGAGATTGAAGCTGAAGATGTATACCAAGACTTTTGGAATGATAAAGATAAATTCGATAACAGCGACTATCCTGAAAGCTCACCGTATTTTGACAAGACAAATAAAAAAGTAATAGGTAAATTCAAAGATGAAGCCGCAGGAGTCCCCATTTGTGAATTCATTGGTCTACGATCGAAAATGTATAGTTATATTAAGGATAATCAAAAAGGAGGAAAGACCGCCAAAGGAATCAAAAAGAATGTCATCAAAAAGGACATCACACATGAAAAATACAAAGGTACACTCTTCAATAATAAACAGATGCATCACAAAATGAAAACAATCAGAAGTGAGAACCATCAATTAGGAAGTTATGAGATAAATAAAGTATCACTCAGCTGTTTCGATGACAAAAGATATATACATGAGTAGTATAGTAGTTAGCAGTCCCAGCCCACTTTTCAAACATTATCAACAAATCAATTTTCCAAACCACAATCCAAATGTTGAAACAAATAAAATCGGATTCAAATTTTAGGAATATAAAATCTGAACCAAACCAAAAACCAAATACTAAACCAAACCTTGAATCAAAATATAGGAATAAAATATTGAAATCAAATATGGAGCCAGACCAAAACCCGGGACATCAGTCTGGAACCAACTTTTACAACCAACTTTTGTGACCGACTTTTGTGACCAACTTTTGTAAGCAACTTTTATGTTTTCCCCTCTGGCCTTCTCTCATAAACATATCAAGTGAGTGCTCGTTTACTGGCCAACAATGATATTACTCTCACACACATGTCTGGAGTAAAATGGCTGAGGGAAAGCCCAAAGCCGCTTTTATTGAAATAATCAATTTAAAATTCATATGAAATTTACAATCTGTTGGAAAATATTTTGGCCCAGTAAAGGTGAGGGCAACCAAAACGCCGTGCCAATTAGCTTACAGTCTTAATGAACATGAACAAGGTGGACAGGTTCAGGGGAGGAGGTGGGAGTTCAAATGAATGTCTGTCTGCACTCGATGAAAAAATCGGAGCGAATGCACGACCCCGATCGATAGCGAGGTTACTAAGCAAACAGTTTGCCTAGAGGGGTTGGGAAGTATTGACCTTATCCTCCACCCCTGCCCTAAGTCACGCAATATTACGTGACTGTAACAAGCAATAACACCAGAGGGATAAAACATAAAAATTCTATTCGCAGGCAAATATTTTATTTGTAACCAACTTTTGTAACCAAATTTTGTAACCAACTTTTGTAACCAACTTTTGTAACCAACTTTTGAGATTATGAAAATTAAGAAAATTATGGAAATTATGAAAATTATTTATGAAAATTATTTATGAAAATTTTTAATATTCTTGTGTCCATATGCATAGTTTGTTATTCCATCCTCATGTAAGTATCTTTTGTCATCGAAACAGCTGAGTGATACTTTATTAATTTCATAGCTACCAAGCTTATGGTTCTCACTTCTAATTGTTTTCATTTTGTGAAACATCTGTTTATTATTGAATAGTGTATCTTTATAGTTTTCATGTGTGATGTTTTTCTTGATGACATTCTTTTTGATTCCCTTGGCAGTCTTTCCTCCTTTCTGATCATCTTTAATATAGCTATACATTTTTGATCGTAAGCCTACAAACTCAGTGATTGGAACTCCAGCTGCTTCATCTTTGAATTTTCCGATTACTTTTTTATTTGTCTTATCAAAATACGGCGAGCTCTCAGAGTAATCACTATTATCAAACTTATACTTATCATTCCAAAAGTCTTGGTATACATCCTTAGCTTCAATTTCATATGTTAAGCTGTCGGTATCAGTAAATAATAACTTAGCCTTACTTCCATATTTCTCTTTAATATAATTTTAATGGAAATCATATATCAAAGTCTTGCTGAGATCCAAGATACACATCCCAATATATGCTGGCCTGTTTAGAGTAAGCCTTTCTTTGATTTTGTGTACAGCCACCAGATTTTCATTGAAGATCTTACTACTGACATAGGTTGGCTTACTGGTTAATTTTAATAATTTCTTCTCATCAGTTACCAATCTCACATCTACTCGCTTTCTAATATTTTCCATCGTTTTTCCGAATACGCTGTTATTCATCAGCTTGACGAAATCCTTTTCAAAAGCATTCTTAGCATTTTTCCGTTTTTCGGTATTGAAATCGATATATTGTTTTAGCCAAGGGGATTGATTGAACTTAAGTACTCGATGGACTTTAGTAACCTTCAAACCAAGATCTATATATAATTGGAGGTTCCTATAATGTAAAACGTACTTTTCTTTTTTCCCCAAGGTTGGTATAAGCTTGTGAACTAAACCGGTTGATATATTATATTTCTCAGATATTTTTTTGCAGTAATCAGATAGCATATCATTTGTTACTTCTACCTTTTCTGCTGCCAGCGGGTAATCATTGTGTAGATCGTGTAATTTTGTAGGATATTTGAGATCTACTTCTAATATCAATCCTTTATTACTGTCTTCCTCATACTTAGCCAAATCCAATTTATCAATCTGTTTTTGTGTCGGTAAATACTGGCTCATAGCCCAACCATAGAGATTATTTGCGTCAAGATACATAATATACTTTGATGGTGCTTTCTTATTGTATTCTTTCATATACTTATTATTTGCTTTACCATAACGATTAGCAATATAACTAATCCCACCTCGTAACCCTTTTTCAATAAACTGAAACATATCAATATCAGTCATGAGTTCTAATTGAATGTTTGTCATCTTCAACATAGCATCCCACGACAAACCAGGGGATGTGAAATAATGACATGGGTCTAATTTATAATATTCCAAACATGTTTTCCTGAAATTCTCAAATACATCTGCTAATAATAGGATATCTGATTTCAAATATAAATCATGGTACTCTCCCATATTCTTCAAATTAAATTTATTCCAAACATTTTGAGCGTGTTCATAATCTTCATCAGATATATGTTCATTATTTAAAATACTGTAGAATTCTTCTTTTGATGGCAGCTGTTCTTTGAACTTATCAAAACTATCCATATAATCATAAGGATAAACTCCCTTTCTAGTCATCAGATCTAGCTCTTTGCCATTAAAAACTTCTGATGTATATTTCAATGATTCTTTCGGCATATTGCTCACTAGTTTTTCTAAACTGGAGCTCATAAATTGGAAACTATCAATAAAGGTCAGATGATTACCAAGCATAAAAGCCAGATATTTCTCCATATTGTTAGGTATAGCATTGATGTTCATTTGACATTTTTCACCTTTCTTATTTGTATATGCATGTTTCTTAACAATAGCTCCAATCTCCTGCATTATAAAATGAGAGTCGTACCCGCGGAGATTATGAAATATAACAGGTATTTTTACTTCTTCTGGGCTTACTCTAAGTTTTAAATTACAATCTTGATGAGCGGATCCTCTATATTTACCGGTGATATGACAGTGGTATCGAACTTCAATATCTTTATCAGTATATTTTTTATCGCAAATATGACATTCTTCAGCTTTTTTAAATTGCTTTTCATCTTCTTTTGTCATTTTCAATGGTTTATTGAATTCTTTTTTCATCACTCTCTTACAATATTTGACTTCTTCCAACATAGCTTCCATGAATTTAAAAACTGCCTTTTCACCTCTATACGTTTTAGCAGTTTTGCTATATTTATCATTATAACAACAGACAACCTTATAGCCATAGCCACAGTCTGTATGCTTCTGGTATGCTTCTGTGAATGATTTGTTGTTATTGGGTTGGCAACCAGATATCTTCTCAGTGATAGCTTCAAAGTCAGCGTAAATCACAAATGGCACAGGCTGTTGTTTATTATGATTATTATATTTTATTATATTGTTGTCAGGATCAGGCATTTTCACTGCTTGTGTTCCATTTATTTGAATGCAATTGTCTCTATGATTGTTCAAGACTCTTTCAGAGCTGAAGCACTGGAGACAATGCGCGCAAAAGTGCTTCCTATGTTCATACTTCGTTTGGTTGAACATGAACCTGTTGAAATCTTTAATTAAAACATAATGTTTATTATCATTTTCAGTTATTAATAATAAATGCATATGTTTGTCATATTTTTCTTTTGAAACAAATATTGGATATGGTTGTTTGTTTTCATATCCATATACATTAATATTGATCTCATTTTGCTTTTCAATTTTATTGTATTGCTTTGTGGCTACTGGAAATTCAATTCCTGAATAATCTAAATTTTTAACATATTCCTTGTCTGATTTTTTAATCCTCTGTGGGTTATTATCTTGAGGATTTAAGCACCTGATGTGACACCATCTGAAGCATTCATTATCCTCATTTTTCATGTTGATTAATCCCTTTTCACTGTTTCTGAGGTCTGGGGGAAGTTCAATATATGATGAGCCTTTCATTAGCTTATATTGTACGATATTGAGATAATGATTGTCAACAGATTCAATGGTCCAACCAGAACCTTCAGAAATCCATTGAGCTATCATATTCAAGATTTGTTGTTTTGATAATTCTAATGCTTTGGGGTTTTCTGTGTTATTAATGATTGTAATAGGTTTGCTATTGAAATAAGCGGTTTTGTATATTATTTTATCATTTGTTGATTTTTTGAATGTCACTTTGAGCGTTTCAACGAATTTTAGACCTTTCATAGATGTTAGCATCCTAACAATATGATATTCTACAGCTTTTCTTGTGTTTTGCAGTTGATCAAGAGGATCTTTTTTGTTTCTAATGCTGATTTCGAAGGACTTTGTGTAACCCTTCAAGGCTCTAGCAGTTTCTTCTATTTTGGTCCTAGGGGTTGGGACCGGTTTATTGGTCCTTGGCAGTGGTACTGGTTTCTTAGTCCTTGGTAATGGGACTGGTTTATCCCTAAATTCTAATGGTGGAGGAATAATATTGTTTTCATAATCCTGCACTATCTGTTTTACATTTTTTCTTGGTAAAGGTGTTGGTTTATCCCTAAACTCTAATGGTGGATTAATGATATTGTTTTCATAATCTTGTACCATCTGTTTCACATTTTTTCTTGGTAAAGGTGTTGGTTTGTGGTCATTCCTGAACTCTGGTGGTGGAAGAATTATATTGTTCTTTTTTGGTGGTTGTTTCATAATTTGCTGAAAGAATAGTTTTATTTTATCATTCTGCTTCAATAACAAATTGATCAGTTGAGTTTTGGTTAGTTTTGAGTGATTTTGTGTGTTCATATTATAATTGGTTTGGATAATTTTTCGTTGCATTTTTTCTATAATTTTAAAATGTGCCAAGTCTTTAAGTCACTTTTTTAACATTTTTTTTTTATTTTCATATAAAGATTTGTTATGTAAACTATATTATAATGACGAAAATTACAATAAATGAGTGCGTTTTCTATGTTCATCCAGTTTATGACTTATATGCTGCAGACAGTGATGGAAATATTATTAATATCATTAAAAAAGTGCCTCATAAGGGTAACAAAAATCGCAGCGGTTATTTGAATGTTTGTATGAGAAAACATGGCCAATCTGGGGTTAAGGGTTATCAAGCCCATAGATTCATCTGGGAATGCCATAATGGTTTAATTCCAGAAGGAAAAGTAATCGACCACATCAATAATAATAAGGAAGACAATCGATTATGTAATCTCCAACTTATGACACAGCGAGAAAATAACAAAAAATCAGCTAAATTGAGGGATTATACATTTGTTGCAAATAATTGTAAAAATAAAAATTGTATAAAAGCCACCAACAAAGATACAAATGAAATTTCATTCTTCAATAGCTTGTATTCAGTCAACCAGCATTTAGGCGTCAACGCTGGTTTAGTTAAAATGGCTTGCGAGCGTATCAACAATTGTAAATCAGGTATTTCGAAGAAAGATGGTCATTCTTATACATTCGAATATATCAAACAGAAGACTTACCAGCTGATTACAAAAAACGGCTAATATAAGACCACGAAGAGTCTCAGATGAAGAAAAAAGAAACACCTTATGGAATGGCAAAACAAGGAATACAAATGTCCTAAATGTAGTAAAGTCGTCAAGAATAACATCAAGTATTACCACAGAAAAAAGTGCAATACCCAAAAATAATGATATTTTTGGCTATCATAGATAGCAAAAATCAGTATTGATAACTGTAATTCATGATATAATATGATAATCGTACTATATCATCTTCTCAATATAAGATTACATAACTTGTGTTTAAAACACTTTCATATATTTCCTAAATCCTTCATTGGAATCCAACTGTTGAAATCATCACTATATCCCTTCCATTTAACCAAAGCTTGTTTCTTCTTATAGTTCCTCCGAATGACTTTATCAATGCGGAATACATCCTGTTTGGCTTTTAATAATTCAGATTCATAGAAACTCCCTTGAATATCTTCATTTCTGAGATCTCTTACTTTATAAGTTATTGGATTAGTGTATTGGATCTTATCAACTGTGAACACTTCTTCTGTCCAATTTGGTGTATAACCCTTATCAAACACATTCCGTTTATACTTGGATATTCGGACCTTATCACCTATTTTAAATTTTGGTTTCTGTTTTGATGTTTCCATATTACCATATAAATTGAAGTAAGCTATACCCTCATTCTTTTTCTTTGAAGCCTCAATTGGTGTCATTTTTATGCTTGAATGTTTTGTGTTGTTGTATTGTTTTACTATTTTAGGTAACATTTTCAGATACATTGTATTACCTTGAATTGTGAACTGTTTCCACATTTTGGATTTAATTGTCCTATTCCATCTTTCAACTACTGATGACTTCTCTTCATTCTCGGTTGAGTACATATGTATCCCATTTTTCTCTAATAGGTCTTTCACATGTTTGTTATAGAACTCTTTTCCCTTGTCAACCCATAGATATTGTGGTTTTCTGCCTTCCTTGAATATTGTTTTGAAGGCTTCTGTGACAGATTCACCTTTCTTATCTTTTAATGGAACGATCCAACCATATTTGCTGAATACATCAATAACCATTAGAAGATATCGATAACCTTTGTTCCATTTACTAAACTGTTGCATTTCAACTAGATCACTTGCCCATATTTCATCGATATGATTTGTGATTACACGCCGCCGAGTGAAATTCCGTTTTATGGGTGTATGTAACTCATCTGCTAATTTTTCTTGCCAGTTTTCTTCACTCGACGGCTTTTCTCGTTTTTTGGCTTCTTAACACCCATACCTTTGGACTTAGCTGCTATAGCGTTCCTAGCCACAGTATGACCCCACTGTCGATCTTTCCATGGAATAGCATCAAGAGCTTTGACCATCTTACGATCAGCCTCATTTTTGCACTTCACTTGATCACTTTTTGGTTTATTACCGCAAACTGAATAGTCAACATCATGCTGCATACTGACTGCATCTGTTCTACCTGTTGGCTGTTGATATATCTCAAGTATCTGACCAGTATTGGGATCATACCTCAGTTGCTCTTCAAGAGGGTTTCCAGGCCCTGTATACTTATGTCCAAGCATCACAAACCCTTTCTTTGGTGCAACCTTGAGAATGGCATTATGGATGTCTAACCCTCTACCATAACCTTTCCATTTAATCCATGAGTTGTATGATCTGCTACCTCCAGCATCTTTGTAAGCTTTGTATTGTCTCTTGTATTCAGCAACCAAGGCTCTACCCTCTTTTGCACTCAATTCAGGTCCTTTGAACAATCCAGGTGCAGTGACAACATTCCAAGCTTTCTTCCAATCTACAAATGGAAATGGTATTGGTAATCCTTTACCACTATGTGTTGGATCCAAATTTTTTGATAAGTCTGATGTGAAACTGTCCAAAGCTTGATCAAGATATTGGTTAGCAGTCTCTTTTATTTTTTGTTTGACTATATCTGATTTAACAGCCTTTGCAGCACCAGCTCGTCCGAGATTGAATAAACCTTTAACACCACCTTTGAGCAATGCCTCTCCAAGTAAGCCCCCAGCTTGTGAGGGCTCAATCAGTTTTTTGATTTTTTACTACTTGAATTCAACATAGAATCTATCTTCTTTTTTTGGCTCTTTGTGAGTTTACTTTTATTGAGTGTTTCTAATATAGATTTGGGAATTTCATTGAGACCATAATATCTTACTTGATTTTTGTCAATGCACTCAACCGCGGTTCCATATTTTCTTCCACTTGGTGGATTTTTGACTCCACAATATGGGCCGACAGTTTTATTTTTTGGTAATGCACCTCCAGTTGTATTTTTTACAAATTTAGTCTTTGTTATCCCACATTCAGCACAAGTGCACTTTAACATCATACGCCCATTTTTTGCTTTAGCATATCGCTCACTACCTGGAACGCATTCAGTTTGCTTCTTCTGTTTAACACAATATGATTTCACCATTTATATATATAATTTAGATAGTTTTGATATAATATTCAATGAATCTCTCATTGTCCATTGTATCATGTATATTTAACACTTTTAATAAATCATAATACGACTTCCCCTTATTCATTTCATTCAAAAAGTATCAACAAAAGTATCCACATGTGGTTGTATTTATATTTTGAATTTGATTATTTTGATGAAGTAGAGTTAAATTCTTTCTTTTCGCATGATTTACCATTTCTTGAAAAGGAGGCATTCCGAAACTATCGAAATAATTTATCAAACCATCTTTTAGATAAGTTGCTACCCAATGGTTTCCACTCATATATGATGGTTCAAGATTGTATATAAATAATGCTTGGCTATGATTATGTGGAACCTTCCCATCTCTTGATAGAACATCATTGATTGGGATGTTGAGATATCTGCACCATTTTAGCAGATCATGATTGCTTAATGGGATGTCTTTATGGAATTTCGGTTCCACAGTATTGCTCCTAGAATTGGAATTTGATTGAACGGGCTGTTTGGTCGTAATAGTAGACCCTTTCCTTTTTTTTATTTTTCTTTTCTTTCCCATACCAACTTGGTTGTCACCCCAACTGCCAAAAAACGGTGGCGGCCTATATACACCCATTCTCGGAGCTCCTCTTCCCCTTGCAGGAGGTTGGGTAGGTGATCCAATTTTGGGGGCACCTCTTCCGGTCAAAGCTTTCAAAACCATTTGGATTCCCAATACTGGCAAGTAGAGTACCAAGGAAACCACCTGATTTTTTTTTTGTTGGTCTTATGTGAACACCTGAACCTGTTTGAAGAGCGTCTAATATATCTTTCTTCTGTTTTGCAGTTAGTAGGTGTTTGTTTGCAATAAGCTTATCAATCTTATTTTGTGGAATGAGGAAACCTCCAGTTTGTCCTTTTCCGGATATCTTTTTAACAATTTGCTGTGCTTCTGCACTGGAGGCCCCTGCTAAAGCTGCTAATCCCATTGTTTTAGCAATGGTTGGTCCAACTGCGCGCCCAAGAGCCAGAGCTGAGGTTAGTAAACTACCACCAACTTGCTTTCTGATATTAGTCTTGGAAAGTTTGATATCCATACCTTTATTCAATTTCCGATTCTTCTCCAATCTCTTCTTCACTGTAGCTGGGACATGTAGAGTGTCATTCCCATGAAGAGAGTCATTCGTTAGCCTTATGACGACTGTTTCTCTTTTACGATAAGCATCACCAATATTCTTCTTCTGATTTTCTGATAGTTTAACATTTATTGCAAAAAGCTGAGTCATTTCTTGTATATAATATATGTTATATAAT
The DNA here is from genome assembly GCA_022496165.2 of Catalaphyllia jardinei. NCBI lineage: Eukaryota > Metazoa > Cnidaria > Anthozoa > Scleractinia > Caryophylliidae > Catalaphyllia > Catalaphyllia jardinei. The sequence continues at coordinate 23,725,803 of CM042749.1, forward strand.
TTCCTATTACAAAACATATCTGAATTAAGAATGTCTCATTCTTATCAATGCTTTTACACTATGACCAATTCATTTCCCACCTTGTCGATGACGATAGTCTGATCATATAGGACGACGGCGTGGACACGGAAATTTGCAGCACTATTTACGCTCAGTTTATACCTGAATATCAATTGCTTTGGGTCTCTAGTTATTTTATCCGCTGATAGGACAAATCAAAATATATGAGAGAATAAAGAGAGTTGTAATTAGACATGTTGAGTTGGGTACCACTATTGTAATTATTCTTTCTCATTCCATATGACATCACATCGTTGAAGATCCTTACTTTTGATTCTGAATCGTATTCAGTTTCCGGATAGAATACTCCATTTCCATATTGCAATCTACATGATGTGAGACTGATATTATCATTAGCCACATTCAGTTTGAAAGTATCGAAGTGGTAAGCATTTGTATCTTTATCTGTTTTTTTTCGTTGGAGGTAAACAAAGACGGAAACAACATTGTCAATACTTGGTGAGATCTGGAAGAAACCACTGCTCCGTGTTGGATTGGAAGATGTATACAATTCTCTTTTATACGTCCAAGATTTCTTCGACAAAAAGGATTCAATAAACTTATCATATAAAGTGTCCTTTGGTACTAGTCTCGGAACCCAAAGTAAGAATCTATTGACAACCACTCGACTAGCAGCTGCTGCAGCTGCCTTATATATTAATTCTGTGTCATTCTGTAACTGTATATCGAACTGAAGTTGCATTGGGACCAACATTTTATCATATAACTCTTCAAAAAAACCGTATCGATTAAGGGGTATAATTACATTAACATCTTTGGCGGCATCGTCAGCTCCACCACCTTCACCAATTCTTTTCGCCAACTCCCTTCTAGCCTCAAATCCTGTATTTCCAGCAGCAGTCATATCAGCCAAATTTGCTACATCCAGATACCAAAAACTATCTTTAGCCACCGATCTACTGAAATCATCACTGTATTCTAAGAGGTTCTTGACAAAAGTTACTTTATGAAGATTATCAGTTTCGTATACAATCTTACCAGCACTCTTTATTGTCAAATGGTTAATTAATGAGTGAGCTCCATTGATAACTGTTGATCGGGTTGCATTTGGAAGACCTGTACCATCAGCCAATACCTGTAACTGAAACTGCACCTCAAAATAAGCATTGCACCAATCATAGAACGCAGACCTATCATTGATTGTGAACTTGTACCCATTTTTTTGTTGGTGTTGACCATTAGCTGAGATCTCAATAACATCATTCAACTGAAATCGAACTAACTCATATCTTTGCAAATATTCACTTGTTCTGAAAGCCATTATATTAATATATTACATAATTTTACCTCCTTCTTCCTGATCCTGATATCAGTCTATCAATAATCATATCTGTACTTTCTTCTCGCTGTGGTGGAACTATTTTAGCTCTTTGTCCTAAATCATCAATTCTCATATTCCTAAGCTTTTTCATTATCAGGTCTCCTGACTTCTCGGATGTCTTTTTACCTGCCCTTTCACCTACTGATTTTAATGCTTTCTCACCTTATTTCTTGGCGAACTTTTTTACAACAGATGACGCGGCACTCTTCATTGGTTTAAAAATATTATCAACGATAATCCCTGATCCTACATGTTTATCCACAAAAATACCGAGTTTTGGATGATAAACCCTGGTTAATTCAAATGGTTTCATTATAATACTACGTTATATTATTCTATCCTTTTTAGAATTAATGAAAAAGATGTATCAGCTCCATTCAGGTTAATTAATCTCCTTTTTCCATCCGTAATGTGTATCCTAATACTATTTATATTATTCTTGTTGACTGGATTAAATGTAACTCTTCTTGGTTCGATGGTAAAGGAGTAACTAGGTTGAAGCACACTGGTTGAGAAGGAATAAATGATGTCTGTATCCTGACCGTCTACAAGTGAATCATTGATGAGGTCGCAGTGGATATTAAGAATGTCTGTAGCTTGACTGAGATTAGGCACCTTTGGTCCTATATTCTGTTGATTTTTCAATATTTCTTTATCAAACCCAATCAGGTCATTGAAATTGCTTGCAGTTAAATCAAGTTGATAATTCTTAGCTAATGTGACTGTGACTTTGAATGTTGTATTATCGAATTCGAGAGTGATAGGATACTCATTATTATTAGCACCATCTTTGACAATCTTCGTTATGTCTTTGATGTATGTATCAAAGTCAGTATAGTTCCAGACTCCTGCTGGGAAAGTGATGTTGTGAAATGTTGAACCATTATCAGAGCTGTACTTTATTAGCTGATTGTTGTATGATGAATTTACATTGAACCATGTGAATGACATGTTAATGATTCGGTTCAAGCCAACTACATATTGAGAATTGCTATCCAATATTATAGGCCTGTTGAATTCAGTTATAAAATTCTGAGGAGTGTTGTTTCCTTGATCTTTGACGCTGTATGATATTAAAACAATCTCGCGATCCATATATAATAACTTTACACAATTATACTTTGAAATACTGATTATACAATTTATTATACTGCGGTCTATTGATTGTTGACATTCTCAATAATGTGTCCAATATACTAACTCCTGTATTTCTCATCTTAATTGATGTGTTGCCTGCAACAGTTTCACCAATGATCAATTCTAATTCTTGAGAAGCTGTTTGGGATTGTTGAAAAACATAACATTCCCACCTCTCTGTCTTCTTCCTCCGCCTCTAATACCAGAAGCTGTTATTGTTTTCAGTTTATTCCTATGATGAGTAATGTATTCATTCAATACAACTCTATTATTGTCTATCCGTTTGTTTAACAACTGCCTCTCAGCTTCCGATATTTCTCCCTTATTGTATTTTTTGTAACACCTGACTTATAACCTCTAAGCTGATTCCTCCTAAATTCCGCATCCTTTAATATTTTACTTAGATATATTTCGCTTTTTCTGGGTGTCATTTCTGGCTGATTGAGAACCTTATTAACATTCTCATAATTCGTTAGATTTAAATCATCCAACGATTCTTTAATCACATCTTCATCAGCTATTGTATAATCAACTTCTTCATCATCATATTCAGGTGGCTGCTCCAATTCGGTTGACTGCTCCGGAAAATATTGAGGATCAACATAAATCTCCTTCTTTCCTTCCAAAATATCCTCCAACGCTTCTTCATATGTTGGCGGTTCTGGTACTATTTGTTTCTCCTGTTGTAGTGGTACAGGTTGTTCATCGAAAAGATCACCCAAATTCATGTCTTCAACTTCATCATCAATATTAATGCCGTAATCTGGAACTTCCCCTTTCTTCAGTGGCCTTTTTCTCCTTTGAGGCATCCTTAAATCCCAATTACTGTCAATTACATCATCTAATTTACTTGTCACTGGTTTAAAAACCTTTTCAAATGATGATTGGCTTGTCTCCTGACCGATTTTATGTTGTGTGATTAGATCATGGACATAATTAATTTTATTCCCTAATTTGGTTTTACTTTTTGCAAGTTCTTTCCATTTAAGCAAACTCATTTTTGTTATATTATTACTTTACATAAAAATGACAAATCAAATATAAAAAACACTGTTGAACACCATGTTGAACACCATGTTAAACACCATGTTAAACACCATGTTGAATTAATATACCGATATAATATAATGAGAATACCGAATTATGACGTTGAAGACGATGTAGTCTCAAACTTTAGACAACTATACGATTTCATGCCTCATCAATGTTTTCGGATGCTGATTTGTGGTCCAAGTGGTTCAGGGAAAACAAACACATTAATGCATATGATCTACAATCTGCTATATTTTGATAAAGTTTATTTGTATGCAAGAAATTTAGAACAGTCTAAGTATCAGAATCTCATGGATGTCTTTCAGCCGATAAGCGATGAGGTTGGTTATGATGTTATTGAAGCAAGAAATGATGAAATTATTCCAGTTCAATATCTTAACTCTGACTCACAAAAAATCGTCATTTTTGATGATTATGTATGTGATAAAAAACAAAAACCATTAATCGACTATTTTATACGAGGGAGACATAAAAATTGTAGTGTGATTTATCTGAGTCAAAGTTATTATAAGACGCCAAAAGACATCAGACTGAATTGTTCTCACTTCTCCATTTATGAGTTTCCAAGTGTTAATGAGAAGAGTTTAATTTGCCGTGAAAACAGTATTTCAAAAGAATCATATGAAAAAGCAACTGAAGAACCATATTCCTTTGTTTATATCGATAAGCCACGAAAATTCACCACTACAAATTTCAATGAAAAAATATAATATATTAATATAAATGAGTTATTCAAACGGACTTTACCTTCATCATCATCAGCCATTGGTAAACGTGGACTACCTGGGTTACCAGGTGTTGGATTCAATTTAACAGATGATGGTAATTATGATATTGAAGGGAAGCGATTAACTAATATTGGTGAGTCTACTGGCGACAATGATGCAGTTAGTTTAAAAGTGTTGAAAGAACATACACAAGTAAGTCAAAATTATTATCATTTACAACCAAGTTTTCGATTTTATAAAGACTTTGGTGATAAGAGTCAATTAATTGTAAAACAACCACCAAATACATCGCCAGACCATTTTTTTCAAAATCATACAGCGCATAATAATGCATATATAATTGAGAAAGAAGGTGATGATACTGGTTTTAGTGGAGAAGCATGGTCCAGTATAAAAATGAAAGGTAATCAATAAGAGAGTGGTACTTATAGCTCAATTATTTAAATATTTGTTATTGGTGATGCTGGTGGTTTTCTTGTTGATGATACAATAATGTTTAATGTCCACGGTGACAGTCATTATACGATTAATACATTCGATAGTGACAAAGTTGATGGTAAATACACTAAATCAATCATTCAATTCGCAACTGATGGAAGAGCTGGAGTAAATGATGGGATAAAATTCCAAATTAGATATTATGGTTATCATTACAATAAAAATATAAAATTTCTATTTTATTCAAGAGTGATTAAAGGTAAACAGTCGACAAGTTTCGACCATACTATTTTTAATGTCCGTGATGTTGTTGATAATCATATGATTCTCTATTTTGAGAATTTAAATCTCAATGGCAATTTTATTGATGGTTTAGGTGATCCTGTAGCATACGCTAATGCTGTTAATAAGAAGTACGTTGACATTCAAAACTCTCAACAAAACGTTGTTATTGCTGATAAAGCCAGTAAATCTTACGTCGATGGAGAAATAGCAAAAGTCCATATAGATACTACACCATTACTTCCGAGAGATGGTAGTAGAAAAATGGATGGTGATTTAGATATGGACAGAAATTATATTCTCTCTGTGGAAAATTTAGATGATTGTAAGTCTGATGATCCTATAGAATATCGTGTCAAAGACATAAGAAGTGTTGTTAATAAAGGATATCTGAATATTAATTTTATCAAATTAAAAGAAAAGATGGTAAAGAATATTTTGATCTCAAACAGAATATAATAAAAAACTGTGAACCTTACTATGATGGACGTTTTGATAATAACAGTCTGGTCACTAAAGCTTAAGTAGACGCTGAAATTAATAAATTACCAAAGCCTGTTATTGATGTTTTGAAATTAGATGGAAGTAAAGCTATGACTGGAGCTCTAAATATGGGTAATAATGATATTGATAATCTAAAGACTATTGTTGAAGATGACGGCCCTAGTCCTAACTATTACCAAATAAAGCATAAAGCAGTTAATTTTGAATTGTTAAAGAGTACCAGAGATTATGTCATCCGCACTCTGGCTGAAACTGAAGCAGATTTACTTCCAAAAGATGGCAGTGAGTTTATGGAAGGTGATTTAAATATGGCAAATCATAGTATCATTAATATAAAAGAAGCAGAAGATCACCAAGCCACACATGCTGCTAATGTAAAATTTGTCGCTAATGCAATTGTTGATAATAATACAATTATCAATGGTATAATTGATAAGAAAATAAAAGAATCAGAAGAGAATTCAATTGAGTCAATTGAAAAAGAAAACGTCTTCAAAAGAGTGATGGACAATGATGAGTTCAAAGAAGATGATGATGACATTCACAAAATTGGAGTCCAGAATAAAGATTTTCCTTTGGTAAATAAAAAGACTTATGAATTCAACATTGATTATGATTCCAGTATTGGTTATTACAGCACCAGACTATCAATTGATTTGGTATATCTACCAAAAGGTTCTTATACAATGGTTTATGAAATGTATGTTGAAGATGGTATTACAATTGATGAGATAAATGCATCAAGTGGAACTCTATCAGTGATCAAAATAAATTCAAAAATAAATGGAACAAGTACAAGAAGCATAATACAATTATCAAAAAACATCATCTTTCCCAGTTTTGATGATTTAGATATTGACATAAGTAGTATACTATGTTGTTTTTAAGCCGGATTACTGCCTTCCCCTGCCTTCCTCCATACTAATGAGGTGCCTTCCTCCATACTAATGAGGTGCCTTCCTCCATACTAATGAGGTGCCTTCCTCCATACTAATGAGGTGCCTTCCTCCATACTAATAAACGTCGCTCTAGTACAATAAACAACAATAAACTTGTCTAAACTTGCCCGCTAATAGTGAACCCTGGTTGAAAAACTCTATTTTCTGGTAATCTCTTTGCCAGGAAATAATTTGTTCGAGTTCGTTGTTTTGGAAAATTGTGTTCACTGTTTATCAACATGGCTCTCGTAATTTCAAACTGCTTTGAGCGCTTGTTTAACTGGCCGTGATTCGGAAACATTGACAAGCGCAAATTTTTGAGCGCGTAATAGTTTTTGAGGTTCTCTAGCTTTCTTTGAAAACGTTCTCCGATTTTTGAAACCGGGCTCTTTTAACCCTGTTTCGCTCATGAAAATATCTATTATGTTTTTATCTGCACTCTCAGCTTTGTTAAGAAGAGAGAGAATTAATTCTTAGCTGCTCTTGTTTTCCGCTCCGTTAGTCACTACTTTCAACCCTAGATTTGCATACAAACTCTCCAACGGAGAAACCCATGGGGCTAGCTCTACCATTGAAATGACAACAATAGAAGTTCGGAGCGCTAATTAATTGTCAACACACAACAATAAACATTTTTGAACAACACGGTTCTTGAATATTACTTTTATTAGCGAATACAAAATAATAATACACAGAAATGAACACACTAAAATTACAACTCAACAAAACTGTTTATGAGTAAAGTATCAGGAAATCAATCGTCTTCATTGTATTGCGAGTGCTTGTAAGGCGAGGTCTTGTGTAAACGTCGAGATCGTCTAGAGGCTCTCTTCGGTTCATAGTCCAAGTAATTTACAAATTTGACAGACTGGGGGCGTTTACGCTTTCTAACTGGTGACAACGATTCGACAGTGGGAGGGGGTGTCAAAATTGAAGGAGGGAGAGTGGGAGATGAGATGGAGGAAGAGGTTGCCATGGTGGATAAGGTTTGCGGGACTGTCACTTGGGTTGGTGCTTGAACTGGAGTCGCTGGTATGATTTCTGGTGGTTCTTGAACGGGGTTTGACGCTGTGGGTACTTCGCCTGTGGGTACATTCGTAGAAATTTGGTTTGACTCTTGGGGTTGGGTGGATATTGTTGCTTCAGGTATTAAAGATTTGAGCTGGTGTTTATAAATTAAAAACTTGTTTTGCAACTGCATGTACTGCTTCGCTTTTTGGTCCTCTCCTAGGTTTGTACGATACAGGAGATTATCCATATTATTCTGAATGCGTTGCATCTCCGAAATTGGAGGGGGCGCCATCAGAGTTTGTTGTTTGAGGTACTTGAGCAGTTCTTGAGAAATTCTATTCTCTTCGAATCCTTTGTCGAATCTTTCTTCGCCGGGTAAAACATTTGCTCGCAATCTACATCTATCTGGGGTCGTTGGCTTGAGATCTACGAAAAGATAACCATATGGTCTTCGCACTGCCTCTTCGTACTCTTTGATAAACCAAGCAGTTTCACTTGGATACATTTGTTTGGCTAGAGTCAAAATTTGCAGTTTATCCCGAGGATTCTTGAAAAGGACCAAGTAATGACTGTTTAAGCTGATGCTTCGGTTGCCTTTGCCTTGATGGAACAGATTTTGTACAATGTAAATAACGCTTAGATTTCGGTGATGCGATCCTTTTGTAAACATGTTCACGATCCGATTATCTTTTCCAGCTTCAATGATTTGGTCGTCAATGACAATCAGGTTGCGTATGTTGACATCTAAATAGGAATCATTTTCCAGAGATTTCGGGATCCCCTTGACAAATTCGATTGTTGGTATCATCATCAATAATTGCGTGTAGGCGTTTTGCCATTGTGAATAACATCAGATTATTCTTTCCGGTGGTTGATCGATCACGGTTTGAGCTTGTTGTAACAGTGATTGTACCCAGACAGTTTTTCCCGAACCGGTCATCCCTGCAACCATGCACGTAAATGGATGAACCAATTGAAACCGCTGACACTTTTCTTGTGACATCGGTATCGCTGGAGCAAGACTGGAATTACTGTGTTTTCTGTTCATATGTCTTTGCAAATTATCTTTTCTAGAAAAATCCTTTTCACAAACAGGACAGGGCCAACTCATGTCAACTCATTCAAAGCCTAGCGCAAACTGACAAAATGTGTATGATGTTCCACATTTATATAGGCTTTAATCACCACAATACTCATATACGTTTCCCAAAATTTTATTATTGCGCGTTTTGTTGCCTTTGAGCGGAACAAACTTGACCAAATTTTAATGATGGTTTCCATTTCTTCTAAGCGCTTGACTTACGCTTTTTGGAGTTTCTCCTTTAGTCTTGTCCTAGTTTTTTCACTGATTTTAAGTTTCGTTGGCTGTTCCTATAATCCAAAGGGAACGTTCCTCTAGTATCGACTGTTCCTCGTTTTTGTGTTCCTATTGACCACAAGAGGACCAGATTTTTTGCAAGGTAGGAACAAAACGTTCACTCTAGTGTAAAAGAAGAACATTTAGTTCCGAGTTCCTATCTGTAAATGGACCACATTGTTCCCAAATTGGTCATTTAGGACTGTTTTGTTCCGAGTTCCTATCTGTAAATGGAACACATTGTTCCCAACTTGGTCATTTAGGACTGTTTTGTTCCAGGTTCCTCTCTGTAAATGGAACACATTGTTCCCAAATTGGTCATTTAGGACTATTTTGTTCCGAGTTCCTCTCTGTAAATGGAACAAATTGTTCCCAAATTGGTCATTTAGGACTGTTTTGTTCCTAGTTCCTATCTGTAAATAAAACACATTGTTCCCAAATTGGTCATTCAGGACTGTTTTGTTCCGAGTTCCTATCTGTAAGTGGAACAAATTGTTCCCAAATTGGTCATTTAGGACTGTTTTGTTCCGAGTTCCTATCTGTAAATGGAACACATTGTTCCCATATTGGTCATTTAGGACTGTTTTGTTCCGAGTTCCTATCCGTAAATGGAACGCATTGTTCCCAAATTGGTCATTCAGGACTGTTTTGTTCCGAGTTCCTATCTGTAAATGGAGCAAATTGTTCCCAAATTGGTCATTTAGGACTGTTTTGTTCCGAGTTCCTATCTATGAATGGAACACATTGTTCCCATATTGGTCATTTAGGACTGTTTTGTTCCGGGTTCCTATCCCTAAATGGAACACATTGTTCCCAAATTGGTCATTCAGGACTGTTTTGTTCCTAGTTCCTATCTGTGAATGGAACACATGGTTCCCAAATTGTTCATTTAGGACTGTTTTGTTCCAAGTTCCTATCTGTGAATGGAACACATTGTTCCCAAATTGGTCATTTAGGACTGTTTTGTTCCGAGTTCCTATCCGTAAATGGAACACATTGTTCCTAAAGTGGTCATTTAGGATTGTTTTGTTCCGGGTTCCTCTCTGTAAATGGAACACATTGTTCCCAAATTGGTCATTTAGGACTGTTTTGTTCCGAGTTCCTATCTATGAATGGAACACATTGTTCCCAAATTGGTCATTTAGGACTGTTTTGTTCCGAGTTCCTATCTATGAATGGAACACATTGTTCCCATATTGGTCATTTAGGACTGTTTTGTTCCGGGTTCCTATCCCTAAATGGAACACATTGTTCCTAAAGTGGTCATTTAGGATTGTTTTGTTCCGGGTTCCTCTCTGTAAATGGAACAAATTGTTCCCATATTGGTCATTTAGGACTGTTTTGTTCCGAGTTCCTATCTATGAATGGAACACATTGTTCCCATATTGGTCATTTAGGACTGTTTTGTTCCGGGTTCCTATCCCTAAATGGAACACATTGTTCCCAAATTGGTCATTCAGGACTGTTTTGTTCCCAAATTGGTCATTCAGGACTGTTTTGTTCCGAGTTCCTATCTGTGAATGGAACACATGGTTCCCAAATTGTTCATTTAGGACTGTTTTGTTCCAAGTTCCTATCTGTGAATGGAACACATGGTTCCCAAATTGGTCATTTAGGACTGTTTTGTTGCAAGTTCCTATCTGTGAATGGAACACATTGTTCCCAAATTGGTCATTTAGGACTGTTTTGTTCCGAGTTCCTATCCGTAAATGGAACACATTGTTCCTAAAGTGGTCATTTAGGACTGTTTTGTTCCGAGTTCCTATCTGTGAATGAAACGCATGGTTCCCAAATTGGTCACTTAGGACTGTTTTGTTCCGATTTCCTATCTGTGAATGAAACGTATGGTTCCTAAATTAGTTATTGCTGAACACACATCGGACCATTTTGTTTCGCATTTCTATTTGAAGCAAATAATAGGGCGCGCACAGTCCTGCTTGGGCAAGTTTGATTGCATCTAACTGTCATGAATTTTGTACATTAGTAATGAGGGCGGGCAAGTAAGGGCATGCTTTGGCAAATACAAACATATATGCAGTTCCATTATTCGTCATCGGTTCCTGTTGGCCAAATGTTCTTAAAACGGCAAAATGAGCAAGAAGTGCAAAGTCAGTTGGTCGGATATCGATGGAGCGTCACCAAAACCGAAACGCCTTCACTTGGAAAAGGATGAAACTGACAGTTTGTATCACTGCCCAGTACAAGAGTGCGACCATGATGGGTTTCAGAGTCAGAGGGGCTGCAGAAAACATGTTTACACCAAGCACAGTTGGTTCTTTTACTTTGACGAAAAACCCAATTCGAAGGAAATCACAGATTCGCTTAAGGTAGCAAGCAATGTTTCGATAGAGAGCACAATTCAAGATCAAACCAGTGAGACCACAAAGCATGCTGTAAAGTTCCTTCCCTCCTTTTCATTATCGTGCGACATTGGCGAAGTATTTACGAAATGGCTGACTGGAAGTGGTGGCGGTTACAAGAAAGATCGTGCAGCTCAACAAATAGTTACAAGATGCTTTAAGTTTCTCAGATTTTGTTGTGAAGACGAGGAAGAGTTGACTTTTGACGTGGTGGACTTTAGTTTGTGTTCTCCGAATTTGTTGTTCAAGTTTGTCGACTACTTACAAGACGAATGCAAGCTCGGCCATGGTGGGCGTCTGGGCTACATAGATGCTATTTCTGAAATTATCGACTTCAGGAAACTTCATGGCGCATCAGAGGCAGTCTTCCAAAAGTTCTCTGCAACAGAGTTGTACCTCAAAAGAGCACGAAAGACAGTCGCAAAGATGATGCGACTGCAGTGGACACAAGATTTAGACATTGACACACTGGAAGCAAGAGGCCACTGGGCAACAATGGAAGAGCTGTTGGAGGTCGTGCAATTCCATCTGCCGCGCTACGAAAATACCGTGAAGATTTGCAAATCGAGTCCAGCTCAAGTGAGCCCCTCGGACCTGACATTTGCCACGAGGTTTGTAGCCATGTATCTGTTCATCAAAGTGAAGGGGTCACGTCCGATGACTTATCAATATTTGACGGTTGACATGATTGCTACAGCTAAGGAAAAGGGCGGATTTATTGATCAGAAGACGTTCAAGACTGCTGGAAAGTATGGATTTGATTCCTTGATTCTCACCGATGCAAACATGCAAGTGCTCAATGGTTACATCTCGTACGTTAGACCTTTGCTGAAACCCCAGTGCGATTTCGTTCTCGTCAACAGAAATGGCGACCAGCATGGTAAATTGGGCGAGATCATGAGCAAACTGGTGTTTGATGCAATTGGAAAGTACATCCATCCCACGCGCTATCGCCAAATTGTTGAAACGCAGAGTCTCAATCAGCTCACTAGCGAGGAGCAGAGGATTTTGTCAGAAGACCAAAAGCACAGCTCTGCTGTTGCTAAAGTACACTATCAAAAGCAACGATCCCGAGAAGTTGCTTTGAAGGGTCACGAGTGCCTACAGAAACTTCAAGGTGCCAAGGGCTCAGAGGTGGACGAGGACGTCCACGCGAGACTCGGAGATTCAACTTCCAACGCCGTGCCCTCTGTTGAAACAGTGCAAAATACCATCTCCTCCCCCAAGAAAGATGCCCTGCCTAAAAGAATCTTGCGCTCTCAGAGCAACATTCGTCACGTTTTTTGAAATTCACGACAGAAGAGGACGATTTTTTAAAGAAAGGGATAACTAAACACGGGTTTGGACAGTGGACTGCTATTTTGAGAGACTTCGATTTCCAATTTCAAGACGGAAGAACGGCGGACTCTCTAAAGAAAAGAGCTGGAATGAAAATGCCGCTGGCTTGACACGAGACGGATGTAAACCCGCGCCAAAAAAAAACACTTGCATGACGTCAATGATAAAACGTTTAATTTCTAAATTTGATATGTATGCGGATGCATGTTACACTCAATATATTTATGTCCTAAACATTATCATTAGTTTCCGAAAGAAAACATGAGTCTAGAATTCGTACATTTACTCCTGACTGGGGCTGAAGAAGTGGGTGATCCTTCCCCTCTTTGGCACTGGGGTGGTTTCGCCTCTCTTAGAGCGACGTTTTTGGCTGCTGGCCACCTGCTGGCTACGACTCCCTGAGGCCCCGGTCTGGGTAACGAACAGTTGCTCCTCGTCCGATCTGTCTTCTTGGCTATGGCAAGGGTACGGTAGAGGGCTCCATATGCTGTGAATATGTTGCGCTTGCTGTGGAGACAACCGTTTCATCTCGACCGCTTTCTTCCTTCTCTCCAACAGGACGAGTTTACTAAGACCGGGCACCTCATAACGCTGAAATCTTGACTTGAGGGCATCTACCGTGAGTTCCATCATGTACTGTTGAACGCGCTTCACATCCTCGTCGGTGGCTGCATCCTCCTGTTTTTGGAGTTGTCGGAGTTCTTTCTCCTTGGTCAAAACCCACTCATGCTGGTAGTATTGGCGTGCCTTCTCTTCCAACATCTTTTGATCCTCTTCTTTCTTTCTTGCAAAGTAAAATTCCCGAGAACGTTCTATGTTGGGATGGTAAGGGCCTTCGACAGAGTCGAGTAGGTGAGCATCATCTTCTCTCATCATTCCCAAAGAGATCCACCGTCTTTTGGTCTCTTCGAGCACACGTACCCGTGCTCGCTCAACCTCGCTGTCTCGCTCATGGACGGCACGTCTTACTCCAGCAGCTATTAACCCGAGTTGTCTCTGCTTAAGGCTGTGACAGGGTTGCTGAGTTTTTAGTTGGGAAATCCTTTCTAGGGTCTTCTCCCATCCGTCCGAATAGGAACAATTGGCGTCAGAATCACCTTTGTCCTCACCCTCCTCTCCTTCGGCCATGCTGTGTTCTACTTCCTCACTCACGTCCCGGTCGCTTTCACTGTCTTCCAAACGGAAGTTTCTGATCCGACCCTTTTCCTCCTCTCCGATCACTTGCTGCTCAGCGGATGGTCCAGGAATCGCAAGAGGCACCTCGTCGTCCGGCGTGCGTGCGACCCTACTCGCCCAAACAAGACAGTCCATCGCATTTTCTTTCAAATGCTGCTGTACCCTAGCCACGGGGGGAGTGGTGAGACTTTTAAAATGGAACTTGCGTAGGCGGACGTCCATAGCTTCGTTGTGATCCTCGCCAAAGTCGAGCTCTTTCTGGCAGGTGATGAACATCGGGCATCGAATAACGGCTGGAGTTGTCTTCTTGTATTTACGATCGTGTGCCGTCAGCCCCCCTTGGGTCAGAATTTTCCAGTCGTCTGGATCTAGCATTCCAGCGTGGGCCTCGTCGAGGAAAATAACTTGACTATGCTGATCCACTAAGCTCTTGTTGAACGATTTTTGCTTCGTGATCATCGCTATGTACCTGAAGACGATAACAGTAACAGCTAAAATCAATTGCCTTTGCTTTGGAAACAAACAGATGAACTCATGTGTAGCTTGCCAATTACGTGACAAGTAAACCTCTCAACACTAAGTCATAGTGTTGACGCCGGCAGAAGCATTTTTGACTCCAAAAACACACAGTAAACAGTTCATAGAAAGGAAAACTGAACGCAAATTGCACGACCATTCCGCTATGGGGGCGAAAACAGCAGCAACCATATATAGAACTGCCCCCGCTTAAACATATTACAAATGGATTAATAGGCTACGGAACAAGTACCTGGCAGGAATTATGCGTGTCATAGGGGTGAATAAGCTTGTCTTCCCACTGTTGGGCGCCCCAATGAGACACATCACTTTCTCTTTGTGTTGCTTGATCCCGTAGTTGAGAAGGCGCAGGTAGTACTCGCAAAAATGGCTCATGTCACTGGGACTTAAGCTGTTTTCAAGTATTTCTTTGAAATACTTGGCATCTGGCGTCTTGGTGTGATCATACTCTACAAACGCCCTTGGGCTTTCCTTTCCAGCATCTCGGATGGCGTTTTGGACAAATTCTCTTTTGCTAGCAGAGAAAAACCATCCACCGGACACTTCAATTAAGTCGTAGTTGATTCGAAGCTGGCTGGTGAATTCACATTCTGGGTCGGCCAGAACAGATTCCAATTTGGAAAAATGAGTCACTATTCTGTCCTTCAAATAGTCGTTACCAGCCAAGACTGACAGGAACTTTTTCACTGTGCACGCATGTTCGAACGTAAACTTGGCAGCCGAATTCTTTTTGAACACTTCCCCTCTGTGCAAGGCATACCCTAGCTTGGACATCGCTCTCTCGATTTCGTTTAAGACAACAACAACGGGCGACGCGACGAGAACTTTTCCAACCGGCTGGTGTTCTGGCGTACCCACACTTTCTAACCCGAAGACATGAAATTGTAATCCAGCTCTAACAAGGGCTGGGATAGCTCTGGTCTGTAATTCCGAGGCAAATGCGGGGCATACAGCTTGAAGACGTACCACCCGTTCGCAGCCTTGAATTGAAACAACGGGCTCCTCTAAAAGCTGCGACTGTAGCTTGGAAAGGCAAAATTCAAACGACAGGTCAACTTTTCTTTGGAGGAACGAATTGTTATGATCTTTTACTGTAGTGCACAAGGGAGCCACTGCATACTCCTCTCTTCCCCTCTTACAATCTGGCAGTGATTTCGCTGTAACGTCCATACCGGTGTCCAGGAGCGCCGAGTGGACTGGTACCGTGGACACGCGCAAACCATCTGGGGATTGCATCGCTATCCAATAAGAGATAGCTGGCCAATACACCTTCGTTTTAGTAGTTTGGAAAGCTTCTGTTTCTTCGTGATCTTCCTCCTCGCCGTCTGGCTCGTTTCCCTTAGCTTTTCTCTCAAGTACTGCAACTGACGAGAAGAAAAATGCTACCCCTTTAATTTTCCGGATCGCTTCGTCACTCTCGTCTCGTTTTTGACATATCTTTAGCCAGAGGTCCTCAATACTTGCTGTTTCTGATGCATTATAAGAGATCTTTGCTGAAATAAGTGAACACTTTCCTTGTACAAGCGGGATGATTTTGCTTACGAGAGCACTTCGGATATTCTGTGGAAATGTTAAATATTAACTCAGTTGAGTAATGTTCACCATAAGTGGTCTCGACCTTTATGTGGTTCAATACTCGGTCGATATATCTTTCGATAGCCGGTCGAATTTCGGCCAACGGTCAAGGGAAGTGCGAACAAAGCCGCAGAAAGGTAAAATGTGTTTGACCTTAATGAGGGTAAAGAGCTCTCGCCGACGATATCACAACGACACAACCGATATTCGACCGAACCTTGACCAATATACCAACGACAGTTCACCGATATTCGACCGAGATGAAACAGGAAGAAGATCGTCAATTATTAATCAAGAGCTGACCGACATATTGATTGACTGTCGATCGGTTCCCGTTTGATTATCGACTGAGTATTGGAGGAGTATCGGCCGACAATCGATCGAGTATTCATCGACATGTATATCGACGGACATAGAAATACTGATGGGCACCACCCATAGTAACCATGATTCGTTGAAATCAAAGTCAGTGAAAAACTTCCCTCAACGCATTCTAATAGCAAAAAGTAAGGGAAACGAACCTACCTTACTGTTGAGCTGTCGAGCTGGAGCACTTGCCATGACGACTTCAACTTGTCAACTGAGAAAGAGAGTTGTTTTGCAGTCGACTTTTATAGCAGATTGTTCCTTTTTCATTTACATTTTCACAACGTCTTTGTTTTTCGTAAGTATGCATGACCTTGGGAAAAATACTTTTAGGAAAGTGGAGGCGAAAAGAAAAGGTTGCAAAAGATATGACAAAAAAGTGGAAAAAATTATGTAATACCATTTAGGACCTTTATGAATGTCGCTACTCTCGCAAAGGCACAAATAGTTCTAACGAAAATATCGAAGATAACAAGAGGCATTTCGCGCTTTCAATTGCAGTCTTTCATTAAATGTTTGTACCATACCACTGGCCACAAGAGTTCAAATTGAAATGTGTGAGAAATCGAATCAAAAGTCACACACGTAAGAACACTCCTCGCTAAGTTCATTATTGCTCTCTACACAGGACAAAAAGGTGGAAAAATTATGTAATACCATTTGGGACCTTCATGAATATCGGTACTCTCACAAAGGCGTAAATAGTTCTAACAAAAATATGGGATAACAAGAGGCATTTCGCGCATTGAATTGCAGTCCGAGTGGACGAAATAGTTTTGTCCGGCTGTTTGAGAAATACAAAGACGTTTAAACACGGGAAACCAGGAGTCCGATAAAGCTGTGTTCATTCATAAAAACACAGGCCATGTTACAAAAAGCAAGACAAAAAAGATGCCAAAAGACAATAATGCTAACTTCACTGACCGTGGGCACAACAATCGCCATTTACGTACCATTTTAGTGATATGACAGAAAGACATAGGTCAGGAACATTCTAAACACTGTCAGCAGACAATTGTAAAACAGCAAAAATTTAAGATACACCAAACGGAAACATCGGAGATACCTTGTACACAACTTGCAGCTGAAATCATGTTCCCCGTGTATCCGTGAGGCACGTTAAGACTAAGAAATAAATGCAAAGCCAGTCTGCTCCCGTTGTTAAATGTGTTCGAGTCAAATGGAAACTTAGGAGATAGCGGGGACGCAACTTACAGTTGTATACCATATCATTATCAAAACAACACCATGACTATCAATTAAAAACACTGGAAGTATCATGCCCGTGTCTCCGTGAGACATGTTATGACTAAGATAAAAATGAAAGCCAGACTACTCTCGTCGCTAAATGTTTTTTAGTCAAACGGAAACCTAGGAGATAGCGGGGACAGAACTTACAGTTGTATGTCATATCATTATTTCCACTACTACT
>CM042749.1:23781405-23788905 GCA_022496165.2 Catalaphyllia jardinei
ATTAGCACTAAAATTTACACTTCAGAGTTAATTCTCTGTTACATCATCTCTTTTAACCCTGATTGGCTTATGAAAATATCTATTGTGTTTTTTTTTCTGAACTCTCAGCTTTGGTGATGAGAGAGAGAATTAATTCTTAGCCAACTTTTATTGTTTTCCGCTCCGTTAGTCACGCACTGAACTCCATTTTCAACCCTGGATTTGCATACAAACTCCAACGGAAAAGCCAATGGGACAGCTCTACCATTGAAATTACACAATAGAAGTTCGTAGCGCTAATTAACTGTCAACACATTTCTTGAATATTACTTTTATTAGCGAGCACAAAATTCCAGACTGTCCAGGAAGGTATTAAGTGCTCTGGGCTTGATTACCTCATCGTTATGAGGCAGCATTATATTCCACTAACTCAGCGATGTTTCTTACAGGGATTAGGCGGTTTTTCGAAGTATTTGCCCACGTGGGGAAAACAGAATATCTTTGGAAGTAGCCATACTGTGTAACAGGTCAGAAGCGCATTCTCTAGAAACGGTTTTTGAGAGATGCTCTAAAACATCTTTAATTCGTGGTTCCTCATCGTTGCTCTGCTCATTGCCAGAAACATCTGTCTCGCTTGCCAGTTCCTCAAAAGGCTCCATTTCGCTTTCTCCATTTTCTTCATCATCCCAATCTACCATTCGCTTCATGCTCGACCCGCACTCGTCAAAAGCAAGATATGAAATTATGCAACTCATAAAGCGTTATTGCGTTTATAACATAAGAAATCCCAAGCTACTTATAACCGGGACCAACAGCTCTTGAATAAATCCACCACCCTCCTGCACAAGAACATACTTTTTCTTCTTGTAGGGAACATTAGGTTCTGCAAGACTAATTAGAGCATCCTTGTATGGAAGCAATTTCTGCCTATTTTCTTCGGGAAAGGGGATGTGTTGCTTGAGCACATTGTATAAAACTTGAACTAATGCGTGAACTTGTTGCGGAATGGCAGTCCTTAATAGAAACTCGCACTGATGAATAGGACAATGCGTTAACAGTTGAAGAAAACCACAGTTGTTCTTTACCACTCGAGACATAGCAGTCTGAACTAGAGAAGCATGTTTACGGTTTAGGGTTCTTTTAAAGAATTGTGGTGGTGGTGGTTTTATAATCTTAACTGAGACAATAGAATTGTGACGGTGGTGGTTTAAAACAATAGAATTGTAATGGTAGCGCTGGTGGCGGTGGAGTTTAAACAATAAAAATGTGAGAATTTGTAAGCCTATGTAAACGCGGAACGTTCGACTTTTTTTAGCTGTCAAAAAGGTGACATGAGTTGGTCCTGTCCCCAGTGTGAAAAATCCTTTAGCAGAAAAGACAGTATGAAAAGACATATCAATAATATGCAGAGTAATCCCGGTCAATTCACTCCATTTAATGCGATGCACTATTCCTCTGAGAAGTGTCAGCGGGTTCAGTTTGAACATCCGTTCACTTGTATGGTGGCTGGGATGACGGGATCAGGCAATACTGTCTGGGTCCAATCGCTGTTGACACAGGCTTACAGAATGATTAACCTTCCTCCCGAAAAGATAGCGTGGTGTTACTCAGAGTGGCAGCCCGCCTATATGGAAATGCTAGTCACCATACCAAACATAGAATTTGTCAAGGGAATCCCCACGGCCTTAGAACAAGATGCTTATTTTAGTGTTAACAAACGAAATTTAATCGTCATTGATGACCAAATGATTGAAGCCGGAAAAGATAACCGGGTCGTGAACCTGTTTACAAGAGGATCGCATCACCGAAATCTGAGTGTCATTTACATTGTGCAAAATCTGTTCCATCAAGGCAAAGGAAACCGAAGAATCAGCTTAAACAGTCATTACTTGGTGTTGTTCAAGAATCCTCCGGATAGGCTGCAAGTTTTGACTCTAGCCAAACAAATGTATTCCGGGCGCACCGATTTCTTCCTAAAACAATATGAAGAAGCTGTAAGAAGGTCCTATGGGTATCTGTAGGGTGAGAACAAACGTGCTCCCTGGAGAAGAAGGATTTAAGAGGCCCTGCGTCTAAGAAACGACCGATGATTTCCGGCTAAAAAATAGAATCGGCCGATTTTTATCTCCCAAGTAGAGGTTACCGAGTACTATTTAAAAATGAATTTCTTTTGTTTTAGTTTCGCTCTAAACCAAAAATATCGAGCCGCAAACCTTTTTCCGTCTGATAGCAGCAAAATCAGGTCGAAAATAAGCCTTCGCAAAAAAAAAAGGTTCAGAAATCAATATCGCAACGTAAAATTATGAGAACTACACAGTGATGCAGAAAAAGGCCTTTTAATGCAATATCATTCGATAAACATCGAAAAACTGCCGAAGCGAATAACAAAATAAAGTTTTAAATATTGCATACTAAATTAGATGGAGCGTTGGGGCTGGTTTTAAAATAATTATTTCTCATAAGTCCAACGCTTTTGAAAGCAGTCACAGTGCTGAATCAGACATTGGAGGGATATACATCACACGTTTCCGGAAAAACATTTTTCGGCCAAAGTATTTTGACCTTGTACAAAGCGTTCAAATTTACCTTGTTTACCGTTATCCTGCGACTTAGCGAAACACTTCTCTTTTGCCAATACGACGGGGATAGCGTGGTAAACGCCACTTTAAACCTTGCTAGGCAGTCAAAGAACATCCTAAGCAGAAGGACATAGACTTGAAAGAGATTGGAAGATGAAAACTACGCAGAAAAAGAAAATAACTCGAAATTACCACCTGCTAACTGTGCTAACGAAAGTTGAATCTGCAAGTTGTCGTCGCGTGACAGCGGCCATTAACGTCATCGTCACGTTATGTCGCAAGAGCGTGGGAAAACGAGTCTGCAATGTCCTTCAGGTGGTCAGCGTTGTCACGCGAAGACATTTTCCACAATTCAACTCTCGTTGGCAGATGGTAATTTCGAGTTATTTTCTCTTTCTGCGAATTTTTCAGATTTTTCATCTTCCAATCTCTTCTGAGTCTACGTCCTTCTACTTAGGATGGTCTTTCAACGCCGAGCAAGGTTTAAATTGGCATTTACCACGCTATCCACGGGCCGTATTGCCAAAAGAGAAGTGTTTCGTCGAAGTCGCAGGATAACGGTAAACAAGGTAACTTTGAACGTTTTGTACAAGGTCAATATACTTTGGCGGAAAAATGTTTTTCCGGAAACGTGATGTATATCCCTCCAATGTCTGATTCATCACTATGTCTGCTTTTAAAAGCTCCATCTAATTTACTCTGCAATGTTTGAAACTTTATATTTTGTTTGCTTCGGCAGTTTTTCGATGTTTATCGAATGATATTGCATTAAAGGCCTTTTTCTTCAGCACTATGTACTTTTTTTTATTATTTTGCGTTGTGATATTGATTTCTGCACCGTTTCTTGCGGGGGCCTATTTTCAGCCTGATTTTGCTGCTATCAGACGGAAAAAGTTTCCGGCTCGATATTTTTGGTTTAAAGCGAAACTGAAACAAAAGAAATTCATTTTTAAATAGTATTCGGTAACCTCTACTTGGGAGATAAAAATCGGCCGATTCTATTTTTTAGCCGGAAATCATCGGTCGTTTCTTAGGGGCAGGGCCTCTTAGTCAAGCAGCGATGGAAGAAATATTCCTCAGGAGTTATTAAGATATCTGAAACAGCAAAATCTTTCATCAGACCCTCTTCTTCCAGCCATGCAGCGATTACAAAGCGGAATGGATGGCACTGTCTCTCGCAGTAACCTCGGAGAAGATGAGAAAGCTAAACAGTTTCTTCAGCTGCAAAAAAGCTACCCAACTTTCAAACAACAATTGAACACACACACCACTTCCAGCTAGAAATGAACCTGAAGAGATAAACACCAGTCAGCCGAAAGTTATTTTGCCAGCAACTCCAGGAGATCCTACAACGGTAACAGCACCCTCTACTCCCCTAAACCCCTTCAACGTGGCACCAAATTTAAATCAGGGGGTCATCTTACAAGGACCTAAGGCAATAACTCCAACACTGTTAAATCCTTTCATACTTATCCCTCCTCCCACAGTAAAATCGCCGTCACCAATGCTTTGACCCCAAAGAGAATCAAAGTGCTCTGTGAGCAAACTCGTGAAGCAGAAGTGGATTTACAGAATTGAACAAATGAATTAAAATATTTTTTGGACTATGCTTAATATTATCGGGTTTAGGGAATATTGTGGTTGATTTCCGAGTTTAGAATATGAGCAGTAGTTCAGTGTTCATTAATAACATGCTAAAGAAACAAGGTAATGTTTGGATAAGAGCGCATTGCAATTGAAACGATCATGCTTTTACATTTGATAAGGGTGGACGATGTCATGTGTTTTAAACATTTTTAATTTTTGGTCCTGGTTTACCAATAGTTGGCAGTAAATGTGGTTGAAAAGTGAACATTGGAAATATTTAAAAAATGAAGGCAATACATTCTTAAGGTAAACATTTAATCAGGCTTTCTTTATCAAATGAGACAATCAGAAACTATAGTTTCAAATTTTGGTTTAAAATGGCAATTTTATCTTCTGCTTATAAGGATGTACAAGGACACGCCATAGTTAATAAAGGGGAATGGTTATGGAGCCCGGCAAACATCAAAGGAGCAAACAAAGAGGCCAAGATTTATTTTGGAATGTCCAAGACATAGCACAATCCTTTGTTTTTCCCTCATACACTATGCATGAATTACGTAACCAACACGTTTCTACTGGGAAGTTCCTAAGTTCGCAGTAAACAACTATTGTGTTTTGTGCAGGGTCACGGCCAAAAATGAGAACAATAACATTCAACAAAGAACTTTTACGAGTTTCATAACCATTCCCCTCTATTAACTATGGACACGTTCAAGACATTTTCGATGGAAGTTTCCGATGTAAAGATTCCGTGAAATGCAAAGTCTAGGCGATGTTTTCATTTCAAATTGCAACAAGGCGACGAGGAAACGAGGGTTATTTCCCTTTGTCTAGGGAAGTTAGAGAAAATAGACAAAAAGAGAGAACTGACTTCCAGCTCACGTAATCAATGTAGGCATGCCAATGGGCATAGTTAATAAAGCGGAATGGTTAGGAAGCCCGGCAAACATCAAAGGAGCAAACATCAAAGGAGCAAACAAAGAGGCCAAGATTTAGGTTGGAAGTTCCATGACCGTGCAAAACCTTTTGTTTTGCGCGCATACACTATGTATGAGTTACGTAATCAACACGTTTCTATTGGTTAGTTCCTCACTGAGTACGGAGTAAACAACTATTGTGTTTTGTGCACGGTCAAGACCAAAAAAACGAACAAAAACCTACAACAAAGAACTTTGTCGGGTTTCATAACCATTCCCCTCTATTATCTATGCAATGGGGAAGAATATAGAATGAACAAGTTGCCTAGAGTGAAGAATATCTAGCTTCACTGCAGCCTTAAGTTTCATTGGCTTCAAAGTGAATATGAGAGATTCCTTTAATTTGCTCGATAAAATCTCCATAAGGTATAAGTATAGCAAAAAAAATGTTTGATAGCGAGTTTGACGTACCAAAAACGTGAAATTTCACTTCCGGTGGGGTGCAAAACCGCGGGACTAAAACCAGGAGACTGGGAATGATTGTGACGTCATTTCAGGGCTTGAAATAAAACCATATGCCCAGTAACCACAGCCGTGTATAAAATCAGATTTAAAGACATCGCTTATTTAAGGTTGAACAAATTACGGGCCAAAATATATATAACAAAAAAAACAATCAACAAAAGGAACTCTACTTGAGATGTATTAAAATTAATAAAAAAACAATAAATTACATTTTTTTTCTTTGCCGCGCGACAAAAGCCGAGAAAAAAACGAGTTAGTTATTGACTTTGGAGGACAAAACGACACCGAAAACAGCAAAATTTCCATTCTTTTACTATAGTGGATAACATTAGAGAAACCATCGGAAAATAAAAGCGAAAAGACATCGGTAAACAACAATTTAAAGACAAAAAATCAGATAATTTCTTCGCGTGCGAGAAATAATACAACGTAGTGAAAGAAAGATGAAAGTTGTAAATAAAAAAGACGACAAAAAAGCCACTGAATTATTTTGAGATAAATAGTATTTCAACTGTGCCAAATTTGTGTTTTGTAGTAGCTCAATAAAACTCCAAAAATTGTATTTGAACGACGCCAATAAACTAAAGAAACACGGCCATGTAGGTCGGCGTAAATTCAATATACAGATATTATTTTTAATTTAAATAGCTAAATTTACCAAAGAAAGATAACCAAATGAAAGAAATGCGACAAGAAGTTCAGTAACATTAAATTTTCATCCAAGGTGAGGCAGAAAAAAACTATTTAAAAGGAAAAGAAAGGGAAAAATTTCGCAAACATGCTTCGTTACGTGATAGTGACAGCATGTTCAAATTAATTCTTCACGCTAAATCAAAAGCTTCAATCTTTGCCGACGGCTTTTGCAGCCGTGGCTTATCGTGGTTAAAACATTTGAATTAAACTTGGAAGTAATTGTACATTATAATTACCTTTTTTGTTTTGTAAAAATCAGGAAGCTGCTTTAAATCCGCGATCTGTACTCAAAACGCACTTGACAGCGAATCGACTTTGTAAACACACGGAATTTGTATTTACCGTCAAAAACATCCTTAATTTCCGTGTCAGAACTTTCCGACCCCAAAACTACAGCTTTGACTCCTTTCTCGTTCAGGCTGGACACCTGGTCTTTCTTCAAGGAAATCAAAAGAAAAATAACAAGACAAACTGTCTCAACAACTTCTCCTTCACCAAGTTGAAAAACGTCCAGCACAAACGGCCTATGTGTTAAACTCTCTCCAGATTCAGTCAATGATCGCCACGACTAATGTATCCTTCAACTACTAAAGTTGATTCACTCCGATTCCTTCGAAATCAAGCTTCTTGAACAAAACATCTTGTTCACGCTTAGCTGTGTTGTGTGTAGCTTGCGAAGAGTCCCGGGGCAAAATAAGCCACGAAGACCTTCCCTCAAAACAAACGTTGCGACTCTATTTGCCGACGAATGAACACATGTAACCTCTAGGCTTTAAAAAAGGCATTCCCGAGTGTCAGACAAAATCCAGAAATACCAAATATACTCACTGACAGTTGTTTGGTAAAGGACAAATCCTCGTACAAACGGCGAGCCCGCTGAGTTGTCTGCGGTTTTACGGTGGATATGAAAACATGATGATGGGAGGCAGCGTGGCCGAGTGGTTAGAGCGGTGGATTTGAAATCCGTAGGTCGCGGGTTTAAATCCCGTTCTGACCGCTTGCTGATGTTGTTCTCGGAAGCCCCGAGTTCAACTTCTCGGTTACGCTTGTAAATAGCCAACTGGTCTGCCTCCCGCCAGTTGGGATTCTTAACCTGGTTATGTCTATTTGAATATTAATTTATCATTGTTTGTTTGCATTGGTCCTGAATAGCCCCGAGGGGGAGTGGCCAATTACGTATATTTATTTCCTTCCTTCTGATCGTTTAATGTTGACATAGC
>CM042749.1:23801271-23817240 GCA_022496165.2 Catalaphyllia jardinei
GATTGATTTACCTTTGATCGCTATTGATGTCAGTGGGGTTTTTATCTTAGTATTAGCGAAATCTCTGTCGATTCATAAGTTCATTTTTGGTAAAGTTTGTCTGAAAGCAGTAGTGAAGGTTCCTCTGAGTCTTCAGGGTCTAGCTTCTGCTCGGCAAGTGAAGATTTCCAGTTATACGATGATAGTGCCGAGCCAATTGCCACCGAAGAAGCTACCAGTACAAAACAAAAAGCTGTAGAGAAAGAGTCTGAGGACATGCTTCTAAGTCGATTTCCTGACGAGACAAATCTACCAGACCGGTACTTTATTTGGTTTCAATTCGTCTATTTTTGCGCTAATATTTGGTTTCAATGCGTCTATTTTTGTAAAAAGAGCTAAAATTCCAAGCAGTTTGTTTCGAAGGAAGTTACGTTAGTTTCGATCAATGTCACCGTTTTTGAAAATGTCTGTTTCGTAGATACTGCACGATTTAAATTTCTGTAATTTGGTCAATTACCAAAAATAAAAAAAGATCGAACTGTCATTTTTAGTTCTTAGGTATTTCAAGTTTATTTATATATATTTTTGGTGTCAACTGTAATGTTATTTTGAATTTACCCATACATGTAAGGTCACGTTTATAGGTGCAAGTGTATAAATTGTTCGTTGGAGTTCGTTGTCCAGCATGAAGAATGTAGATGGTGCATGGAGGTTGACAGATGCCATGAAAGAATGGCAGAAGTTGAAAAAGATGACCTAGTATGTTACTTTCGCATCGAGGTTTTGAAAGTGTCTGAGTAGTTGGGTTTTGGCTACTGCAGCAATAGGGCTCACAACGAAAGAAAAAAAAAGAGTTTATCCCATTGTTCGCTGAAGGCAACACCACAGACACCTAAGACAGTTGGAAACCCCAAAATTGGAATTTGAGAGGGGCAACAGCAGACGCTGAAATCACCCCTTCCTAGCTGCCAGTTCTGCTCAAATGTTCACACTGATGATCAGAATTTTACAACAAATCACCAGTGGGGGAATAACTATATTCAGGACTATGCCACTGTCATATCTTTATCTCATTCCCAAATTAAAGTTAAGTTTGATTTTGGCCAAAGCAATTACATTGACAGAAAATTCAGACTCCTTTTGCCCATAGCAGACTTTTCATCTTGAGTGCCATTACCATAAAGAGAAAAACTGTTGGCGACTGCGCACTGCTAGCTTGTGATGGAAAGGTTTCATTAAGTTGAAAGCTGTAGCCAAAGTCAAAATAGTTAATTTTAGACCCTAAACAGCCAAAAATATATGGTGCAGAATATGTAGGGGGTGCTTGCTTACAGCTGTAGTAATATTCTTCCTTAAAGATCAGCAATGAAATTAGCTTTTATAGACCAGAAATGAACAAATCCTTTTAGAAGTGCCAACTGGCTAAAGCGCCAAAAATTAAATATATTCCTTGGGGAATGTACTGCATGCTACTCAGGGTCTCTACAGTACACCACAGCAATTCTGACTGTGTGTATTCCAAAATATCCAACTCATTTTGATATAAATGAGAGTATGTGACAGTATTTTCTGTTTCCTGTTTAATCCTGTTTAAAAGTACATCTAATTGCAATACCCTCCCTCCTCATTGTTGTTGCATGATAAAATGGCTTAACCTTCCCCCCCTAAAAATCCCAACAATTTACACTACCTGTAAAATTACGCATGTAGCCAGCATAATTATCAAGGTGCACAAGGTAAGGACCAGGAAACTGATTTAGCATACCACGCTTAGGAAACTGAGTTTAAACTGCCATTTTATTCAAACAGATTTCGCAATGGGTACAAAACTGTGGGACATTTGAACTTATTTTAGGTCAACGGAAATGTGAACAGCAAAACGCTCTAACGAAAACGAGTTTCGCTCACAAAATTGTCTCTATCCAGCGAAAAGAACAGCAATTACAAGATTACATAACATGAAGGGCGCCTACATCTCAAAACCAATTAAATTACCGAGTGGCCAGCTTCTGGGGATAAAACTTCTGGTGACTGAGAAATGTTACAGTTCATTTATGAGCTATATGGAAACTAGACATAGAAACCTGTGTTTGAGAAAAAAAAAGTAAATTATTTACGGATGATTTGAAAATTTTGGAAAACCAGCATCTTACGAGCGTGCCACATGACTGGAATAAAGAGAAGGGATAAAAAACTATATAACAATTATTCCATGAGCCCGCGTTGGATATGAAGTGATAAAATAACCAACGAGCGCGTAGCGCGAGTTGCTTATAATCACTTCATATCCAACAAGGGCGAATGGAATAACTGTTTTAGTAAATTCTCAAACCGGGTTGTGCCGCCGATTTTTATTTCCACAATTTTAGAAAGCGAAAAATTTTAAACTTGGCGCACTATTTTCCATATGACGTAAAACCCCGACTATTGGCTCATAGTCGGAGTTTTTTAGCCAATCAAAAAGCTAGAAATGCAATAGTCGGAGCTGAGAATTTACTAAAATACGATAGCGCGGCGATATGAACAATACTAAACTTGATGAATTAATTAAAGATATATTTACAAATTGCAGAGATATCTGGGACTTTATATATGGGATACTTCTACGAAAAAGAAACCTTCATGGCTGACAAAATACTGAAGCTTGGATAAAATTAAACAAGGCTTACCTTGCGGTGTTGTCCTTTGTTTTCCTAGCTCGATTTCCATATTGTAAGAATTGAGCCAGGAATAAGCCGCCGACGACGACAGCCTCCCATATGAAACGGTCTTAAAAAACATTCCTCCGCGAAATGGACTAACACCCGCCACAAACTTTCCGCCCGGGTTGACGTTCGCGCAGCTAGTGTGCACGAAACTCAACCACTTATCTCGCTATTTTTTATTGTAGAACTAAAATGAGCAGAAATACCTGCATTCGCATCTGATCTATTGCTGCATCCGTGTACTACACAACGATCGGGCATGATTCGATTCGAATAGAGCGCTAGATTCACGCCATGTGGGCCTAGTTGGTTAGGAGTATGACGTCGCAAAGCAGCAAGGCCTTATGTGGTTGCAGGAACATGATTTAATAACGGCGGACGAAACATTCTCGGAAAAAACCGTAAAAAAGAACATCTTCCCGCGCTTGTTGGACAAAACGGCTTGGCCAGGTGAGTAAGTACCACTTAAAAATTCAGAAAATGCCAAAACAATGAATTCGAAAAATCTCGTCGCAGTGGTACTTTAAGTATGTTTCCTTTATTTCAAATTGATCGAGCACTGCATCTTAAAATACAATCAACCACAATGTAAAATAGACACAAGGAACCTAACTGAATCTGTTGACAAGATAAATTAATTATCATTCCACTATTATGCCATTTTACCATATTCAAGAAAACAAGCATAATATCACACTGTGAATCACTGTAGTGTCGAATTTGTTTTTCTTCATTCACATACACCTTACGTGATTGCTATACCACTTTTGGATGATGCAAGATGATGAGCCCTGAATACACCCGAATTGCAAAATATCCACACGCATTGTGTGTTAAACCATTGAATAAGGTGTATACATCGATCAATGTTCCTTATGACTGAAGAGAACACCTACATGCACGAAACAATTAATGTGCCACAACAATACTTATGGATTAATAAAGAACAAATTACCAAAATACAATAGTTCCTGACATCGTTGTCCAGAAACAGCCTAGTAACACTTTCCACAGAGCATTCACTCAGGAACTCGAATGTTTCCTCTGTTGTTGGTTTGGGAAGACAAGCCACAATCTTTTGGACAAAAGAGAACATCAACTAACCACTTCTCAGTTATGATGGAAAAAAAAACCCAAGAATTTATGACTGACTACATCAGCCATCAAAATAAAAGAGCGATTACAATACAGCAAAATGAATATTTGAACGATCATATATTTGAACTGCAGAGAAAGGTATGAAGACATGATTGATTATCACAGTTATATACAAAACCTAAGCGGATTTGAATTTAAAGCCTGAAAAAAATTCACGTTTAACGGAATTTGAACCCAAGACCGCTGTGATACTGGCGGAGTGCTCTACCAACTGAGCTACCAAGCCAACTGGGAGTTGTTCAACTTGTCAGTTCATAATAGGTCTGCAGATCAAGGGTTTGAATTCCTTTCAGGCTTTAATTTCACAACTGCCTAGGTTGTGCATAGAACTGTGATGATCAGTCACGTCTTTATAAAATATTTTTTGTATTGGTTAACTTCTGGAGTTCACATAATAATGCGATGTCCCAAAGATTTCACTCCAACTAAAAACGAGAAAAAATCTAAAGTTGTAAAGAAAAAGGCAAAAGTAAATATCTAGGTAGATACTATTAATATGTGGCCGTACTGTCACTCCAGACACACCAGGTAATTATGTACCTTGACATTAGTGAGGATAAGACAACAGGGCACGCAATTCATCATTGGGCAACTCATTTCGTCTTCACTGTCACACTGAGGACACATAACACCATCAGTCATTACTTACAGGCACACGTGCATGGAGAAAAACGTTGGATTAAAAAAGTAAATAAAAATTCATATTGTGAAAGGGAAGAAAATTTCACAAGATTAATAATGGTATCTGGTCATTTGGTCCCAGAGTCATAGTCCTACAATGACACTTTATATCTTTTATTTTGTGTGCATGAATGGGTGGTTGCCCAGATGGACAAACACACCCAAGTGAATCAATTTACAGAAAAAAAGATCAGCTCTTTATTCCCACCGTTTCAGCAACAGCCTGGCAAAGTCTAAAAATCCAATCTGCAACAGCATCCTCACTAAAGGCAGCAAGAAGAATTAATGGCGATCCATCCTCAGCTACAATCTAAGCAAAACGGTGGAAGCCAAAATCAATTGCACTTTGCTTGAGTGATAATGCTGACTTTTTAGCCAGAGTAAAAGGGTCCTATCCAAATAGTTGCACTAATATACCTAAAGAAAGTAAAGTCAAATTGTACCTCAAAGGCATGCGGGCGTTCGGAATCATTCACTCTTCGGCAACCTCCACATCGTGATCCTCTGCAACAAAATCGCATGACTGTGTGGTAAACAGGGAAAAAGCTAAGAAAATTGCGCTACTGCAAGAGTCCATTCAAATAGAGAGATTCTCCATATTACAGCTCACTTAAGCTTGCTATAAAATCCCTGGCCTAAACAGCCTTAATTTCTGTATCCTACCATGGTTGACCAACTTCACTGCACACCAGATATGCTTCCAAACAAAACAGTTGCCTTTGCAGCAACTGTTCTCTGGGATGTTATCCCAAAAGACTTAAAAAATCTAAATGTCTTCAATTTTTCGAAAAAAAAACTTTATCTGCTGTCAGAAAAACACTCTGAGACCTTGCCCTTAAAACTTCCCTTCCTCTGTAATACATTTATTTCTTTGTTACTCCTGTTCTCCTTTTCTTGTAATTATAAGTAACTTAAGGTAACTGGGGGCTAACTCGAAAACCTCTCAGTTGTTTTGTCTCCAGGCTCAATATTTGTACTTAATTTAATTTTTTTTTCATAATTATACATATTTATTTAGAGTTGTACGTTCATGGAATAGATTACCTATATCTGTTAAAAAAGTGACTCAGTTTCTAAGTTCAAAGAAGAATTAAAGCTGTTTTGTTTTCAGAGCGATCGCCATGACTGATCTTACATTTTTTTATTATTATCATTTTTTAAACATTTTTTTAAAAAATTGTATATTTAATATTATTACTAATACTATTGATAGCCTACACTTGTTAGGGAAGTTCATTCCTGTTCTGTGGGATTTCCAACAGCATGCTCATTTTAGTGTAATAGTTAAGAATATGTATTCTTGTAATTTGCTTTATTGTGAAATTATTATTATATAAAAAAACAAAACAAAACAAATGTAAGTACTAGAGTGAGTAAGGTGTTTCGTTTTGTTTTGCACAAGACAAATATAAAGCTTTCTGAAAGTAAAGGTAATGATAGCCTCAAGCAAAATTGGACAAAGATAAACATCAGGTGTAATCTATCAATGGGAACATTAGCAGCCAGAATCACTGTAAAGTAGGCTTAACATTTTGAAAGCCTTGGGTCATGGCTAAATGAAAATTTAGTTGGAAGCCAATGCTTAATATTTTTTCAATGACAACATATAATCAATGTGCGTAAAAACCCAAAGCGAGTGGCTGTGGGCAAGGCCAGTACTCAAAAAACAAGACTGGCCTGCAAAGCATAGAAAATAGCAGCTGCTAAAGCTGTTGTCTAAATGTGAGAAAGCAATGCAAAACAAACTCCAGCCCGTCCCACTCTGAATGATGATGAGGAGGATATTAATGATGTTGGCGAAGACACAAACACCACTAATAGTCGGGGAGCTAGGCCAAGAAAAAAATCGTTTCGTTCAACCCACTCAACAGTAGAGGTTTGACAACGGATTCTGATAAATTGAACCCTCCTGATTAACGGTAGGTACGTCGTAGAGTCGGATTGTGGTATCAGTTTCGAGTTAAGGGGGTGTTTTTAAAGGTGACCAGAAGTACGGCATGAAAACGAAGCTGAATTTTCAAATAGCTATTGTTTTGGAACTCAAAACCCCTCACAACTTCACAAAATATACTACAAAATTATATTTAATAAGGTACAACTACCCTGAGGTCTTATCGCTAGATCTAGACGAGCCATTACTGTCATCAGAGGATTGAATCTCGGCAATTTAAATTGTTTTTAAAACATATACATTAATACATTTCTTAGACTGTCCTGCATGTTTCTTGTAATTCCTATTGATAGCAACAGCTCGAAACTCATACTTATTGAGAAAACATATTTGTTTTAACCTACTCAAAAATAATTATGTATCTATAAACAAGTTTGAAAGATTGAATGGAAAAATATGTTCTACTTTTATCATGTCTAATAATCTACTAATCGACTGGCAGATCATCGTAGTTGTCTGAATCGTAATCACATGCCTTGTTGGGGTTATTGCAGTTTTCATCAGCCATGCACTTACACGCTTCGGTGCAGGCCAGTCCATTATTACTGCAGGAACATTTCTGCGTGCACAAAGACTTTGAGCATTGGTAACTAACGAGCTTTAAGATACTCTCTGGGGCTGGTGGCTTTGTCATCAATTGAGGGAACAGGGAATTACCTTGGATCGTCCAGCCGTTACCTGCAGGAGTGGGAAGATCCTGTCGTGGCACCAGTGCCTTTCTCCACACGTAGGCTTGATATTTCGCTCTTTTGATGTGCTGCAGAAGACTGTCAGACGTTGGAGGAAGTTGAAGGTTGCTCTGTGCTTTTTGACAAAAGAGTAGATAGCGAGCTTCATCAGCACTAGTTGGGATTCTATTGGAAATGTTGTACAAGCTGCAGATCAAGGCTTCAGCTTTTGTTGCTGTTACTGAATCCACATCAGGGGTTTGTCCCACACAAACTTAATGCTGCTGGTGCACTTTGCTGTTGACAATAATTATCTATGCCTTCTCCTTTCCTACTCTAGACAGAGCACTTGTCGAATCACACCCAGTTAATGCGTGAAAAGCAGGTAGGAGTTTGCACATCAGTGGTCCAACACCAGATGCAATCTTGTGGGCTGGGATGTAACGTAAGTGATCCTTCACCCCAGTGCGAAACCACAGCTCGTCACATTCGATCTTGTCATTGTGGGTGACACAACCCTCTGTGCAACTCGACTGGCACGTTTGGCGTGCAGTAGCATTCTGGTGGCAGCTTCTTTTGTGATCAAAATGCAATGCTGTAACTTTGGTGCACTCCCCGTTCATGATAAATAATGCGTCGCTCCTCCTCCGATGACGAGTTCTTTGTCTGCCGGCAGACGTAGTTTCGCCATTTCAATCCAAGCCTCTGTGAGCAAAGCAGATAGGCTGACTTTGTTCCCAGCGAACTTTCGAAGAAACATCGGGAGAACAAAGAACAAAATTCGTGCTTTTCGCTTGCATTACTTTTGCACAATACTGTACTTTGGAAACTGCTTGGGGACTGGTGTGGATGCACCATGGATTCGCACTTCTAACGTGTTTGCCTTGCTTCGTTTCTGCCGTTCACCGGCCTTGATGGACAGCTGCCAGTAGCGATCAAATACTGCATAAAATCGATGGCAGCTTTGTTGATAGTGAGCTTTGAAGACTTCCAAGTACTTGGTTGCCATTTCTCCGAAGGTCGTTGCACCAGCAAATCTTGGGCGTTGCACTAGTGCCATAGCATCTAAATTTGAACTGTTGGCGTGTCTGGATGGGAGGCCAGCCATGGTTCTACAGTCACATAATTTTCCAAAATCTGGAGTAGAGGGCTTTTGGTGGTCTTCCTGAAAGTACCATCGGTGTGCACCAGAACGTATGGAACTGTTGAAAGCTCATAACAAAGGATCTCTCTCACGTTGACCTGCCGGATGTTTGCAAGGATCAGCAATCTTCCGAATAGATCCCTGTCTTCTGTCAACATCACAAGCTTCTCGTTCATTGATTTGATTGTTGTCTTCTTTGTCATTGATGAGAATGTGTTGATCTTTAGGTTTGGAATAGCATCCCAGAAACTGACAGCGTTGGTATTCAACCGTTGTTCTATGTAACTACTCATCTGGGCATTGCCCTTCCCTCCACTTGCCAACAGTCGTTCAGCTTCATCGGCGGGCAAAACAACACCAGTTGTGATGTTGCTCAGAGAGTGGCTCTCTTCAGCAAACGGGTCTTTCATGAATCCTGACTTGAAACAGGTAAATATCTTCTGAACATTGTTCTCATCACGCTCTACTCTCTTAAGAGCTGCTTCCTTGTGGGTGCCAATTCGGTCTGGATCGTCGCTTTCACACATCCGCCTAACTGCCGAGGTGATTGCTGCTCTCTTGTGGCAAGTCAGAAACCACCTGTGGAGTGCATCTGCATTCAAACTGATCCCCACAATACCTCCTTTAGATTTCGAATCTAAATTGATTGACTGTTCCAGTGCCATGTCGGTCCATACACTAGAAAAAGGTTGGCTTGAGCGGCTTATGACATGGTCGCCTTCCATGAACCTCTGGTACAATGTAGGGTGCTTCTCCTGCAGTTGTTCCATGTCTGCTAAGTAAACGAGAAGCCAACGGGAATAATTATGCCAGTCATGTGCGAAGAAATACGGAGTCATTGAAGAGGAAGCTGTGAGATGAAGGCGCCAGTTTCCTGTTCCTTCTGCCTTTACAAACTGCAAAAGCATCATAACCATACATATGTACTTGTCCCAAAACAAAAACATTGGCGATCGAGCTCTTCCTTGTTCTCGAAAGGTTTCAGATAGCTCCATCATGGTCTTCAACTCCACTGTTATACTCGTAGATCTCTGGATATTTCCATATGATCTGTTCCTCTTTGCTCTTTATCGCCAGTTGGAATGATTGCATACTGCTTATGAGACCCTTCTGGTCCAGATTCGCCTTATGAGGGTGTTGACCCTCAGCGTTTAGCCAACGAATGAATGCCTGCCACATTTAATGAAATAGTGCCTCCATGGTTAGCTTGTGTGCTCTGACTCCTCGATTGTATGACTTCCCCTTCATCAGGGAGGTCACAGTTCCTGGTCCATAGGCACCGGACTCAACCAAGACATCTTCAATACCTGAGCTTCGATATTGTGTCCCTAACACTGCTAAGAAATTCAGAGTAATGTGAAAACCGCCAAGTCGAATGAGGGTGTCGGGAAATTCGTCTGGATATTTCCATATGATCTGTTTCTCTTTGGAGTAAATTGCCAGATCAAAGGAGGCAACCACGTCTTTCTGATCAAAACTAGTGCTTATGTTCTGTGCTTTCTTCATGACTGTTTTGATAGTGCTGAACTCGGTGGATGACGCATGTATCATTGGGCAGTACCCGATAACAGTCGGCCATGTGGTATCTGGATATACCAAGGAGTTATACCCACTCCAGCCTGGTATAGTCTGCGTGGTAGTTTTCTCTTCATCTTCTCGCGTAGGGTCTTCTGCAGTGAACAAATTGGTCAGGGAAAGCCGTGCTACTGCCCACATCAGATCTATTGCGCATGATGACTAGTAGTCATCTGTTGTGGTGAAGACTGCCCCTCCTGGTCTTAATTTTCCGATCAAATCTTTTACGATAAGGGGCGTGCCATTGGCCGAACACTCCAAGATTTCGTCATAGGCATTAATCCTAGTAAGAGATCTCTCATTTCCTAGGTGGTCAGCATGCACTTTTGGCGGCGGCATCAGCCCGAACGGTTTCTCCTGATACATGACAAGAGTCATAGCATGAGTCGTACTCTTTCCGTCTAGAGTTTCCTCATTGAGATCATCGTTATCTGCTGTAAACTGAATAAACGCCCCCGGTGATATGTTGGATGGTATAACAGTACCATAATCCTCTGATTTGGCCAAGATCTCCTTTGCTAGGCCGGTATCCATGCTTTCTATCTCGTCATAGGACAAACAGTGTCTCGTTCAAATTGAGAATGGATACCAGCTGCTTTGATCCAGTCATATGGCGCACAAACATAGCTAGACCAACGGGTTTGGGAAGCTTAACTCGACCATGGGACACACAGTGAATCAGATCTCGGGCAAGACAAAGAACTCTCCTTTCATCGGCAGCAATACTACAACTTGATTCAAGGTCTGCCTCCACGTCGTCATTCATAATCACCCATCGTCAAGACAAGTATGCAGGGCACCATCTGCTTCGCTGTTCCCAAGTCTATATTGTTGACACTAACTGGATAAAGTGACATGCCTTTACAGTGCTTTATTTGGTCTTTTATCAACTTTGCCATTCTGTACAACATACGCTTTGCAGAAGGATCTTTTGAAGGTTGATTTAGGTAATCTGCTTGTGGAATTGACGATTCTGTGTTTTTTTGTATTGCAGAATGGTTAATGACATCTTGCACTTAAATAGAACTTGAGTAAACAATCTCTGGACTGTTCTTCTGATAATGCTAACACAATCGTTTCGCTGAAATGGCTTTTAATGCGAAGCTTCAATATCTAATTGGGGTAATTTAAACCACAGATGCCCCTTATCCGAGCAAACCAATAAATTTCTTTAACAAAGATAACATGTCATAAGCTTTGCCAGATTATAGTCCTTTCCTAAGTTCAGGAGCCATTTCAAGGAATGATTTATCATACGCTGATTCTTGTCCAGCTTTGTCTTTAAAGGCTCGAGATTTCAAGTTAGATTTGCTCACGTAAGATGTAAAGCATGTCTTATGGTATTTAGCTCCTGAAGCAACTAAATCCATATTGATACCAAGGAGCAAACGGGGCATGTCTTGGTCTCCTTTAGCTTCCACAATCTGCCTTACAGTATTAGCTGCTTCAATTGTGGACACATTTTGCATTATCTCCTCTTTCTTGTAGCTCCGATTTTTGCAAAACAGGCATTTTGACCAGTCTTGGGGGTGAATGCTGGATCGTAAAACTCTAGAGGAAGATTCGGGTGACTCCTCTTCCATATCTTCCTCTACCACCACTGATGTTTTACTTGCAGCGGCATATTTGATATTTTGAATACTTGTTAGTTGGTTTTTTGGTACTTTTGTTAAACACAAAGCCACACTGTAAACATAACTTCCACATTAAGACATCTTCCTTATAGATTAGAAAATAAATTAAACTTTCCCTTATTTACAACAACAAAGCCCGTTCTTTGAAGGAAACCAGAAGTTGATGTTTTACAGGTTTTTTATCAGCACCATTGCTATTTTTAGGATAGGGACTTTTTTGGATTGACTTCAATGAAAATGTTTTCAAAACATTCTGTTATCTCATTTTTGAACCATTCACAGTCAACAACAACAATGATATCATAGCTGACAGCAAGCTCATGAGAATGATCATGGATGCTGTCACTCTGACTGTCATAACCATCAGTATTGGCTGGGTTGGAAAAAAACGTGGTGAAAGAGAACTTCAGTTCTGCACCCAGCAGCAATGTAATGAATTACACAAAGTTTACTGCTGTCATGGCTGACAGCATCACAATGAAACAGTGCCTTGAAGACCAAACATTTCTCCAAACCAGTTAAAAATAAATGTATAGCTATATGTGCAGATGGCTAGTATCATAATTATGATCGCAGGTGCATTTGTTAATGCTGCTTCCTTCATCGGTGACAACTATCTCATTCGCTAGTTGTCTGGCAATGGAAAGGCCGGATTGGAATAGAAAGAGTGGCATGACAAAGCCCTTTAAGCTTATAGGAAACACATGTGCGACTGCCCAAAACTTGTTGATTGAATCGCTACCAACACAGAGATCAAGAAACAAGCGAAGCAAAACTTCACAGATACCAATTACAAACTCTACAAACAAACACACCCAGACAAGCCAATGACCCCACCAAAAGAACCTAAATTCTCTAATTACTATGCTTAACCAAACAAAAATTTGATGTATCCATCACTCTACCAATCACACCTCCTTTTCCTGCCACACTACAACCTGCCATCTGATTGCAAGGTTTACAAATATGCGGTGACTGTAATACATTTGAAGCACATAGCTGTCATAGGGCAAAGCAGTCATCATATATGTACACTGTCTGATTAAAAAGGTACAACTCTTTAAATAGAAATTTCTATTGCATCTAAATGCCGATACTCACTTGGAAACACTCTCTTCAAACCATCGCTTTCGCATATATAACGTGCCATACCAACAATGAGTGCACATCAGATACTTATTTTATCTCCCATTCCGCAGCTCTGGTTTGCTTTTTCCAAGCCATTTCTGGCATGTTTCCTTACTGAATGCCATTTTGTATACTGTTGCAGACTTATGTGTCTCACTAGAAACAAACGCTTGGCGAATGAAAGTCAGGGCCTCTAATTACTGTAAAATGGCTCTCTAGCCTTGCTGCTTCCTTCCTAACTGTCCTTTCCAGGGCTAACAATCGGTAGGAATTATTTGGGGTGATTCCCAACACTCTAAATTACTCTAGAATTAATTGTCTACTTTCAAGCTTCTTATGTCACTTGTTTGCTTTTCCCTTGACTTATCTCAAAGTTGTTTTATATTGTTCAAGGTTAAAACTGCAAAAACATTATTCACAAGGTAAGACGAAAACAGTAGATTATACCTTAGTTTGACAACAACTTTGCCAGCTTGATCACCCTAACCAAGAGGAAAACCAACAACACTTAATAATTATAAGTGAAAATGGATTAACTTTACCTCTTGTTGCCTTTAGTACACTCACTTGTACTAAAAGCTAAGCAACGCAGAGTTAACTCTCAAAGTTAACAAAGATAAACTACATAAAGACAACAGACAAACCTAAAATTAAATCAATTCCAAAGTAAACTAGAGCAATAAAATCGTAAACTAATAGATTAACAAAATAAACAGTATTTATTTGCCATATACCTATAGCAGCCACTTTAGAAAGATGTTTATTACAGTGGAACCCCGTTAATACGACCACCTTCGGGCAATGAAAAACTAGTCGTATTAACGGGGTGGTCGTATTAAAGGGGTTCTTTAAATCAGAAAATGACTAACTGAGCTTTTGTTTGGGCCAGAAAAAGTGGCCGTAATAACAAGGTGGTCGTTAGACGGGGTTCCACTGTTACTACCATAAGCTAGTAGGAAACGAAAGTACAGAATGCTTCCAGCACATGTTGAAACTGTAACATTCTTTGAAATGGTTGGATGTTCTTCCTTGTAGCAGCTAAGCCATTCATCAGTAGAAAAATTAATAGCCCAAAGATAATATCCCTGCTGATAGGTATAAATTGTGTTTCTACTTAAACAATTAGATTCCGAGCTCAAGATTTCTATTGCATGACAGTTGACAGGGGCCAAGCCTGACTTCACTATCACGCATACATGTAGAAACCAGGAGTCTACTCAAAGCTTTATCTAAATCCTCTTCACAGACATGCAAAGCTGCTGTAATTTTGTTAACTGCACACTACTATGCTCGTCACTGTCTACAACAGAATAAGATAGTGACAAGTGTAGCCAACCAG
Organism: Catalaphyllia jardinei; assembly: GCA_022496165.2. Lineage (NCBI taxonomy): Eukaryota > Metazoa > Cnidaria > Anthozoa > Scleractinia > Caryophylliidae > Catalaphyllia > Catalaphyllia jardinei. Next base: position 23,815,234 of record CM042749.1, read on the forward strand.
AGAAAGGTATTTGTGATATAGCACAAGTATGTTCATTCTAAAACTCAATAAAAATAAAGAACTACATGTAACACAGCCCACTGAGTTTATTTATGCTTTGATGATTTACATTTTGATGACCACAGCAAACAAGTTGTTTCCTTTTAATGATGTGTAATTTTCTACTTCCAAAAGAAAGAAAACATGTCGTTTGTGTTTAAATGAAATAATTTATAGAAAGAAACACTTGTGAAAGTTTTGGAGAGAACTTTGGAGAAAGTTTGGGAGAACTCTGGAAAGCTGAAGAAACACTTGCCTGTGGGCTGGGATTCCCACAGCTCTTCTTGTTCCTCCCAAACTTCCACTCTCATTTCTATTTAACAAATAGATTCCATGATGCCGTGCGTCTGTTCAGTAATAGATCACAGACGACGTCAAAATGTGGTAAGAACAGAAAAGTGGCACACGAGGCGTAGCCGAGTGTCTCACTGATGTTCTTACCACATTTTGACGTCTTCTGTGATCTATTACTGAATCGGACGCACGGTAACATGGAATCTATTTGTTTTATACAATAATGAAAAGCCAATTTTTTGTTTCAAAACATTTTAACATAACGCGAAAGCTGGCCTTTTGCCCCGCCTTTGCACAAAAAAAAGCCATTTGACGTGATCTATACATTCAAAATGAAGCAGTTTCATTGGTTGCTATGCATAGCAAAGAATTGTGATTGGTCGAGAAAAATCACGCCACTTGTCAAACCTGACTCGAGCGAAAGCAGAATTGAATTGCAAAATCCACAAATCTTGAAGAAAATTCTGGAATAATCAAGTCAGTTTTTGTCATTGGAGCAACCCTGTGAGCCTGAAAAGCTTGGACGTTGCCTTGAAAATTACAGGATTTGAAAAAATACCCTCGGAAAACTTGTGGTTTTGGTCAGCCTAGAGGCCATTTGATTCGAGTTTTGAATTAAAGGAGCGTAAATGACGGTGGAGATTTTTGTCTTCTGTGGTTGGTGATTCTCAAATCAGTAAAGGGGTAAGTTTCTAAAGAAACTGTGGTGCTGCGTCGGTGGGAGTATTACAAGATAATTTGGTTTTATCAACTGAGTTGATAATGTGAATTAGCCACCGTAAAGAGATTCAGAAGATATCAAGCTGATTCTCAAATCAGCTTGATATAGTGTCGGAGACATTTTAACTGCGATACTGTTGACTGTGAGCTGTGGTTAGCTATACTTAGCCCGCTGCTGTGGCCTAAAACGGACAGGAACATTCGCATCGGAAAGCAAGGTTATGTATTTTATTTTACCAATTTTAAGAAGTGATGTTTTGACGTTTCATTCCTGACATCAATCAGTGAGTCAACAGTTGTTTTGACACTGGGAAAAGTTAACTTTTTAAATAAATTAATCTCAGAAACATTTTGTTTATTGGGTTTGTTAAATTAATTCGAGATAAAGCAATGGTTCTCGGCTTACCAATACCAAGTTTGTGTGTGGTTTACTCGCGCTCAACTGCCCACTGAGGCTGCTAGAAAATTATTTCTGTATCATTTTTTTAAAGAAACGGCTTTATCTTTAGTTTTCTGGCTTCTCAAACCTATTCAATTCCTCGGCAAGACTTTTTTGTACCTTATCTTTTGCCCAGTCGTGTAAAACATCATCCTAATTCTCAAAACTTTCTGCCATTTTAAAACGGCAGAGGGAAAAATTTTGTAATGATGACGTCAATCGTGCATCTGTCCTCTAATAGATCATAGGCAAGAACCAATCAAAATGCGAGAATAAGTTGGGTTATTATATAAACCTTGGTAGAAACAGGGTACATGTTTTCTATTTCTTAAATATAATAGTTAACCCAACTCAAATGTCCAAAAATTCTTTTACTCTTCTGTCCTTCTGGGATTATCTTTACTGTGTAAATATGGATAAAAATCTTTTTCATATTGCGATTACCTTTACAGTGAACAACTAAACATCTTCAGACTGTATTTCTACCAAGCCTTCATACACATGTAACACATACA
>CM042749.1:23817640-23835321 GCA_022496165.2 Catalaphyllia jardinei
AATCTTTAAGTGCCTGTGAAGTAAAAGATAATTGCTGCTTATTTGAAAGGCTTTTCAAAGTAAAGAAGAATGGAGTTTTCTTTTTTGGAATAACTTCTTTTGTCCTAGATATATTTACATTTTGGTATTATGCACTTTTATAAACTATCTTATTGCGATGCCATTGAAACAAACTGAGAAGGCTTACATTAACACAAAATAGCTGGTGGTCCATTTGTATGTTCTTCTTAAATACTGTGCTGGCTTACAGTCCATGTAACCTTCCTTTACACCTGTAAAGAAATGAACAGATTAGCATACATAAATTTGAAATAAAGCATAAAGAAACAAAAGACAGAATGATTTGGCTGAAACTTGGAAAGGCTAATGAATATATTCCAAGGGCATAAAATTGTAAAGTTTATCTCAAGTTTAATGTGCCTGGTACCCTGTGTAGCAAGTGTTTCTGTGGGGATGAGACATGAAGAAAGACTAAAGAAGAGGGTTTTTGGCATTTTGCCCACAAGAAAAATGGGATGAGAGACAAAACAAGACAGAGGGGGTGGGGGAGGGGAAGGAAGGAAATGCTTGCAGACAAACCCCAAGATTTTTAAAACCTCATTCACCAGCAAACAGGGCTCATGATTGGCTGGACTAGTCGATTATTATTGACATGTGTCGATCACAGGTCTTCCTCTGAGAACCAGAGACATGTTTGAAGCTTATTATCAAGCTTAAACTTTTCAAACCAAACAAGGATTTAGTCGTGAGATTGACAGAATGGTGGAAATTCTATAGTACAATTCTTTTAACACGTGTTAATGAGCATCTCTTTCGGGACAAAAATTCTCACATTCTTGAACATTTCAGCACATTTCAGGGTGTAGGGATAAGTTGATATTTCTTTTTGAAGATTCTCAATCATGCCAGCGCTTACTCTCAACTTAAAATAAAAGAGATTTTTCATATTGAACAATTGAAGCCTGAACTCAGCAAACAAGTTGAGCATGTTAGTCTGTCGTTTTATTTCTAAATTTAATTTACTTTTAGTTATTTCTGATCTGTCTTTCATTTTATTGGTTAGTTTAAATTAGTTTAACAGTTAATGAATATTTGAATTTATAAATGTTCATTGTATGAGTAGTTATATACAGGTATCACAACCAATTTGTAAATCTTTATCATGCATACATTCATAATGGCTGATTATGATAAAATTATTTGAAACATTGAAACATGTTCCAAAAACATAAAAGCATTGTTGTGTTTTTAAAGAAAATCATTTTGTTATTGCAAATGAATATATGAAAGATCATATATTTGAACTGTGGAGAAAATATGAAGGTCTACATGATTGATCATCGCAGCTAAACACACAACTGAAATACTTGTGACATTAAAGCCTGAAAAAAAATTCAGGCCTAAACAGCATTGAGCTATCAGGCTAATATGAAGAATGCAAATGAATATATGAAAGATCATATAATTATTTGAACTGCAGAGAAAGATATGAAGAGATGATTGATCATCACAGTTATAGACACAACTTTAGCAGTTGTGAAATGAAAGCCTGAAAACAATTCAAGCCTGAATGGGATTCAAATCCATGACCTCTGTGATACCACTTCAGTGCTCTACCAATTGAATGAACTTACAATGTGACAAGCTCCCAGTTGCATTGACAGCTCAATTGGTAGAGCGCTGCACCGGTATTGCAGCGATCATGGGTTTGAATCTTGTTCAGGGCCGAGTTTTTTTCAGGCTTTAATTTCATAACTGTTTTAATCATAAAATTTAAAATTTCCTCGATTGTGATTGGTTTAAAAAACTCCTATTTTTCATTAATTCAATGCCAAGTTATTATCAGACAGTTTGTTATCGGACAGCTTGTTATCAAACAGTTCAATAAGCCAATCACATTTTCCCTTGAACAATGATCATATTTTAGAAGACAGCAGTGATTTCTTTTATTCTATGGCACAAATGTTTACGCCTCCTGTCCAGATGTCAAAGTTCCTTTGTGAATATGTTGACATGTTCAGGCAAAGTTCAGCCCTCCACAGCATATTTTATCGCTTCGCCACAACTGCAAACAGAGGCAAAAATCCACCCGACTGAAATACCACTGCACAGTATGCTAGTATTTTCTCTGTCAAAAATCCTCATTTTGTTCAACAAAACACAAGCTTGTTTTCCTCTTGTATCGGACAAAGAAATTTCAGAAACAAATACTAGTAAAACCGCAGCCTCCAAAAACATTGCTCGAGCAACCAAAACATGGATGGCAGCATGGGCAGAATGGTGTAAAGCCAGAGACTTTAATGTATTAATGAGATGAGAATTATTTCACATCACTAGTGGATACAGTACATGCCTCCATAAATATCCAGCTCAACATCTACGATTTCTTTAGCATTCCCTTTACACAGTTCGGTGCCTGTAGCTTCAACAAATCCACAAGAAACATGCATGTAGGAGAATGTTTGACCAGCAGTTCCAATCAGTTCAAACCAAGTTTCTCCATCAGCGAATGTACCAGAATTCACCAGTATGCCATCGTCCATGTACAGCATGGCCACAAAATAGGATCTCTCGGCACCATTTCATATTTTGAATAGTCTTGTGTTTATAACACCAACAACTAAGGGAAAATCCCTATCCCAAATAGCCAAAGAAATGAAGAATCATCAATGACTCTGACTCTGATTAGTTTACAGCTTCAAGTGAGCTGTCAATCAATTCAGCTAAAAAACATTGTACTTTGCAGGAAAAACTGCCCTGTCTAGAATCAAATTCTGTTACAGTGTAGTTGTACTGAGCAGTTATGTGTTTTTCATGCATGGTTGCATTTTTGACTGATGTAGGACTTGTTTTTTGCTTGTCACTTAGCAACCAGCAAATCCTAAAGGGGAGAGAAAGGATGCTACACTCCTTCAGGAGGGAAGATGAAAATTTGAAATTTGATATTATTTTCCAAGCTAAATTATTTACTATGTGTTTTTTTTTTTGTGTCAGTGTTTTCGTTTCTTTGTGTAGAGAGTGATGCAAATAATTATTCAAAGGCGTGTTATAAGGTAAATGGTCTTCCAGGTTTTTTCTGTACCAAATAGGAAAATAGAAATGAGTGATTTCAGAATGCTTTCATTAAATGTTAGAGGCTTGAGCAATTTTAAGAAACGACGCTCAATTTTTGCATGGTGCAGAAAACAAAATGCAAATATTATTTTTCTTCAAGAAACGCATTCAACTGGAAACAATGAGAAACAATGGGAAGCTGAATGGGGTGCCCCTTTGGAGCTTACTCATGGGAGTAGTAATTCAAGAGGTGATGCAATACTCTTTCGAAAGGGGTTTGATTGCAAGATAATTAAAAAAGTCATTGATACCAATGGGAGATATATTAGTATCGAAGTTCAAATCAATGATGAAAAATATATTTTAGTGAATGTTTATGGTCCAAACAATGATAATCAAGCTGTGCAATTCTATGATCATTTAATTGATGTTTTAAGGAAAGAAGCTCTCGTTTATGAAGATGAAATAATAATAGGTGGCGACTTCAATTGTCCCATTAATCCACTACTGGACAAAAAAGTTGGGATACTGGTATTAAGGATGAAAGTTGTTGAACGCATTGAAGAAATACAAACAACATTCAATTTGCATGATGGCGTGTAAAAAACCCAAGCAAAAAGCTTTACATGGTCCCGAAAATCTCCATTTATTTTTTTTAGATTAGATTATTGGCTCATCTCAAATTCACTTCAGGACTTGATTAAAGATGTCAACATCATTGCAGATATAAGGTCCGATCACTCAGCAATTTTCTTACATGTACAGGAAATCGAGGAATGTCAGTGAGACCCGGGGTTTTGGAAAATGAATACTTCCTTTTTGACTGATGAAAGTTTTGTTCAAAAGATGAAAGAAAAGCTAGCCATATGGAAAAAAGAGGGAGAGAAATTTTCAGATGTAAGAGTTGCTTGGGATTGGATCAAATATAATGTGCGACTCTTTACGATAAATGACTCAAAAGAAGTAGCTAAGACCAAAGGGAGAGAGAAACGTTGCAAAGAAAATTGCAAATTGCTCAAGTACAGTTTCAGCAGACCCCCTGTGAGGAGGTCGAAAAAAATTCTTGATGAATGCACAGCGGACTTGGAAAATTTTTATGAGGAAAAGGCTAATGGATTAATATTTATTGTACGTACCAGGGCGAGGTGGCATGAATATAGCAAAAAAAATAACAAAATATTTTTTGAGTTTAGAAAACAGAAATTACACCAGGAAACACATAAAGGTCTGTTTAAGTGGAGTCATCACTAAAAACTATCAAAAAATATTGGATTCTGCTTCGGAGTATTACAAGAACCTACATAGTAGCAAATTGAAGGTAGACCAATCTGACTCATTACTTCATTTTCTTGGAAATTCGAATATTCCACGACTATCGCAAGAGGAAAGATTAAGCTGTGAGGGTCAAATAACCATAGAGGAATGTGTTAAAGCACTTGATACATTTGACACGGGGAAGACGCCTGAAAATGATGGAATTCCGGGTGTCTCGAAAACTCAGACCCCAGACCCGGAAAACTCAGACCCTATGGTGTCTCGAAAACTCAGATCCGAAAAACTCAGACCCTCAGGGTGTCTCAAAAACTCAGACCCGAAAAAAAAAACATATTTACACCGCGTGAATGCCGCAAGCCGACTTGTTTACTGTTTATCGATACAGTGGCATTAACAAAATCTGCAGAGAAAAGAAAAACAGCTCATAGTGTTAGATACGTGCAATGATCATGTAAATTATCTGTTGAGAAAAGAAAAAACAGCTTGCAGTGTTAGATACGTGAAATGGTCATGAAAATTATACTCAACATTCGTATAGATTTTTCTTTTCATTATCGTATAAGCCAAGTTTATATCCACAAGTGTCGTGTCATAAGAAGCCATTCGTGAGGTGTGTTGCGTGATGGTTTTCTGTACAAATACAAGACCGGCGTCACGCGACAGTAGCGGATATAACCTTTCGCGTTCCTTATACTTTGAGAAATTCTCGCAATTAAGTCTCCTGCATTGAATTGGTGAGCAGAATAGACCATTAATGGTTGTTGAGAAGTCGTTTTTGCTAAACGTAAAATTTTTCCTTGTTTTCAAAAAAAACATTTCCCATTCCTTAATAATTGAATTTCTTTTGTATTACATTGCGCTTTCCTTATTTACATTCAAGCTTTATTAACATTCCAAAATCGCATCTCAACCTGCTCGAAGTGGAGCTGGACTACCAAGAAGTTTGCTCTTCAAAGTTAAATCAAGTGATGCGTTGAAGAGGTTGTATATACAGAAATGCACCACATCAGTTACCTTGTTTATAATCGTTCTTGCTCTTTGTTTATTATCGTTCTTGTTAAAACCTGTAATCTATCTGTCTGTAAAAGGATTGAGATTGCTGTCATTTGGTTAAGCAAGTGTGGTTTTACCCCGTGGGGGAAGGAACTCCTGCGAATTTTGGATAGGGGTGTGCCGCGAAAACTGATACCCTTTTTAAGGTCCATACCCGCAAAATGACACACCATTCAAGGCTATAACCAATCGTTTTGGTAAGTACTTTTGTTGAACAAACAGTTGCAATGTTATTTCAGTGTTCAGTTTTGTAGCAATGTCGTTTCCAAAAAACATTTGGTGAATCATACAGTAAGTACATTCAAGCGTTTTTATTGAAAGGAAAGAAAATAACTTGTGTGGCTTGGAAAATGCAACCACGAACATTGATTAAAAGCCTATACACAGTGTTTATACACAGTTATTCTTTAAAATGAGGGAAGTATAAGGACCCCAAAAGGTTGTATCCGGTTTCAAATATCCGCCGCTACTGTCGCGTGATGCCGGTCCTGTATTTGTACAGGAAACCATCATGCAACACACCTAGCGAATGGCTTCTAATGACACAACACGATATAAACTTGGATTATACGATAACGAAAAGAAAAATATATATGAATGTTGAGTATAATTTTCGTGATCATTGCACCTATCTAACACTGCAAGCTGTTTTTTCTTTTCTCAATTTTGGTAATGCCACTGTATCGACAAAGAGTAAACAAGTCGGCTTGTGGCATTCATGCAGTGTAAATATGTTTTCTTTTTTGGGGGGTTCTGAGTTTTCGAAACACACAGAGGGTCTGAGTTTTTCGGGTCTGAGTTTTCGAGACACCTGAGGGTCTGAGTTTTCTAGGTCTGGGGTCTGAGTTTTCGAGGTCTGAGTTTTCAAAACACCCTGGAATTCCTGCTGAATTTTATAAATTTTCTGGAATTATGTTGGTGAATTAATGACTGAAGTTTTTAATTATTCTTTTGAGCTAGGGCAAATGTCAAATTCTCAAAAGCAGGCGAAGGGACAGGATGTTTTTGGAAAATTGGAGACCAATCTTGTTGATTAATGTCGACTCAAAAATCGCAACTAAGGTCATCACAAATAGAATGAAAAATGTTCTTCCCTCTGTAATCCATGCAAATCAATCCGGTTTTATGAAGGGTAGGTTTATTGGAGAATCAGCTCATTCAATCTTAGACATTGTCACTCATACTGAATCATTACAGTTACCAGGTGTTTTACTGTTTATTGATTTTGAAAGAGCTTTTGACTCCATAGAACATGAGCATTTTAATTTCAGACCCTCCTTCATAAAGTGGATTCAAACGTTTTACAATAACCCCTCAAGTTGTGTTCTTAACAATGGTTTTTTCTCTTCTCCTTTTCAACTTAAAAGGGGTGTTAGGCAGGGAGACCCTCTGTCGCCTTATTTATTTCTAATTGCCATTGAAATTATGGCGATACCTATAAGAACAAATGAGCATATTGAAGGCATAAAAATTGGGGAAGATGAAACTAGGTTTTTGTTGTATGCCGACAACATGACAGCTACTCTAGCAAATATTTCATCAGTCAAAAAAGTAACACAAATCCTTAATGACTTTGAAAAATGTTCTGGCTTAAAAATGAACCTTTCTAAAACCAAAGCTATGTGGGTTGGAAAAAACAAAAATTCTTTAGAAACACCTCTGGGCCTTGAGTGGTGTATAGGTGTCAAGACCCTAAATGTAGGTATTCACTTCTCCTGTGATCAAGAACAAGTTATGAAACAAAATTTCCAGGATAGATTAAATGAAGTTCAAAAACCGATTAACTTATGGAAACTCAGAGGTCTCTCCCTATCTATATTTGGCAAAGTAACAATAATAAAATCTTTCTTAATCCAAAAATTATTATTTTGTCTTCAATAATAGAAACCCGACCCGAAATTATTACAGTCAAACTAAGTGAAGCGTACCCCTTAAGATTGCATTAATGAACTGATTATTTGAAACTTGAACCCGCTAGTCGTTTCAAGAATGCAATAATGAATTGATTATTCGAAACTGAACTTGCTTGCTCGATCGAAGAATACGGCTAACGGGTTCTGTTTTCGAAAATTCAATTCAGTGTTGCGACTAGTAAGTTTCAAACCTACTAGTCTTTTCTAGAATGAAACGACTAACAAGGTTCAAATTTCAAATAATCAGTCCATTAATGCAATCTTGAGGGGTATGCTTCACTTAGTTTGCCACAAATTTTTATGGAAAGACTCAAGACTGATAAGTAGATATAGAGAGTAAGGCAAAGGTTACGGGCCGATAGAAAACCATGACCGACCGCCATCTTGACCATGTGCATGTATATACCAAGCAGCTCTCGATTTTAACCTTTTAAGTCCTGAAATACAGGAAACTGCATCGATCTTACTTTTTAAAAAGAAATTGGAACGCATTTCTTAGTTTTTACTATTTTTGATATCGTACTTTTTTAAGATTATGCAGTATTTCCTTATGTAGCTTTTACGTTTTTATATTTTTCACATGGCCGTTCCGAAAACCACTTAATGTGAGAACGCCCCCTGTATAAATATTATTATTATTATTATTATTATTATTATTGTGATAAAGTCTCAAGGCTTTCTGTGATAAATACTTTAAAGAATGGTGGACTGAATCTCACAGACCTTGAGCTACATATTAAAGCATTAAGATTGTCCTGGATTCCACGTCTCTTAGATGAGAAGGAAGGGCCCTGGATTTCTTATCTCAAATACAACTTAAAATGTTTTTTTTAGATGTAACTATGATGTAAATGATCTTGACTTAAGTCTTAGTAAGTTTTACTTACAGCTTCTTAGATGGTGGCGGATTTTAGATGCTCCTTTTCTGATGTGAATTATTCTCAAAATGTAATTTGGAATAATAAGGATATACGAATAAATAATAAACCTGTTTTTTATAAAACATACTTTGACAAGGGCATAACTTATTTGAATGATTTACAGTTCGATCTTGACAATGTGCGTTCTTCACTCATTTTCTGACTTGGACAGCCTTGAGATCTTCTATTATTAATATGAAATCAAAAAGCTCCTGCTCCATCCCCACAGCGGGTAATCTCGATCCTATGAATTTTGATTTTAAGTCTAAATTTTTTAATGCATATACGGCAAAGTGTAAACAGTTTTATTCTACGATGATATCAAGTAAAGCGAGAATCCCAAATGGCTCTAAAAAGTTGACAGTGGATTTTGAGCTTTCAAATGCGTAGGAAGTTTTCTCTATTCCTTATCTTGTTGCGAGCAAAACATATGTTTGGTCGTTTCAATACAGAGTATTGAATTTCATTTTGTTTACGAACAACAAATTGTTCAAAATAGGTTTAAGTGATTCGGATAAGTGTTCTTTTTGTGGAACCTATACGGAAGATCTGTATCACCTCTTCTTTACCTGCTCCTTTGTGCAAGCTTTTTGGAATGCATTTACAGTCTGGTGGTTTGACCTTAGTGGCGAATATTTAACTTTGTCTTTAAAGGATATTATGGTTGGCTTACTTCAGAGGAACAATTTTGTTAAATTATTTGATAATTTTAGGGAAATTAACTATCTGGGAATGTAAAAAAAAAAACACCTCTCCAATATTTAGACTGTTTCTGCACAAGGTTGAAGTTAAAAAACAAGTTGAAAAAATAATTGCTATAAGAAACAGAAAGCTTCATGATTTTCAAATTAGATGGGAGTTTCTCATATAATTTTGTATTTGCCCTTTTTTAAGGAAAAGAATGGAAGACCAATGCATAAAATTAGATCTTATATTCTTCCTTGTTTATCAGTTTATTGAAGTTTATTTTTGTTAGAGAATTATCTGGGCATCGCCATCGTCAGTATGTGTCACTGTGAAATGTTAAAAGAAAATAGTATGTTTGTATGTAATAGCACAATCAGTCGATTGTGTTGTTAATAGAGCTGGATACTGTAAGTAGTGTAATTATTAGTGACTGTAAGAGGAGTAATGTAAATTAAGCAAAATTAAGTATTGTAATTAGCGTAAGTGGTGTTTCATATTGTATTGTAAGTGTTGTGTTTGTAATTCATTAAAAAAACCCCAGCAAATCCATTTTGAAAGTCAATTTCAGAGAGAGAAAATTTCATAACACAGAAATAGTAATTTTTATGATTAATTAGTAATAAGACTTCATGTCATCCAATTCGGTCTGTAATCATACTCATGATAAACAAATTGGACTCCCACTGTACAATACATTTTTATCTTGGTTAGCACTGCTGATTGCTTGTTTCAAGAGCCCTTTCCCCATTCACAATTCCTAATTTCTTGGTTAAATATAATCTTTAGCACTGATATGGGTACACTAGGTAATGTCACTGACTATTTTAAGGCAGTATTTGTTAATACTAGATGTACTTTGATAGCTAAGAACTTCAACGTTGGCATCTGGTCCTGATAGTCCACACCACTGCACAATTGTATAACACCTGATGTCTATGCTGCAAGACTGAATTAACAAACAACAACCAAATGAGATGGGACACTACAAACAGCACACAAAGTCTTCAAAAACACAACTAGGGAGGCTCTGCAGACTCAGGACAGGGTTAATGAATAAATGAAATACAATAACTAGCGATGGTCATCTAATCCCAACCCCAAACCATAAAATGAACCCTCTATGATCTTCTTTTTCAATTGCTTTAACCTTGTTGGTTACATACTATTAGTTCAGAGTAAGGAATAAAGTATTACATATCATAAGATCTCATTACTGTTAGAAAGCCTTCTGTTGTTTTGTTCATGATCAAAACAAAGTTAAAGGTCAACATTAAAGTATGCAAAATGATCAGTTAAACTGTGGCTAGCTCCAATATATCAAAGTGGCAATGACAATTGCGATGTACTGAACTGAGGTTTTAATTTGTAGGTAGTATGCAATTTATGTATTAAGCTAAGCTACTCCTGGATACATGTATATGACCAATTAATTGACAAAAATAGGTGCCCAAAGGGAACTTGTGTACCGGCTGGGAATCCATCAAAATAGAGAGCATCAGTCCTGTGCTTGCTGAAGTGATGCTTATGTCCTGTTTTCTACATTCATGCTACCCGCTGATCTGTGTGTGGTGGTGTCTGATGCTGACTAAATTGTCTGTCATGCAATGGTCACTTAATTTGATAGGGTTTTGTCACTTGTTGCCAAAAATGGATAAGAGAACGATGAATCAAGGAGTTAATAAGTTGTTCAAAATAGACAACTTTTATTTTAAACCTATGTGAACATACTTTTGTGACACTTGACATGGAAAGTGATAAGGAAAATTCTAAAAGAATCCAACTGTGACCTGTCAAATATCATGCAGAAATTGTTTTGGCAAAGAAACTGCATTTTCATTTGTTTTGGGCTGGGGAGGGCCAGGGAATAGGAATTACTCCCCTATAAGGGCTATGGTATATAGATTTTGACCATACTAGTTTGAAATAGGGTGTGTTTTTCACTCTGGCTTGGCATTGCTGACAAGGAACCAATTATCTCTGCATTAACATTGGAGAGGAGGCAGCATGGCTAAGTGGTTTAGGGTGATGGTTTTGTAATCCTGAGGTCCCCGGTTCAAGGAGTCCACCCTGCCACTAGCAGGATTTGTTTCTCAGTAGTTCAAATCCTCAGTTACACTTTGTAAATAGCGAACTGGTATGATGCCTTAGGTAGGTAAAGTCTGCATATGAGCCAAGTGGCCCATCAGGCCGGAGCTTATCCTGGTTCCCTTAGCATGAAGCAACTAGGAGTATTTCTGCCCCCTCCCCCCTGGATGGGATGCTAGTCCATCGCAGGGTTACCCCCAGCATTAAATTGGCTGGTACCCATTTATACACCTGGGTGGAGAGAGGCACTGTGAGAGTTAAGTGTTTTGCCCAAGAAAACAACGCAATGTCCCCGGCCAGGGCTTGAATCCGGACTGCTCAATCCAGAAACGAGCGCACTAACCATGAGGCCACATCGCGCCTCCCACGATGCCTTGCATCTAACTATTTCATGTGAGTATGTTACTTTGACCCTTCTTTCTGTTCAAAGCTTTCCTTAGTCATGTTAGTATGACCCCTGTTTCAAAGCTCTCTTTGGTATGATTCTTCTTTCTATTCAAAACCTTTCACTGTAAGAAAGTACACAGTATGTTAGGATTGTACACTTGTTTCAATTCAAAACTCTCCATGGTAAGTTAGTACAGTACTGCTCAAAAGTAAGTTGACAGTCCCTCGGGCCTCGATACTCGATCCTCGATAGTTTCGAGCATCGAGTCTCGAGTCTTGAGGATCGAGTCTCGAGTCTTGAGTATCGAGTTGCAAAGCGAGAAAGTTAATGAGCTTGTCGCTTGACTGATCTCTCGAGAAATTAATTGAACAGACGGGCGGCAAACCAAATATGTGTACATGCAGACTACCAGTCTTGCGAGCAATTGTTCCGCTCACTTTGGAATCCGAAAACAATAAGTTGCGTGCAACCGATTCGATTGTAAACACAGATAAGGGAACAAGGGTGTTTAGTTGCGATCGGTTGTGCTATCGAATGAATGAATCTCACGAAAAAATAAAATATGTTGGTGAGTTTTCTTGATTGAAAATACATTCGCTTGCATTGCAGCATGATGAAAAGAACACATTCTAATTGGCGGTAAAAACGCTGCATGTTTGTCTGATCTGTCGGAATACACTGTAACCAATCACGGAAGTATTCTGGTGGTAAATAAATTTTATGCCTGCACCAATTTGGTCAAATTTATTTTTAAATGTGTTGTGAGCTGTAATCAAGTGTTTAGACGAAGCAAACGGCGAATATATAGCAATGTTTTGTTGATTGCGTGACGGGCGCTCATGGCTCAGAAGTGGTTGCCTAGCACGTGATCAAAATCTGCCCCGAACAAATTTCTTTCCAAGATAATAATTGCCACGCGTTGGAAACGAATCTTTCAAGTTTAGCAATTTTCTGCGGGCATTTTTTAGTTTCTCTGACAAAACTTAATGAAGAAATTATATATTTATTAAAACTGTAGATTTTGTACACGAAAACTGAGAAGTCGCATATTTCTACCGCGAAAACGAAGCCAGCAAATCCAGGTAAATCTCTGTTTTCGGCGAAACATGCAAGTTGGGTGCCACCGTGCGAAATGAAAAGTGTTACACTGTTAAAAAGAAATGGATAAGTAAGTCAAAAAACACCTTCAGAGTTCCTGGAAGATGACTTAGAATAGTGTTTCTTTCAAACGAAGACGTTTTCCTTCGAATGAAACTATATTTCATTCACCCAAATTTCACCTAAAGGAAAATATGTAGCTTTTCGACACTGTGCCTCCATTTGTCAAAACTGAAGTGGGAAGACGATTTGTTGTTATTTCTGCGAGGACTACAGTCAATGGAAAAAAGGTTCCGTGTTACCCATCAATTTAACTTCAGGGTAGTTAACAATCTGAAATGCAAAGTAAACCAACACGCTGCGCTTCAATTGCGGCTGGACTCCATGGCGCTGCGAATGCTCTCGTCGGCTACAGTACTAGAAGGAGCTTTTATATTTTCAGCAATTTTGCAAACGGCCCTGAACGTAAAGGATTATCCGCATTTACTGGTAAGTTTCCATTGACGCCTGCAGGTCTACATTATTTTAGTTTTTAACACAAGTTGTCTCAGAAAATAATCACGTTTAGTCCGCTTTTGTATGGTCGAATGTTTTCACACGATAAAGATGGACGCGAAACAGTTGTACTTTACTGTACGTGTGAGCAGTACTTTATTATTCTTCCTTCGAGAAATAAATCGTTTCCTTGAAACCCTTTCGAGTTTTTGCATATTCGAGAAAGCCTTGTTTCTCAAGACTCGATCCTCGAGACTCGAGACTTGATACTCGAACGTTTCGAGGATCGAGTCTCGAGGTTCGAGTTTCGAGTATCAACTTACTTTTGAGCGGTACTGTATGTTAGTATCACCCTTGTTTAAGTTTAAAACTTTTCTTAGTACCTAAGTATGTTAGTATATGTAGTCACAAATTAAATTTTTTCATTTGATTGTCTTTTCCTTCATTAACTGTGTCTTTGTGTTATAGGTTGACTTTTTGCACACTTATGTAAATTAGTTTTTAACATCATGTTATAAAATGGTCTATTGCTTATCACATAACCTTGTTTTAGTCTAATTTTTTTGGCTTATTATGCAATTACACAAATTATGCAATTGGAAATCCTTATGTGATATAAGGCCAGATTGCCACCATCATATTTTGATGCTAGTGAGACTTCAAATGCGATTTTTGACAAGTTAGTTGAAAGGCCTCTGATGAGTCCCTTGGCAGGAATGAAACATACGTAAGGCTAGCCATTGGAATATTCTCACATGCTTAAAATGTTAGAATTAAAGATGAATTGGAAACATACTGGAAAGTTGTCTACATGCATTCAAAGATCTGATGGATGCCATGTTGTCTGGAACCAGAAGTCCACGAGGACGCCAAGTCCATTCAGAAGATGCCCTCAATAGAGTGCACCGTAGGAATTTGTGTTCAGGGTAATTGTCAAGGGTTATGATGTGCTGTGCCACCAAAGTTTTACTGAATGACTCTAGAAATGTTAATAAAGTATTGAAGAAGTCACTGGAAATCGAGGAAGTTTTCTCTCATTTAAAAAGGCCCACTATGACTATGTCACGACTGTGTCTGGAGACCTGGAGGAGTGGGAATGTGAAGCTAGTTACTTTGAGGAGCATTTTCATCAGAAAATGGTGACATAACATAACATAACATAATTTATTCATGATGAAAAACAAAATAACTATAAAGATACATCATGAAAGGAAACACGAGGTTAACCCTATAACGTTTCCTGAAATTAAAAACTAAAAAAACTGACGGTTATGAGAATCCAACAGTGGATTAAAAACGCCAGAGAAATTACTCCATCTCCCACCACCGAAGCACGCCAAGAAAATGAAAATTTTGTAAGTACCACATGTTCTCTGCAATGTTCACATTAATCTGTCAGACAGCTTAAGGCGGAGGTCTTAACACAGTTAAAATAATTTTATATAGTAATTTTGTTCCAGTTGAAGATAAAGCAAGCATTATCACTTCAGAAAGAAGAAACAAAACTAGAGTTAGAGATTGTGGATGTGTAGTATGAAATTCAATGGACTGATCTTCAATGAAAGTTGCTGCAGGATGAGGAGCCTGCAGCAAAATGCAATAGTTTCAAAGACAAGAACTTCAACAAACATCTGCAAATGATAAGGAAGACTCAGACCTCAAAATAGATGTTACAAGACTGTGGACAATTGATAAATGAATGCTTCAAGCTGCAGTATCCCATTAGAACAAGATGCAAGACAGTGGCCTCACCTGCAGAACATCAAGCTACCAAGTATTAGTAAGAAAGAAGTCCAATTGATCATACATGTAGGCACCAATGTTCCTGATGCATTCTGGGTGTAAGAAGAAAGACGCAGTAACAGAGGAGAACCATACACCATGCATACACCTCTTGGCTGGACATTCATGGGCCCACTTTGTTTCTTCATTGGAGGCCTCAAGTGAGGATGACAATTGCCTCATGCACTAGCTTGAAAGGTTCTGGGCAGTAGAGGACTCTGAAATTATTCCCAAGCTAAAGAAAATTAGGTTAGCATGTCAGTGGAAGACAAGGCGGCCTTTGTAATCATGGAACGACCTGTGAAACTTGAGGATGGTCATTATCAAACTGCCTTCCCCTGGAGACGGTAGCCACCACTCCTACCTTACAACCGTTTCATGGCTGAATGCCATCTAATGAAGACTAAAGTGCAAGAAACGCGTAGTTATTGATTGTGCCACAAAACTCAAGGGTTTGTCTGCAAATGATCAGCTCATCATTGGTGTGCCGATGAGATTTAGTGAAGAACAAGTTGCATTGTCTGCTGATATCGAGTGTATGTTTTATCATATCTGAGTAGCACCAGATGATGTGATGCATTCAGATTCCTCTGGTGGCCAGACAGGGGCTTGCCCCAATAATCAATTGACCATCATATGGAAGTCCATTTGTTTGGCACGACATTGTCTCTGAGCTGTTCCAGGTTTGAGCTAAAAAGACATCGGAAGACAACAAAGGTGAATTCCCAGAGGATGCAGTCAAGACTGTTGAAGGAATTTTCTTCCAGATGCACCTCTAAAATTGCTTATGGAGCAGTCCCATATCTCAGATTACTGGATGTCAAAGAAAGGATCCATTGTGTGTTTCTAATTAGGAAGTCTTGCCTTGCTTGTCTGAGACCACTGCCTGTGCCAAGGTTGGAACTAACAGCTGCAGTCTTATTGCTGTTCACTTAGACCGTACTGTAAGAGAAGAACTGGATATTCTGATCAACCAATCAATATTTTGGTCAGACTCAACCCGTATGTTCCAGTACATCAGAAATCAGTCAAAGTGTGAACGAAATAAATACATACATACATATACATAAACTTTATTTTCGCTCAAATTTTAGCATAGCTTACAAGAGCTAATATCTTCGAGAAATCATAAAAAGGAAAGTATTTCATATATGAATACAAGCAGCAAGTAGCTCAGCAGTCGCGAGTCGCGACTTTTTGAAGAAGCAAGCTTTAGAGTTCTGGACCTGTGATCCTACAATTTGCTAATCAGATGATGATCACGAGGTCAAACATGAAACTCAGCTCTACAACCAGTCGTTGACTCACTATCCAGGAACAGATTACAAAGAGCTGTGGCCTGACTATTAACATTCTATTAATTATGTAGCCATGCAGGTTAAATATTTTTGTTTGTCCATTATTTTTTCTTTCACTTATTTTGTCTTTGTGTTATACACTGTACAGTCATTTTTTCCATACTTTTTTCCTGCAGTTTTATATGTAAATATCATGTTATGTAATCATCTATTGTTTATCATGAAAGCTGGTTTTTGTTTTTTGGTTCAAAATTCTGTTTTGTAGCATTGTAGTTTTCCAGTTGTACTCAGTTGTTGTTCAGTCCAGAGTGCCATACAGATCTTGTGAGCAATTTCGCTTCTTACTGGTTTTTTTTGGCCGTTTTTCATATTGATATAATTCTGGTTTACATGTACTTTAGTTTAAGTTTGTATTTATTAATTCTGTAATTGCTGTTTCAGTTTATAAAGTGAATTGTTAGAATTAAAGACAAATTCAAAACATATTGAAGTGTTGTCTACAGTGTACAACCCACGTTTCAATTCAAAACTCAACTCAAATTTCAGTGATTTTAAGCAGCTTGTTGTGATCTTGAAAATTAACCCACAGAAGCATAACTGGTTTCAAAAGACTGGTATATACCACTTGACAATACATTTCCAAGGTCAAACTGAACTCTTACTGTGATGCTGATTGAACAGAGCAAAGTTTATGATAAGGTATAAAGTCAATAAATTTTGCATGGCAGTTTCTGGTGGGTCTAAAATACTTTTTCAAGGAAAAAATCTCACCAGGTCTCTGGGCTTACCACTGGCTATCTCTGGGTGAAATATAACGAATTTTGATTTTTCTTCATGTGCCACATATTTTTGATTTGGCTTGATCTTAGTGGACATTCCCTCTTAATTACATTAGACCAGTGTACCTGAACATTCTCAAGTTCACATATCCATTTCTTTATCAAACTTTCCTGCTGAAATGTTGAAGTAGACACAATCTTGGGAAGGAGAGATCCATGACCTGATTTGACTATCATGCTGGTCAACGATGACAGAAAATCTCTACACATAAGTAACAAAAAATATTTAATTACCAAGGGTGTCTAAAAATAACAAGTGGGATAACAAGTGGGATTACAAATTGAGCTATAAGGCCTATGTTAAGGATAAACTCTCTAGCTATCCATCCTCTATTTTGAGTAAGCTACACTGTAAAGGTGAATAAGTACTCTACCTGGTGACTGCTTCGTCTGCCACAAATAAAACACATTTCTGAGATTTGGAGGCCAGTGTAACTGTTTGACAGTTAAGCCCAACCTAAACAAAAAAACCCACACACTTGGCATTGCAACAAGTGCAAAACTATATACAAACATCTAGTGTATTAGCAAACCATTTTCACTGTCAATACACCACTTACTGTTTTTGCTCTATGTATGCTCTAATACAATCAGAATAGTTTTTAATGTTGGTGTTTGGTTGCTTAAAACCACCAGAGGTCATGATAAATTTGTGTGACAAGCCCATGTGACTCTTACGTTTTGTGATATATTTCTACAATAGCAAGTGAAGTATGATCCTCGCAGTAAATTTTCCAATTTAAGCAATTGGAAATAAGAAGCCTGAAAAAAATCAGGGCTTCAACGGGATTCGA
>CM042749.1:23835721-23845721 GCA_022496165.2 Catalaphyllia jardinei
GCAGTAAATTTTCCAATTTAAGCAATTGGAAAGAAGAAGCCTGAACCCATGACCTCGAATCCCGTTGAAGCCCTGATTTTTTTCAGGCTTCTTATTTCCAATTGCTTAAATTGGAAAATTTACTGCGAGGATCATACTTCACTTGCATCTATAACCGCAGTTCAAATATGAATTATTTCATATATATCACATTTCTACAATTGTCATGCTCTTTTGAATTTCTGTCTCTTGACCTTGTTTTTGCTCCTCACTATATGCTCTTGGCTTATCAGGATCTACATGTATCAGGAGTACTTTTTTAAAAGTGGAATAGAAACATTTACATGTAGAGTTAATATTAATCAACTCTTTCTGCATGGCTCAGTGCTCATGTATTTCATACTCTGTTTTGCTAATCTGCTTGTTCTGCAGGCCTATGCAAAATCTGCTTTACATGCTCTAAAGCCAGTTTTGGCTTTTTTTTTAAATTTTATGCATATACTTAATATGCAATTACAACCTTTCTTGTCAGGAAATCACTCTCATGCGAAAGTGATATCTTAAATGCTGTGTTTTTAGGGAGTGACGGATGGAGTGATTGAGTCACAATTGGATAGCAAATGATCAATTTTCATTGATTAGTTATTTTACAAACCAGGACTATTGGTGATTTGGTCGTATTCTTAATGGAAATCAGATGACACTACATACATGTAAATGCACACCTTAGACAATGCTGTAGTCAATTAATTTTGAAACCCCATTTACTTTTATTTCATCAATAACATTAATTTGGTAATGTCTGGGACTGTATAATATGGTTTCTAACAAATGGTATATAAATGTAGTTAATAATCAGTTCAATTCAATTCAATCAGAGCATCACAATTGAAGTTCTAGTAGAGACATGTACCACAAACCTGGCAAGCTAAAAGTACTACACATATCTTAGTAATCAATTATTGGTTCAGTCTAGAATCAGTTAATAAATAAGTATGGTCATTGAAATTGTGGGTAAGAATTACATCAAGCATAATACCTGCATTGGCAACCAGTACAATTTAGTTTAGCTCAAGCAGTTTTATATGTTACATTACATTAGCATAATTTTCAGAGGAGAATTCAAGATTTCAACATTCTGGCTACTCCAAAAGCTGAGTAAATGATATTATATTCCCTCTGCTAGGTGCCGAATATGATGTTTCTCAGCTTGCTTACTAGGCTGCAAGTACAGTACCGCTCAAAAGTAACTTACCACCCCTCATCTCGTTTCTTGCAAGACAAGACTTAGTGAGAACCATTGAAGCACACGTGTATATTTTGGAATAAAATTAAAAGCAGTTAGCTTGCGAGGAAACGATAAATTTCTCGCGACGCGGAGAAGTTTGCTCTGCAAAAGCATCTGAATTTCGGGCTCTTGTATTACATGCCGCTTCAAGAGAAATGAACTTATAAGACTTACAAGCAAAAAGCCTACAGAAATGGAAAAGATGAAAGCTCCTGTTTGGTGGTCGCTTAATTTTTTTCATTGCAGTGTATTGACTTTGCATAAATAAATGACAGCTTTAAATGGAAACTTGCTTCGCAAGACCAAATACTAATCAAGAAACTGGATGGAAACAATTTTTATAATCTCACATAGAGACTTTAAGCAAAAGTGCTTGCAAAATCAATGAGTTGTTTTCGGATTATTTTTAGTCTTTATTTTTAGTCTCTTAAACTCGCTTTTGAGTTGAAACTCGTTGTTCTCATATACATGTACAAAATTGAATGTAAACAATCTTAGAAATCGAAATATTAACCACTGGAAAGAGAACTTCGGTAAATCCGCCTGAAAGAGAGAAAGAAAGTGAACTTTGATTACATAACAAATCAAAAATGTGATGCACGCGTCCTTTGTTAACGCACATGAAATGGAACGCAGAAGAATTCAGTTTGAAAACTGAAAGTAGAGTTGATTTTAATTCAAGAAAGTTTAAGCCTGGTGAGTGATGGATGGAAAAATTACGATCTTTTGGTTAAATTAGTTGTGTTGATGCTAAACTCGCGTAGTAACTATAAAGTTAAATGCGTAGTAACTATAAAGTTAAACAAAGTCTTTTGATTGATTGATAAAATGCTTTTGGAGAAACCTAGGAAAAGAAGAGAAGTGTATTAACAACAAAGTGGCTTTATAGAAATTTTAATAGCAAATGCTGCATGGTAAGCTGTGTCACAGAATGCACTTAACTGCAAAGTTACCAAAGCCGGTTGATCAGCGATAGAAAACAACAATTTCGTCCATGGCTTTGAAACTGGTAAACCACTTAGAAGCCAAGAACGGTCTGTGTTTGCTCATAACATGGCACTTTAAACTCTTTTTTGTCAATACTTTCTTTCATCTATAAAGACCTTTCAAAATTAAAACGACCTGAAGGTTAGTGACTTCATTTAATCGCGGCATTTGCTTGGCGAAAGAAGCTGCTACGAACGATCAGTAAAAGAAGCAATTTCAGTGTACAGGTCTAGACATACTGTGAAAGTGATGAACGATATGTTTTCAATTTAAAACTGAAAAATCTGCAGTATATTCACAGATACCATTCTCAAGCCATGAAGATTTGAGAATTTCAAGAGTTACATCTTTTTAATATGAACATGGTAAACAAACAGAATTCGGGGCACCCATGCTCGCAGTTGAAGCTTCGTCGCATAGCGAAACATTTTGCCGCGTTGTTTGCTGCCGTGTTAGCAATAGGCTACTAAAATATCTTGAGAAGTTCAAGCACCTGTACTTCCGGTTTTTTAAATAAGCTCTTGCGAGACGAGACTCTCATCTTGAGAGAGGAGAGACAAGAGTCTCGTCTCTGGAGACGAGAGTCTCGTCTCGAGAGATGCGATTCTCGTCTCGCGAGAGGGTGGTAACTTACTTTTGAGTGGTACTGTAAAAGTGGTGGGGGACTCCCATTTGATAAGGTTGGGGACCCTTGTCAGAAAATATGAATTTAATCCCAACCTGGATCTGGCTTGAGCTTTATTTGACCCCTACAAGATACCAAATACTACCAGCTTGAAAACCAGTTTGGAAAAGGAGCACAGGCTAGTAGACCGAACTCAAAATAGCAGTGAGAATTGAGGCTAAAAACACAAATACGTGTAATATATATAGATTACTTCATAGAAAGTGCTGAAAGTGTCATGAGTTGTAAAACTTTGGAAAAGGAACAAGTGAGCGCAGCAAACTAGTAAGTTTTTCAAAGTTTTGCAATGAGTCAAGAAAAATCCGTACAAAGCACTTTCTATGCTGTAACTTGTTTATTGTACATATACACCCTTTTAATAAGTCGCGGCACCATTTTGAATATTAAATTATTTTATGACGTCATTCGCGGAAAGTAACCTGTCATCTTGGGCTGATTTAATTATGTTGGATCCATGTCTTTAGTTCTGGTGCACTTGGTATCTTTGTGATAAGTCACATTCCTCTTGCAGCTGTTGTCGAATAAATCCCCAAACGAATTACACAAAGGAACGGCACAACTGCGACCATTTCAGCCTGATAAAAAGGTTGTCTTCTCAGTTTTATCTTGGGTAATATTTATAAAGTGCTAAGAAAGATACTGACTTTTGGTGGCTACTTCTGCTTAGCAGCTGTAGCCAGAATGCTATCGTGTGCATAAGTAAGTACAGTGTCCAAGTTTGGAACTATTCGGTCCTCATGACGAATGATCGAATAGAAATCGATCCAGTGTTTGGAATGAATGAATGAATACTAGAATTTATATTAAAAGTAGGTGTTCTCTCGGTTTTGCTCGACTGGTAATCGGACATAGCAAAAATTAAAATTGAAATCGCTTGACATTTCTAAACAAAGATCTACAGTTTTTAGAAGCACTGGAGGAGTTTTTCCATGGAAATTCTAGAATAACTTCAGACTGCCGGGTATGCATGTATGTAGTATTTTAAAAACACTTTCCAGCTGTGTCTATGCCAGCAGAAATTGTCAGGATTGTTCGGAGTTCGTTTTACTGGTCGTGGCGATCCAAGTGAATTGTGCAGCCATATCTGCCTTGCTGCGATCTTGAACCCTTTTCAAGAGTTATAACTCCTCTGAAGAGCGAATAATCTCTTTCGAGATAACCAAGACGAATCATGATAAACTGGACTAAACTCACTCGTGAAAACAACAGTCTAATAACAACGAGTCAAATTACATTGCACATAACTTGCATAAACTTTAAAGTTGTGTTTTTTTAAAATAACTTCCGAGAATTTGGGACTCCTAATGCAGTTTGCGAGGAAATAATCAGGCTACACTTTTATTGAATCAAGGCAGGAGTATTCTTAAAAAGGAGCTCATTTATAAACGAAGATGTGGCAGTCTGTTTTGCTACTATTTTGGCTTCACTTGTCTAGTTCGTGTCACGCAACATGATTTTCTTTAGCAGTCAGACGAAGTTTTTTTCAAAAGAATTGGCGATTGCTAAGCCTGCTAAGTATATTTGAACTACTAGTGAAATAAATTTGGTAGTACTATTGTCAATGCAGAATTTCCCACTTAGAACTTGGCAAGAACATTGGCTCGTCAATAATCTTGCACAATTACCTGCACAATCGAAGTTTTAATTTTCCCGTTCAGTTTTACTTCAAAATCACGGTGTTTTTTTTCTGCACCCCATATCTAAAGCCGACTAACTTAGAGGTAAGATATTAAATTCAAACTACCGAGAGTCTTATCTTACAAATTTGTAGATCGGCATATTTTGCCTGGTGCAAGAAACAACTCAAACAAGTTGATATGTTTTTATAAGCTACAAGTGCAAAAACGTTTTCGTATTAGCTTGTTTTTAACCCCTTTTATTGCAATATGATTTGTTTTACTGCAGTGATCTAAATAATACCAGCAGAAGCCACGTGAAGTCATTGACTGCCTATTTTCTTGTACTCTTCTTTAGACAATGACCAGCGATCAACGTAATGAAATAAGCGCAAGATGACAGGTTACTGAAGCTGAAGTGCTAACGATAAAGATGTTGGATATGTTCCGCTGCTGTTTCCGGAATTGAACTAAAATGGGAATCCAAAGCCATGTTTTCAAAACACAAACTTCAAGCGGGTGCTGATTTCTAGACCATACTTCTGGTAAGCCATGTGAATGCTTTGCCCTGATTGGCTAAGCGATTCTACTCTGGGCGATGATTGGTTATATTTTCACATGTGATGAATGCTATAAACGAAGTTGATTGGATGTATCTCTTTTTCACATGTGAAAATATAGCACATACTGTACATGTATAGAATTCTATTTGCAGGGTTTATTACCTAAAATTCTCGTTATGTATACAATATATACGACTCCTCTATAGTCTACCTGAAACGGAGCAGTTTTGAAAAAAAAAATTAGTAAATACCTCTATTTTCTTCAATGTTGTAAATGGAAATGCCAAATGAACTTGGAAGATTTTGCCTTCATGAGATGGTACTACAAGAATATAAACATTTCCTGTAAAAATTCTATTGACGGTTTTATACAGCATCACACACAAAAGTACAGGTATCATGAAAAAGCATTTCAAAATACAAGCTTCCTGTGGGGCATTGTAGAGTGAGGTTACACTTGCAAGAGTAAGACAAGGTAGTTGAAGACAGTGAATACACTCCTTGGGGCCAGCTGGTTATGGTATATTGCAGAGTCGGGGTAGGGCTGGGTAATGTAGGACAGAGGTAGGGTTGACAATGGAACAGGAAAGGTTTCATAAGACAGGTAGGGTGTTTCAAAGTAGCATTGGGTTGATATGACAAGAGAGCAGACAGTGTGTATGTAACAACAGGATTTGACAGGAAAGCACTCAGTACTTTGTCTTCTGTCATGCAAAAAGTACTATTGCACTAATGACGAATAATATCCACATTCTTGCTATATCTAGTAGTCTAGATCTTTACCTTTTTTCAGAAGATAGATTGCATGGTCTGTAAGAAGAACATGCAAAAAATACAGCTGACTACTTAGATGACCACACAGTAAAACCAGCATCTATAATAAAAAAAAGAGCAATTGGAGAAGCTAGTGGTAAAAGGGGATAAGTGACGTTTTTTGGGTGTTTCTGTTACTCTCGCTCCAAATTAGCTGAATTTTTGCATGCGACCTTCATTTCAGTTGAAAAACATTGCCCTGTAATTTTTTTCCCTGGCTTGCTCTTCGTTTTCGAGAAATAACGTATGCAAAAAAGGCACACCACTAGGAAAAACCGAGTGGATTTTTGCATAAACTAAAATTACGCGATGTCTCGAAAATGAAGCAAAACTTTAGCGGAAAAACTACAGGACATTGCTTTCTACCAGTTTCGAGCTGCCATTAACGGCCAACTTTTCTCCACGTTGTTTCACGCTTTAAAACATTCAATTACAATCCAGCAAAATATTGATCTTTCGCAACGTGTAACCTTCGAAAATGTCGATTACTGGTAAAAACCGTTAAAACTTTGATTTCAGGTTAACGTGTGACCACAAAGACGTTAATTTCACTCAAATTACAGCCAAAGGTTTACTTCACGCAATGTCCAAGCTAGACACTCTTGATATCAGGTCATTTACTGACAGTTAGAATTTTGATTTCACATTATCACACCACCGCAAGGACTTTGATTTCACTTAGAGAACAGTGAGAAGTTCATTTCATAACATGTAAGCTCAATTGAAAGGCCGCGTGCAAGAACGTCCCCTAGATGTTTTGCTAAAATCGAACAAGGCCAAAACAGTTCCAAACTTCGAAGCTGACTTTAACCCTTAGGGTTAAGAGTTCCCAGTCTTATTAGAGTTAGGTTTAGGGCTAGCATTGAAGGTTAGGCTTACAGAACAAGGTTAGGTTTAGCCTTTGCCGAAAAAAAGCGGAAACGGAAAATTTATCAGCAAAGGAACGCTCAAATACAAAGCAAAACTTACATTCGCAGCTGACTTTAACCCTTAGGGTTAAGAGTTCCCAGTCTTATTACAGTAAGGTTTAGGGTTACCGCTCGAAACTAGGGTTAGCATTGAAGGTTAGGCTTACAGAACAAGGTTAGGCCTAGCGTTTGGGCTCAGGGTTACGGGTCGAGGTCAGCGCTTCGAATTAGGTTAGAGTTAAGGTCAGGATACGTTAGAATCTATTGCACGAATCGATACCTAAATCAAGACAATGAGTAGTGCCTAGAGAAAGACGTTAAACGTTTTGCAAGTCGGCTACGTCAGTGATTTATAACATGTTTCTAGGTGAAAGTATTTTTTTGGCCGGTACAAAACTGCTCGTTCCATGAAATGATTTATTCTGACAACACAGAAAGAGGAAGCCCTAAGCTAACACGCTGCTCATGCCAAAAAAAAAGCGCATGAAACGGAAAATTTATCAGCAAAGGAACGCTGAAATACAAAGCAAAACTTATATTTGAGCTGAAGTTTTCTTCTTCCTAACCTGCGATCAGGCGTTCTTTGTCTTTTTTCTTTGCAGCGGGCTTGATACTATCACAATTCAAAGCAATCATCTGCTTGGAAATCCACCATACACACTCACGGAACGCTTGCTTGCCAATTTAACCGACATGCGTTCTTTTTTGGCCCGTAGAAACGGCTTTGAATCTGTTTAAATTAACTTTTCACCTAACACACGTCAAATTCAAGGACTTTGCTGCCTGGCCGCCTTTCTCACCAGTTCCCGGCCGTGTTTGAGTCATGTTGTAAGTCACACACAATTGATGACACTATATCTAGCAGTCAGACCATTATCTGTGGTATACCTCAAGGGTCAACTTTGGGGCCATTGTTATTTCTGCTCTATATTAATGATTTGCCAAACTGTTCAAGCAAACTATCCTTTCGAATCTTTGCTGATGACACTAATATGTTTTATTCAAGTAATAACCTGCGTAACCTAGAGTCTGTCATGAATGAAGAATTTAAGTTAGTAGTTAAATACTGTGCCACAAATAAATTATCTATAAACCTTTCAAAGACAAATTATATCCTAGTTTCATCCTCAAGGTTAAGTGGAAGTATTAATATAAATGGCATCAAGATCCAAAGCCAAATAAAATACCTGGGTGCTTATATTGATCAACACTTAAATTGGGGACCTCAGATTAAGCATATTAACAATAAATTAGCAAAAAACATAGGAATTATTACCAAATTGAGACACTATGTAAATCTGCATACTCTGAAACAATTGTATTACTCTTTCATCTATCCCTATTTGACCTATGCTATCACTAGTTGGGGAAGTGCTTGCAAAACTAGGCTAAATAAAATCAGAACTAAGCAAAATAAATGCATTCGTTCAATTTTTTTTGCACACAGTAGAGAGAATGCCACGCCTTACTACAACTTACTGGATATCCTAAAACTTGATAATATTTTCAAACTAAAAGTAGCACTCTTTGCACATAAAATCATAAACAATCCAACAGGCATCCCAACAATTTTTTCTGGAACTTTACCTCTAGCTTCTGACTTCCATAGCCATTACACTAGATTTGTCTCTAACCTTAACTTCCGTAGGCCACTTGTACATAATAATTATGGAGCCTCTACTTTTACTTTCATTGCATCGAAAATCTGGGAGACTATCCCACTGCATCTAAAAAAAACTACATTATTACCCCTTTTTCAAACAATATAAGCTATATCTGCTAAATTCGCAATCTGTTTCCTAGAATATATTGATTTAGTTTACTTTAGCCTCTTTTTTCTATTGTTCATTTGATTCATGTATCCACCTAGACATTTGTTTACTTTAGCACCTTTACTCTGGGTAAAATCTATTTTCATCACGCTTTTTGTCTACACCAGTTAGCTTAACGTGGCAGTGGCCAACTCGGAAGCATCTGCTACTTTGGTCACTGCGCACATCTTAATTTCGTTAATTTTCTATCTTTATTTTAAATTTGATTTATAACTTACTTCTACAAATGTAACGTAAATTCTATGTGAATAGTGCAATAAAGACGTCATTCATCACACACACCCACACAATAGTCATGGCGCTGGCTTTACGTATGAAAGATTATTATGGGATATCCCAGAAATTTGGGCAGCGAAGGATGCTAGATGGCTGAATTTCAAGAAAATAATAAGAGTCTAGAAAGCAGTTCTAATTTCCAAAACTGACAAATGCCGAAGTTTAGCAAATGAGCCCTGAGTCCACGACAAATGCTTTGCTTTGGAAGAAGAAGCGTTTCTAGACTCTACTGCTTGGCTCATTTGCTCCTCGATCAATGGCTAAGTTAAGCCATAATCTCGGAACAAAAATACACCTCGGTTCTTTGAGGCATGCTGGTGAGTTATAGAGGGTCAAAGGCTTAATGGTGCCAAATCTCCTACCAGGCGGGCGCAAATATTCCTCGAATAAGCTTCGAATATCATTGGAAATAACAAGCAAACTCTGCTTGATTAACAGGTAAGCTCAGAATAATCGATGCTTTGCACGCCAAAAGCTGATGTCACAATAGAGAGATTAAGCTTGAAGTTACATCAAACGGCTAACAGCAAAAATGAAACTTTTGCTGTTTGTTTTTAGCCCTTTGAACAGTAGAGTGAAAATATTTGTGTATTTGTGGTGAATAGTAGGAGACATTTTTCTATTTTTATGTGATTTCATTAAGGATTGGAAGAAAAGAATGTAAATTCAGAGGTCATCTTTGCCATTTGCCGTCTGCCATAAACGCCATGCTTAAACTCACTGATAGCCTAGCAAGTAAAAACGGCAATTCAATTACAAAGACATGAAGATAGATCTTTTCTATGCTATTTTCCTTTGACTTAAAAGACAGTCAAGATTTTGAGGGATTTGATTTTGACTTCATACAAGATAAAAAAGTCTGCCTGTTTGCTGCTCAACAAATTAATTGTGCTTAAGGTTTCTTTTCTTGTTTATTCAACAATACATCTACAAAAGATGCCGCTTGGAAAACTGAGGTTTTTTTTTTTGCATACGTTATTTCTCAAAAACGAAGAGCAAGCCAGCGAAAGAAATTATGGGGAAATGTTTTTCAACTGAAATGAAGACCGCATG
>CM042749.1:23850721-23865721 GCA_022496165.2 Catalaphyllia jardinei
GGAAAAAACTCTCTGATACATTGAAAGTCTGATTTTGCACTTTAACTTGATGTCACGCAGTCTTCAAAAACTATTGAACTGAAATGAATGTCGTTAAATAAAGCTATAAACTGCTACTGCACAGACGTAAAAACAGTTTAGAAATGAAAGCTTCTTTTTTGTTTAATATCCTGGAAACAATAGCCGACAATTATTTTGTAAGCTCCAATTAAATTTATTCCCAAAAATAGAAGTGTCAAGTTACCATTTATAACTAAAATAGCAAACATCTCGTGTGAACGATTTTCTCCGACACAAAAAACAAAAGTGTCAAGTTACCATTTGTACCTAAAAATAGCAAGCTTCTCGTGGGAACAGGTGCTGACAATTTGTTAGCTCTAATTGAATTTAGTCCCTTGTGAAAAACAAGTGTCAAGTTACCATTTGTAATTAAAAATAGCAAACATCTCGTGGGAACAGGTGCTGGCGATTTGTTAGCTCTTATTGAGTTTACTCCCTTATGAAAAACAAAAGTGTCAAATTACCCTTTTGTAACTAAAAATAAAAACATCTCTCTATACTTGCATGCAACCGGAACAAAACAATTGTTACCTGTACACGTACCTATTGTAAACATTCAGACTCTTTCAAATCAAAATAGTCTCATCTCCCCTAAAACATTTCCTAAGAACTAGAAGCAATGATGCGTGACTTCTAATTATATTTACTCCTTGTGAAAAACAAAAATATCAAGTTACCTTTGTAACTAAAAATAACAACATCTCGTTCATTTGCATACAACTAGCTCACGCACTGTTTCAAACCACAAGGCTCATCTTGTCCATAACTAAAATCCTCAACCTAACCCACAGAAAATGCCGAAGTAAACCCAATATATGAATTACTTCCTCCTCTTTTGTAGAAGAATAAGTATGGCCGTTCTGAACTGTATAGGGATCAAATCTTCTCATATACCGTTTACCTTTAAACAAGAAATTTGATTGGCTGTTTATAGTAGATCCGATCTGATTGGTGTGACATACATACATCTCTCACTCACTGACTCACTGATCCATTGACCCGTCCATAACATACCTGATGCGCCGACTAAGAGGTATTTTTTTTTTACAAAAAAATAACTCAATAAATTAATCATTTTTGTGATTACAGGGAGTAGATGGTCCAGATGTCTAGACAGTATAGAAGATGGAAGTGGATCAAGCTCACCCAATTTCTTACAGGCTAGTGATAATTTCCTTACAGTGTACATCGTCCACAGTGAGTAATGTGAATTTCGAGACAGAGGGTCAGGCATTTCCAAGGTGGTAGCAGAATCAAATTCTCAGACAGCACTGGGAAGGGACTGAGTGCTGGCCGCCAACTTGGATCTTATTACAGTGATCTTATGAACAAAATAGTCCCCCATATTGTTGGTACCCCCCTTACTCCAGCATTCATGCGAGGTGGGAGAGTCTTACATGTATCAGCCTAAATACTCAATAGATGCTTGCTATCCTGAAAAAAACTGATTTGAGCTGTTTTCTTCACCAAATTGACTATAGTATGTTCTTCTTGCATTGTTCATAATATTTATTACATAATTTCTCTTGGATTTGAACGTTAGAATGTCCAAGGTCAGTCCAGTTTTCCACCAATTCTCAGCTTTCCATATGTCACGCCTTGCCTGCATAATATCATTGTCAAACCAAGCTTGCCTGGTAAAGGGGTAAGTTTCTAAAGAAACTGTGGTGCTGCGTCGGTGGGAGTATTACAAGATAATTTGGTTTTATCAACTGAGTTGATAATGTGAATTAGCCACCGTAAAGAGATTCAGAAGCTGACGTTTCGAGCGCTAGCCCTTCGTCGGAGCGAATCGAGGAATTGTGGGTTGTGTGTGGTTTATATGCAGAAACATGGAGCTACGCTATTGGTTGGTGCCTGGCAATGTGAAAAACAGAATAAATTAGTTAAATGAAAAACGTTTGTTGATACCGTGAGGATTAAGAGTGCCGATTTGAAAAATAAATTTTTGTTCTAGAGTTTTGCGGCTTTCTGTGCTTCCTTGATGTAGGGAGAGGCCGCAGACTGTCATATGTTGCGTAGAATGATTCGGCAGATTAAAGTGCCTAGCGACCGGTTTAGATGCGTTTTTGTCGTCTTTTTCTACGTCGCGAAGATGTTCTCGAAATCGGCCGCCTAGTCGTCTACCTGTTTCACCGATATATAACTTTTTGCAAAGGGTGCAAGTTATACAGTAGATGACATTGGCTGAGGTACAGGTAAAATGATCAGTGATCTTAATAGATCGCTTGGGTCCCGACAATTTTTGCCTGGGCCTATTTCATATTTTCTGTGATTGTATCGGAGCATTCTTGTTTACTAGTGATGACAGGGTCGTGTTGTAACAATTAACTAGTTTATCTATGTCGTC
The DNA here is from genome assembly GCA_022496165.2 of Catalaphyllia jardinei. Lineage (NCBI taxonomy): Eukaryota > Metazoa > Cnidaria > Anthozoa > Scleractinia > Caryophylliidae > Catalaphyllia > Catalaphyllia jardinei. Next base: position 23,853,132 of record CM042749.1, read on the forward strand.
AGGGGGATCTACATACACAACAGAATTGTGAATGTCCTCAGCGAATAGTTCGGAATGTGAAAGCAGAAATGCACCTTTTTCTGATAGTGATATAGGCAAGGATGGCATTGAAGGAGTCCAGGCACCTGCTCCAGCCAGTCGTCAAAAAAGACATCACTGAGATACTCACTGAATTGGCCCAAGAGATCAGCAAAAGCTATATATAAAAATTTAACACCTCACTAAATTTTTTATCGGAGGGAGCCATGTGGGCATTGTCTCATAAATCCTCTTCCCCTGTGAACAAAATTCCAGTTAATTTACCAATGACACTGGCTTAAGCGAAGGGGCAGTTGACCTGGGTGAAAGACCACAAGAATGCACTTAAACCGGTCATGAGACACTTAATTCTCCCCGATCATTGTAAGCAACATATGGCAGTCTTCAGCCTCTCCCTACATCAAGGAAACATGGAAAGCTGCAAAACTCTAAAACAAAATTGTCTTTTTCAAATTGACACTCTTAATACTCAAGGTATCAACAAATGCTTTTCATTCAACTAATTTATTCTGTTGTTTTTCACATTACCAGGCACCAACCTATAGTGTAGCTCCATCTTTCTGTATATAAACCACACACAACCCACAATTCCTTTATTCACTCCGGCGAAGGGCTAACACTCAAAATGTCAGCTTCCGAATCTCTTTATGGTGGTAACTTCACATTATCAACCCAGTTGTTGATAATACTCCCCACCAACACAGCACCACAGTATTTTTAGAAACTTACCCCCCTTACTCCAGGTTGGCTGAACATGGAGAAACAGAGAGTTACAAAAAGTTAACACAAATTTTCAGCCAGTGACTCAATGTTTTGCCACTCTAAGCACTCCACCTGCATATTCCTGTCTAGGTCAACGATGAAGGAACTACTGCTTCAGTAACCAGAGCAACAAAAACAAGTATTTGAATCTGATATGATTAAGATGAAGGAACAGGCACAGTGAGGCAAAACCTATCCCATATTAAGCCAATCCTTACTGACAAACCAGTGTCACCCAGCATTGTGGACAAGTCAGCTCACTCACTGTTAGGAAGCAACAACCCTAACACAAACATAGACCGCTTTGAAGCCACTCCCATCACCCTGTCATTCGGCAAGATGGAGAGAGTCATTAGGTCTTTTCTCAAGTTAAAGACAGCCTTGGACTCTGTTATCCATTTGAGCTCTACTTGTGGAGACATCGATTGTCCCATGATTAAACTTTTTTGTTTAGTACATGCTATAAAATATTATCAGATGTCATATTTCACACTTAAAATTGTAAGCACTTTTTGAGTTCCATTACCTGATTTACGTCAGCACAGAGAAGTAAAGAGAATGTGGCACAAGACTCACTTCTGATAGCAAGCAGAACAAAACAAAACCCTATTCTCATTGCCGATCACCTGTTACCGTAATATTGTGAAACTACTGCACAATGTAAAAGTACTAGTCCAGTGTAAAAGTAGAATTGTGTCGGATGTAGAGAATAATCATAATGAATGAAGCAGATCAGATATGTGACATGAAAGGGAGTTCTTCTTTGTCTCAGAAGAAATAATGTCTGAATGACTACACAACACACTGGCAACGGGGAGGCAGAAATCCTATGTGCAGAAAGTGAACAAGAAACAGGTCAAAATCCAGACCTTTACAGTGAGTGGAAGCATTCAGGATGAGTCCATTCAAAATTTACTCGATTGCTTCTGGTCTCTCCAAGAAAGAGGAAGATATCTAGAGAACAACACTGCTGCACTGCCTTGGCCCGACAGTACAGCGCATTTTCAACCTGTTTCCAGGCGAACATGAGTCCTTCACAGAAATGAAGACCACCCTTGACAGCTATTATGCACCAAAGCGAAATGTCTTAGCAGAATGCTACAAATTCGTTCTCAATGACAGTATTAGTAGATCATTTTTGCCAATCCAAGGAAGGTACTCTCAAATTGAACGCAAAGCGCTAGGTTGCGTTTGGGCCATGGAACGCTTTGTTTGGTGTAAAGTTCACTTTATTGACGGATAACAAGCCGCTCTCTAGCATGTTTGATCGACATTTGAGCAAGGTTGTACCGCCAAGGATTCAGCACTTGGGATGGAGATTGCATCAATATGATTGCATCAATATGCAGCAATATGAGGGCAGGCGAGCCCAATGATACATACCTGACGAGCCTCCGAGAACTTGCAAAATCCTGAGACTTTGGGACACTACAGGAGGAAATGATCCGTGACCAAATTGTTAAAAAGTGCACCTCCAAGACTATGCGACAGAAGTTGCTGCAAAAGGAGAAGCTCGACCTGTCCAGAACGATTGCCAGAAGTGAGAAGAATGCAACACAAGACTCGCTTCTGATAGCAGGCGGAACAAAAGAAAATCCTATTCCCATTGACTGCATCCTCAACAACCAGAAAGAACCAACAAAATCTATGTACACCTGCTACAGGTGCAGTGGAAAGGATGGCCACAGTGCGAACGAATGCAGGGCAATCAACTCCAGATGCAAAAACAGCTGCAAAAATGTAGGGCATCTGCAGAAAGTTTGTTTTTCCAAGCCTAAAGGAGCAGAGTCCAATTCCAACCAGAACCGGCAGCAACACAGGCCTCCAAAGAAATGCCCTAACAAAGTTCACAGCATAAGAACATGGCTTGATGAAAGCTCTGGTGATGATGAGAAAGAGACAGTAATGTCATTCAACAACCCCGACAGCTCAAATACAGTCAAACTAAATGGCCAAAAGACCAAAATGATCGTGAGCACAGGTTGTGATTACAATACAATATCTTCAACATTGTCACAAAGTCAGTTTAAGAACTTTGAACTGTCTCCTACAGACAAATGCTTTACAGCATATGGACAGAAAGAACCATAGCAATGTAAAGGCTATTACAAAGCTTGTACAAGAACAAGTAACAATGCTGTCAATGCTTAAGTGTACGTTATAAAGGGTAACGCTGAATCTCTTTTAGGACGCGATCCCAGTTTTAAGTTAAAGGTACTTACGTAGGTTCTTAATTCAGTCAACCAAGATAGCAACAGTGACCTGGACTCACTTCTCAAGGAACACTCTGATATCCTTTGATGGATTGGGAAGGTTAACTAGTTTAAACATAAGATTGCTATTGATCCAGATGTCAAACCAGTAAGTCAACACCTAAGAAGAGTAACTGTCAGTCAAATTGAAGCAGTTAATAATGAGCTTGACAGAATGTTAGAACAAGATGTTATTGAAGAGGTCAATAAGCCAAGTCGCTGGGTTTCCAACCCAGTCATAGTTCCAAAAAAGTCGGGAGATTTAAGGGTAAGTTGTGGTAAGTTGCGTGGCTGTATTTCACGAAGATCAACGCAAAGAGTGGGTTTCTCCAGCTCCTGCTAGCTGGGGAGTTGCGGTATGTTACAACCTTCATCGCACCTCAAGGTTGTTACTGTTTCAAGTACACTCCCTTTAGGCTTCCAAAAAATGACGGAAAAGATCTTGTTTGGTGTTGACAGCATGCAAATTTTGACTGACAACGTAGTTATTCACGCTCCAACTATGGCTATACCTAAAACTCAACAAACTTAAGCGTGTGTTCAGCATTCGACAAATTTTAATCTTAGACCATGTGGTGTCTGCAAATAGAATCCAGCCTGACCTGACAAAAATGGAAGCCATCCAAGCAATGCCTCTGCCAGAAAACATGTCTGACCTTCAATCTTTTCTCGGGATGTGTGGTTACGCTGCAAAGTTTATTCCCAATTATGCAAATATTGTTGAGTCTCTCAGAAAGCTTATGCGAAAAGAACAGAAAGGTTTTTGGGGAGAAGAGCAGACAAAGGCATTCAAAGCCTTAAAGGAAGCACTGTCTTGCAAACCAGTATTTTCATTCAGATGCTCTCACTTTTGTGGTCACCAATACAAGTCCCATTGACTTAGGTTTCATCCTACTTCAAGACCAGGAAACTGGTTAGCACCAACCTATAACATATAATAGATCATTTTTGCCAGCCGAAGGAAGGTACGCCCAAATTGAACACAAAGCGCTAGGTTGCGTTTGGGCCACTTTATTGACAGATAACAAGTCGCTCTAGCATGTTTGATCCACATTCAAGCAAGGTTTTACGGCCAAGGATTCAGCGCTTGGCATGGAGATTGCATCAATATGATTTTTGAATTGTGCATATCTTCCAAGCGCGATGATCACTTGGACAGTGGTTTTCTTTGTGAAGATCACGTACAGTTTGTTTGCACTTGATATATATCAGATCTGCAAGCTGTCATTCTATCAGAAATGAAATCCGAAAAAACAAGGAGGCCACACTGAACAAATTGCTCACTGAAATTTAAAGTTGAAAGCGGTCCTACGATCAGCAACTCCCAGCATACAGCAGAGTTAAAGAAGAGTTGTCTGTCTTCAAGGGATTATTTCTCCAAGGAAAATGCATTGTTGTTCCTCAGTCACTGCGAAGGCCAATTCAAAAATTAGCACATGAGACACATCAAGGCATTTTCTTCTGGCCCAGCATGGATGAAGCTGTCGAAGACAATGAAAGGCTGCAGCGCTCATGTATTGAACCAGCCACTGAATAAGTACTCACCACTTCAAACAACACCTTCACTTCAAGGCCCATGGTTCAGAGGAGCAGTGGATTTCATTGGACCTATTGATGGTAAGTACATCCTGATGTACATTGACTACTATTCTTTGTACCCAGAGGCATGTGCCCTCAAGGAAATAACTTCCTGTGGTTATCAAACCCCTTAAAGATATTTTCTTGAGATTTGGGTAACAAGAAGAAATTGTTTCTGACAACAGCAAACAGTTCACCAGTGCAGAATTCGAAGCGTTTTCAAAATCTTGTGGAATCAAGAATATTGGCATGTCACCATGTACTATGCACACAGCAACGGAAAGCTAGAAAGATTGATTGTCACCAATATCTAAAGAAGAACTTCCAAGCAGCAATTGCAGATTGTAATACTTGGCAAAAGGAATTGCCTAGAATCCTTATGCTCTATCGAGCAAGTCCCCATCTGGGGAGTGGAAAATCACCTGCCATGCTGTTGTGCAAACTTCCTATGAAAGTGCCTTACATTAAATCACATGTCACCACAGTACTCGATCAGGAACATCGCAAAAAGTGCAACTCCTATCAAACTTGATTAAAAATTCATCATGACGCTAAGCAGCATGCAGCTCCACATGACTTCAACATTGGAGACATTGTGTACTGTGCAAACATGACACCCAATAAATTGGATTCAAAGTTTTTTCCAGCTGAGCATGTTATCATAAGTCTCAAGGAAGAGGTACATTCAGCGTCATCAATGTCACAACTGGTGCGACTCTAGTTCGTAACACAAACTTCTCAAAGTGAGGGCCTGCTTGCAAAGTTACTACAGATAGTAATAACACAGAACAGAGTGTGGGGGTAGAAGAGCCTAAAGACCTGAACAATTCTGAAGCTTGTGCAAATGGTGTAGCTTTGGTTCATGTTGAGGAGCAAGTGAAGGGATCATTACTACTAGATCAGGACGTGTAGTTAAGTCCACTAAGGGCTGCGATAACTTTGTTTAAACAAAATTCCATGAGTTATGTGATCAAGCATTTTTTCATTGGCTTCTGTTTATGAACGAAGAGCATTAATTTTTTATAGTAGAGTGGAAAAATTCTGAAGCTTGTTCAAACAGTGAACCTTCAGTTCATGTTGAGGGGCAAGTGAAGGGATCATTACTACTAGATCAGGATGTGTAGTTAAGTCTACTAAAGACTGCAGTAACTTTGTTTATTACTGAGTTTATTTTATTGCGCTTTGATTTAATTGAAATGTTTCCCTAGTGAATATTTGATAAATGTTTCTGAAAGTTCCTGGAAAAGGATGTAGTGTATTGATTACGATAGCAACATCGTAATGCTACTATGTCAATCACTTGTTACTGTAATATTGTGAAACTACTGCATGATGTAAAAGTACTAGAAGTCCTGTGTGAAAGTAGAATTCTGCTGGGTATAGAGAATGATCAAGATGAATAAAGCAGATCAGATATGTGACATGAAAGGGAGTACTTCTTTGTCTCAGTAGAAGTAATGTTCGAACGACTACACAACAAACCAAACAAGTGTACTGGAAGTGATGGCAGATCAAGTACATGGGTACATTTTACTTCCTTTTTTTGAAACCAATCTGGCCCAATTCGATTCAACCTTTATTGACAAATCTTGATGAAGAGAACAAGACTTTTAAATTTGAAAGATATGTTTCGGCAACTAATAATAACAATAATAATTTTATTTATATAACGCTAAACTCCTGTGCCATCGTCAGTTTACGGATGGAATTACAATAAAGAACAATATATAGCAAAAAATTAGAATAACAATGGTATGATACAGCAACTAATTACAAAGAAAGATTAAGATTTACATGAAACAACTGTTGATTTAGGGAGGGTTTCTCCCAATGAATATGCACTGCCTCCTTGATTTCAATTGTGTCCGTGTTGTTGCTTGATCTATGACAACAAAGCACTCGCTCCAACAAAGTGTCCGACACCCAGGTGAATCCTGTAAATGCTTGAAAATGTGAGAGGCCTTATCCATATTTAAGTGCTCGTTTATGCACGTGCAAATGTGTTGGGAAGTCTCGCCCACATACACACTGACAGACTGATGGTCTGCTTAAGTGTGGAGTCAAAGAACGATTGTACAATTCTTAAGTTTTAAAACATGGTCACTGCGAGGAATAACAATTGAACTTTCCAACCAAAGTGATTTTATTAATATGTAGCAAGCTCATTTCTTGCCGCTTATTTGTCCAAGTTTAAGACCAGTAATTGCATTGAATAATTATTTTAAAGTATCTAGTGTAACTCCACAAGATTTTGATAGCTTATTGGGCTCCTGCATGCATGCATAATGCACAAGCCCACCATAAGCACTGTAGATGCCTGAATTTACTGTACCTTCATAATTAGGAGATGCATCCACATTTAATGATCCTTGATCAATGTTGTCAGTTGAAGTAGTCAGCACCAGGCTGTCATCAATTGAGAACCCTTGCTCTTTATTAATTTCAGCATCTCCTAAATCTGACCATTCTTTGGTACCACAAAGTTGAAGGGTAGGAGGAATGTTAAGGGATTTTTCACTGGTAAGATTAAAACTAGACTCAAAGTCTTTACAGAATTGATCCAAAGAGTCTGTTGACTGTAGACTGCAAGTAGGGCTGCTGCAACCTGGGTAGCTGTCCTGACATCGGAATGATGATTGTTGAGATCTGGATAACTGCAGCAGCTCTAAAAAATACCATACAACAAACACTGGAAGACAAGCTTTTCACCCCGTGTAATGACACAGGACAGAGTGTGGGGGTAGAAGAGCCTAAAGACCTGAACAATTCTGAAGCTTGTGCAAATGGTGTAGCTTTGGTTCATGTTGAGGAGCAAGTGAAGGGATCATTACTACTAGATCAGGACGTGTAGTTAAGTCCACTAAGGGCTGCGATAACTTTGTTTAAACAAAATTCCATGAGTTATGTGATCAAGCATTTTTTCATTGGCTTCTGTTTATGAACGAAGAGCATTAATTTTTTATAGTAGAGTGGAAAAATGCATTTTGGAATCTCTCCCCAACACAAAATTAGAAAAGGGTCACTAAAACACAATTTTTTCATTTTTCTAATTTTAAGATCAATCTTAAAATTAGAAAAAATCTTCTTCATGACTAAAAATGATATTTTTGTCCATTTTCCAGTTTTCTGTTTTTGGAACCAACTGAAAAAACTTAAAAATGGAATATACTTTTGGGTATTTTCAATTTTTTGATGTTTCTGCTTATCATCAAAAATGGAAAAACAGAAAATTTAAATGTCTTCAATTGACTCCTCTATTTTTCTGTGTTTGTTTAAAAATGGAAAAACAGCAGTTGTGGCTATTTTTGTTGCGTTTTCCATATTTGGGTAAATACTTGCAGAAGTGTCATTAATCTTATTAAACATATTGTCTTGATTTGAAATGTACATGTGCACCTTTTACTGAAATACCTAGGTTTTAATGACTGCAGTTGGGCAACCAGCGTTTAGGGACTGGGAATGCCGCAGATCTTGGAGGGACCTTTGAAAGATGGCGGGGATTGAAAAAGTAATGACCACTAGTTACATAAAGGAATTTGTTGAAAAGCAAGTGAAGGAAGTGAGATATTAAGGCAAGGATATCCAGGGGTTGAAGAGCTACCCAAGAGTGTTGAGCGATATTGTGCTACGAATAACTTACAGTGTCCTGATTCGCGTTTGACATACGTAGATCTTGGTAATGTTGTAGCTTCTGCAATTGCTCAGGTGAGAGCATGTATTTACTGTCTTGTTTTGCAATATTATAAAAATTATCAGCTATCTGCCTTGTACTTGGGCCGAAATCAATCTAATACTGCCACTAAAAACACCTTGTTTTTATGATGGGAGTCTAGCTTGAGTCATCACGCAACACTTATTGGGGAGAGGAGCGTGGTGTGATGATTTAAACGAGACTAACGAGAACTATGCTTCTAAACATTATGCTATTAAATTATGCAGTTTAACTCTCATAAAGCTTGGTTCATGTACCTGGAACATAGGAGAGGTGTCCATGGGTATGGTCTTTGAATGAACAACTGAACCTTACAATTGTACCTTAGTAACTTAGTTCACTTACATGTAGTTCCTTTTGTAACCTCACTCCAATACTTTTTCTTTCAGACTTTCAGCAAGCTACCCTACAGTATCCATTTCCAAAACCTACTCCCATTCCACATCTATTCCCTATCTTCTGTCCATTCAAAGAAGCTAGTGATAAAAGGGGATAAGTGACGATTTTGGTTGTTTTTGTTTCTTGCTCCAAATTAGCCTAATTTTTGCACGTGGCCTCCATTTCAGTTGAAAAACATTGCCACATAATTTTTTTTCTCTTTGTTTTCGGGAAATAACATATGCAAAAAAGGCACGCCACTAGGAAAAACCGAGTGGATTTTTGCATAAATTAAAATTATGCAATGTCTCGAAAAGGAAGCAAAACTTTAGCAGAAAAACTACAGGACATTACTTAATTACTACCATTTTTGCGCTACAGTGAACAGCCAACTTTTCTCTGTGTTGTTTCACGCTTTAAAACATTCAATTAGAAAAATGTTGTCAAGGTCAAGTTTCGACAGCTCGGCCTACATGTTTCTGCACGAGAAACACAGGTTTTGAAAACATTGCATCGACTTTTTTGTAACATTGTTGAGTATTTTGTTACACATCTCCTTGGTTTTAAGGTTCAATTCTTGTGTATATATACAAGTACATACCTGATCATAAGGGTTTCTCATGGCCAGAAAGGAAAAAAATTACATGACTGTTTTATAACTTTGATATGACACCTACTCAGCATGGAGCCAATAAGATTCAGTATGGGCCAAATAAAAAATAAACAAACACAAGAAAAAGCTCAAAATTTTAGCCTGTATGCAATATTTTTTAAGCTGCAATCATTATAAAATAAATTATGTTCAGCTGCATTTTGTCTTACTTTACTAGCGAAAATTCTATGAGCTAAATTTGCATGACTGTTGTGTGAATAAGTGATGAGACCTACTCAGTAAAAAACTTGCTATAGGTAAGCTCAGCTTCAGCCTAACACATAAACTAAAAAACAAGCTCAAAATTTTGGCCTGAAGGCAAAACTTTTAAGCTCACATTCAATTTGGATTCTTGAAAATCGTCCTGCCAAAACCTATAGTTGCAAGCTTGTTTATTCTCCAATGCATTTCTCCTAAATAGAGAAGAATTCTATGATCTTGTTCACTATATTAGAATTTGAAGACTTGTACATGTATGTAGACCTACATGTAGATCCATTATCTTAGAAAAGTAAGTAGCTACAGTATTATCATTGTTAGGCCTATCTTATCTTATTCATTTTTGTTTTATTTGTCTGCTTCTCATGACTTGCTACATTGACGACTACATAGCTGTTTCTAAAGACTTATTCTATTTTTGTATTCACTTATTTTTTCTTTATCAGTAGTTTTTAAGTGTGTGATCTCTTTTTATTTCACTGATTATTCTAGCCTACCTCGACTAGCATTACTACCTGCAGAGCCAGGGGATTAAAACTTAATTGAGAAGTAATAAAATATTATTGTTATTATGGGCCCTTCCCTTATGATTGCCTACACATAACTAAGAAATAAACACTATTTTTTTTACTTTCCGGTAGTGTACATGTGATTACCTTCGTATGATTTTTCCTTTTGCAGCTCTTCAAAACTTCCATATTGCACTTCATCCATTGATCTTTCAAGTGAATGACCATCAACACATACAGAAGGGTTAACTTCAAAATTGTCTTTTCCTTTATCACATTTTTCGTGTTTCACTTCATTCTTCCTTCTTGTTTTATGCCTCCTACTTTTGATTTTAACAGGGTCAAAGTGAAAATTCTCATCTTCTGCAAACTGATCGGTGTGAAAATTTATGCTTAAGTGAAGCTTTGACTGTGCTTGTTGCTTTTCAGCCACAGTAACACCCTCTTCATAAACCTGGGTCTCAAGTTTATCAATGTTATCAACTTCCCTTGACCCCATGTCCATTGTTTGTAACACTTCTTGCTCACAATTGATCAGAATTTTTTGCTGGTGCTGTTCATGAGATCCACTTGAAGTCTTATTGTGAGCTTCCAACAGCTCTTTGATTAACACATGGCTGTTGCGAGTCAGTGGTTCTGTTACTGAAGCATTACTGTTAAGACCCAGTGGTTCTGTTATTGAAGCATGATTGATAGGACTTAGTGGTTCTGTTAAACATAATGTGGATGAGTTTGATAAACTGTTGCTAGCCATGATGTGGTTGTCATCTCTTTCATCACTTGAGGTGTTGTCAATGCCTTCTGCAGAATTGCTGCATTCAGATGTGGTATGAGACTTACCATCATCAAAAACAGAATCTGTGGAGAAAACAAAATTATGATAAATAATATTTCTTTTGTGCTTCACATCAGAAATTAGAATCTTCTACTTATTATTGACATTCATTTCTAATAAATGTAGGACATGTGGTCTGCTTAAGAAACAATTAGGGATTATTCAATAGTATGTGTGCACAGATCAGATGTTTTAGCAACTTCCATGGGTCATAGAGCTTTGTGTGGAAATTACAGTAAATCAACTCTTAAGCTCACCATCCTTCAATAGGCACCCTTCTAAAATAATTCCCCCCCTCTCTTTTAACCCTGCAGCCTGTATGCTTCCTCCTTATCCATTACAACCAAAATAACAAATTATTGACTGTCTTATTGTAACCATACCAAAATATAGCATTTTTCAAAACAGTGTGACAAGAAATTCACATTTGCATTGGTTTTGCAATATTTCACTACACAATTGGCTTTAAAATTTCTGCTACTTTGTCATCCAATCAGAGGTAAACCAAATACAATGAACACTTGCTCAAACATGTTTTCCTGCACTTTGCATTGCCTACAGTACATATATACATTTTTATACATGAAAAAAGTTATAGTTTTACAACACCTAATTAAACCGCGCAGCCGTAGGCTGGGCGGTTTCTTGCTCTGCCTTTGGTTTATTATTATTTTTTTTGTTGGTGTGCAACAAAAAACCCTAACTCCCGGCCCACTTGGCCAATTGTTGTCACCGGATGATGTCATCATCAGCCAATTACAGGTCATTTCTCAGCTCTTTTTGTCATATCCCCCCTCAGGGGCATTTTGTCACGTTAGCAAATTCTACTATTCAGACAGAACATGGCCGTCTGTGAGAAATGGTTATTTGGTCAAAATTGGGCTAAACTCCATTGGAGATGCATATCAGGACATTTGCAAAGATAAAGAATGTCACCAAGGACCAGTTGCCGGCTACTAAGGCTGAAATTATCCAGAGTTAGGGTGTATTTTCGTTCTGTGTGAGAAACAGAAGATTTTGTAATCTGGAATTTTTGTTTCTGTTGACTTTTGAAGGCAATATTCAATGTGCTATAAAGATATTACGTCTGGCCATGGAACACGCTGATGGTGATGAATGTAAGATCGAGTTTACTTCGCCAGAAGCAATGATGCAATTTTCTGGGAAAAAAAGTTAAAACTTAGCCTTAGCGCTCGTCAAAAACCCTTTTAACAGATGTAAATGTATAGTCGTTTGAAAGGTCAAGGTATTTTTTCCTTAGACATAAACAAAATTCTCCAATTACAAGTCACACTGGACCCGCCTCATGCAAAGAATGTTTCCATATCTCAAACTGCCCTCTCCCTATTCACGTACACTCACATGAAATTTCAAAGTTTCTTGACACAGATACTTAGTTTCTGCTCAACAAATGTTGTCAAAGCGAAAGTCTCTTGAATTTTAAAGGAAAAAAAAATTCGGTGACCGGGTGGATTCAAACATGGGGTGCCAGCATGGCAGTCTTCCACCCTAACCACTAGACCATTGAGGAATCACTACCGATGTTTGTTTCGATTTAAGTACCATATTGGAAAACCTGAACGCTATGAAAAAGCTAACCATTAACCCTAACCCTAATCAGTATTTTCAGTGCTTAGGCCTGTAATCAGTATTT
>CM042749.1:23875644-23911692 GCA_022496165.2 Catalaphyllia jardinei
TTCCCACCGAGGTCAAAAGATTTTTTCTTTACCTCGTGTGGTTCCCTCCCTTTACTAGGGCTAACGCTCAGTGGGTTATTCAGTGGTTAAAATTAGCACTAAAATTTACACTTCAGAGTTAGTTCTCTGTTACATCATTTCAGATATCAGTTTGGGTAAAATCTCTCTATGAGCTCTCCTGATTTATTAAGAACTGTAAATTTGTAAAAAGTCTCCCAAATGGTCAAATGTGAGTAGAAAACAAATGGTGTTGACAATGATCCCGACTGTTTACAATACCAGCTTCACAATGACTCAACTATAATTAATATTAGCACAATCTTATAAATAGAAACTAGAAAATGAAAAGTAGTGAGACAATCTCAGATAGTGCAGAGTATTGTGCAGGACTGTCAGTACAGTTTGAGTCATTTGCTGCCTGGATGTAATTTGTTAGGCCCAAAAAACTTACAATTACTATTTGTCAAAATGGCTTTAAATTTTACTGTGGTGTTTTACGTTGAATTCCATTCATTTTAAATTCACTAAAACGTTGAACTAGCAAACGTGATAATATTGTTTCAATGCCAACATTTGTAACTTGATGCTTTTGTTTTCCTTGCAAAGTTTGTAACATGATACCCTTATTTTCTCAAAAACATACAAAGGAAGATATGCTCACTTTTTCCCTGCTGGAAAAAAAGAAATGTTATTAACTTATGAAAAAAAATGAAAAAATGAAAGAGGAATAATTCTAATTCTAATTCTAGAGGCAAATTTTCATATCATCGACAACCAATTACTAATTTAATTATCAAATAGTCACGGCATGTCTCAGAATAGCATGCTCTTATTATGTTGCCACTATTCAAAATACACAATGATATCAATTAATACAACCTAGAAGCGTTTCAACTTGACCGATATCATAAATTATCCTAACCTGCGATCAGGTGTCCCTATTTTTTTTTGCCGTGGGAGGGAACACCTGATACAATTACTTGACTATTCCTCTGCTGCCCCCTAATTAAAATATATGTCAGTGAGAGTGTCGGTGATGTCATATCCAGATAACAAATAAAACAAATTTAATACCTTTTCGTATATTGTAAGGAAACGATGGGATGGAACTCGCTATCGCTCTAACTAATGACTTTCTACTTTCCCTGTGATTTTAACGTTGATGACCTTTTTTTACCTGATAGGAAAATTACTAGTCAAGGAAAGGTTTCTTTGCTTTCTTTTGCGATCCGGTACCGTTCGATTTCTGATCTCACGTAGATCACATATGCGGTGATTCCACTCCACATTCCAGCCATCAAACAAAAGGATCACAGACTCGTTGCTAACGTCTACGACAGTGCAAGGACACCAAATTTCTTCTTTGTCAACTTCTTCAGCTTTGAAGCCAACTGTTTCTGGAAGTGCGTTTTGCGTTTTCGGTCAAGTGTGTGTTCAGCTTGTGCAGTCGAAACAGGTTTGTGATTAACAAAGCTGGACAACTTGTTTGATGAATCTGCGTTCCGTCGCTAAGATACAAAGTGGTGTCCACTGTCCTTCGGTAATTCTAGGTGCCATATTGCGCATGTGCCAACTAAAACTTGAATTCTTAATGAATTACACACTTTGTCCGTGTTGAAGTCATAATGAGTTGCTTTGTGGGCGGGAATTACACAAGGCACGAATAGCGTGAATTTCCATACAGTGCTGTACAGTACGGTCGAGAAAAATATGGTTTATTTGGTAAAACGTGTCCTCCTGTTTCGTTCATAATGAGTAAGTTTCGACCTCGTCCCCAGGGGTCCCTTTTGTCATGCGCTGGAAATCGGGACCCCTGGCCAGGTCCAACAACATTCCAGTTTTGAATGGCTTTGTAAACACAATTGATTGAGACCACAACCAATCAGATTTGTCAGACTTGACTCTGGGCATGCGCAGAGTGACGGGAAGTCTGTGAATCGCGGACTTCCAGTGTTGGACCTGGCCAGAGGTCGCAATCCCCATCAATGACCAAAAGGATCACTGCCTCTGGGAATGAGATTGAGTAAGTTTGTGGACAAAACTCTCAAGAGAACCATTTAAAGCTTACAAAAAATCGCTCTCTTCACTCGCCTCATCAGACATCATAATGGAATTCTTCAGCTCGCAGGATTTCTTTGACCGGAAGTCACACTGCCACCCAGGAAACCAATCATGACTAAGTTCTAAAGTACCTTTTGTTTCTTGACCAATCAGAGAAAAGTCCAGATTCTGGAGTAGCAACAGACAAATAGTCAAGTAATTGTATCAGACGTTCCTTCCCCCCGCAACAAAACAAATAAGGATGCCTGATTGTAGGTTAAAATTATCCTTGGCTAAATCAGTGAATGAGCCCCCTCAAAGACTGACTAAATTTACTTGCAGTTTCCATACGTGCCACAGTGTCTACATTGGTCATTACATTCCTATTTTAAATGACGCTAACTCGGAAATGTTTCAGGTGAATAGATTTGTGAACTTCTTGTTCTCTTCAATAGGGGAGAAAATAAAGAAGTGGCCAAGGAGATCAATCTGTTTCCCTCTTTAAAGCTTAATAGGAAACACAAAATAGTTTGAAAACAGCACACAACATTTTTGACCTGAGCTAGGGATGATTCCAAAAGATATGCAGTAACAAAAGCGTTCTTTGCACTAAAAAGGGAGAACTAATATTACCTATCACCCGTTAAGACGAGAGTGTGGTATTGCACACATGGAACGGATTTATCATGCTAATACTAGAATGCATGCATCTCACATGTTGTGTTCTACCACAAGGAAAAGCACTTAACATTCGTGTGTTGTTGTGTATGAAATGTATCAACAGCTCTCTTGAGACTGCTTGAAAATCGTTTTGAACCTTTAGGTTTCAAATACATGCAATTGTGGTACATAATAGCAGTCTCACTCTTCCAGTCAATATGCAAAGTGTCTGAATAAACAGTTCTCCTACTATAAATGCTTACCTGGCTTCAGGCGATAATCCACTAGTCAAAGTAAACCCCCCCCCCCCCCCCCCACAACAGGATATAGGTGGGGATTAGTTTTAATAGCGTGCAAAAAGTGACAAATGCATATGTTGCTTCTTATCATGCATATCATTTACCCACGGCCAATCTTTTCCTTGGAGACGCTGTAGCTTTACTGCGAGAAAGCTACACGTTTCTGTAGAGAGGTTCTTACATGTAAACTATGTAATTTAGCTAATTAAACATGTTCAGTCTGTTAACGAATTTGTTTCATTTGAGTGTGCTTGAAAGGCAGAGGAGCAACAGTCTAGCTATTACAAAAATTAAAAGAATGAGTATACGGAAGTTGATTCTCAACCAAGCTGGCTTGCCTGGCATTACAAAGGATGAATTAAAAAAGATTGGTATTTGCCATGTCACCGTCAAAAATGCAGCTGTTTGCATGACCAAAGTGGGCCATGTCAATACCCTTTCCATCAAGAAGATAAAGGAGAAAAAAGAAATTTAAGAAACCAAAGAAAGTTACTGCTGATGTTTCAGATAGCATGTTTCAAGAGCTCGGCATTGTGATACCTATTGCATACCATAAGTATACTAGTGTGGGGTGACTGCATGCAAGTTCATCAGAAATAGATTTATTTTGTGCATTCAAAGATTTTTTTCAAGCTTTAATGTCTGTAATTCATTCCACTGGTTAAAGGATCATTGTTTCATCATTATCTGCAAACACATTTGAACAAAATATTTCTAAATTAAATTGTCTATCCATCCACAATCCAATTGCTAACATTTTTGATGCCGTATTGGATGTTGTTTCACTTCAGTGAAAAGTCGAAAGAGCTTGGAGGTAAATCAAGTTTTTCACATGCCAAGTATTAAATCTCAGTGGAGACGCTTCATGTGTCATGTTCAAACAATATAATCTGCTTCCGAAAATAGAAAGTAATTTTGCCCTCTATTGCATTATGAGGCTTACTAGCAATCTCTATCATAATGATGGTGTTTGTACTTAGAATCGATACCAAAGAGGGGTTAGGGCTGAAGCTTGAAGGAGAAAGTACCGTCACGATTAAATCAGTATCTCTAGTCACACCATAGGTAACCCAAGCTCACTGTGGCTAGAAAATGGAAATAAAAATCGATGAAACTTACCATGTGGTAAGTTGTTGTTGTCCTTAATATGTACACATAGTTTTGGGGAAAAATAGTCTTCATCACCTTTCCTCCATAGTAAAGAAACAATGAAGCATAAAGCTTTGCATCGAAAGTTGACATGAAACTTTGAATTTACTTCATGTAAGTAGATGTGAAATGCCACATTTTGTGACGTCTTACATAAAACAAAACAAAAGTCGTAAACAAACTCTTGAGAGTGCGCAAAACGAACTGGAAATTACCTTTAAAATTCTAATAAGGGCAAATAGTCAAAAACCCTTTTTATTTTTAATAAAATATGTATGTATGTATGTATGTATGTATGTATGTCTGTCTGTCTGTATGTATGTACATGTATGTATGTATGTATGTATGTATGTTTGGTTTGCCTCCGGCCAGTTGGGATTCTTAACAATGTTATGTTCAATATTTGAGTTATTTGTTTCAGTTGTTTGCTCGGCCCCACTAGCACTTGTGCTATAAACACTCCTGAGGGTAAATAAAGGTCTTATTATGTATGGTTCAATCGTTAAAATTGCCTGATGAGTGTGGTCCTTATACCATACGAAACAGTTCTGTAGCAATAAAACGATGATTACTCGTGAAACCTGAACTTCTCTGAAGTTATAGTTAATGCTCCTCAATCGTGTTGTGCTCCACAAAATACGTTCTACTTAAAAGAAGAATATGTATGTATGTGTGTGTGTATGTATGCATGTATGTATATCTGAAGGCATGTGATGTTAGAATGTTGAAAATTCCAAAACATCTGTCATATTCAAATCACCAGTATCAATTTCGAGACTATTCCATGAAGTCAGTTAAAACAGAATTAAAGAATTAAAAGAGGTGTACCAAAGGAATGAAACGGTGCAAACAACTATCATGTTTGTCTCAAGAAACTTGAAAACGTCAATGAAATAAGAGAATTAGATGTGAAAACTCAAACTTATGGTAATTATGCTTGACAAAGCAGGGTTGCCATGGAAACAGGGCAGAGTCCCAGAAATAACTCCTTTTTTTCTCTCAGCTTTTCCCATCTAACTTATACACTCAGTAAACAGCCTGTCTCATTGTATTTTGATTACTTTTCTTGATATTGACATTTAAATTTAAAGTTTCCCCCTTACCTTCCAGTCCCCTGGGGCTAATTTTAACTTCTTACAAATACTTAAAATTTAGTTTCAAATCTACAGCAGGGAAATTAATTTTATAGTTTTGTATACGGGAAATAGTTTTATATAAGGGAAATGTATGTATGTACGTATAGATACAAACATACATTTCCCTTATATAATTTACTCTGGTATCATTGATTGTTTGTTAAATGTGCGTCTGGTTCTAAAAAACTCTACTAACAAGCAATTAAGACTTTGACTGGGGGTGCATAGTAGGTCATTTATCTTAAAGTGTTTCTTAGTAAAAAAAGCCTCAACCAAGGGCTGAACTTTGCAGGGATGTTTAAAAGACTTCACAATAAAACATGAGCATGGAAAATATAACATCTGAAAAACAGGCCATTGCCAGTTGCTTCCCATATGCGCCAAATAGGTCCAAGTTGACCTAACAGCCACTGGCTAACAAAATCTTCCCATGACCTGATTTGTTTATCCATAAAAGGCTAAGAAGACATACATGTATGGGACATTACAAAGATAGTTTTCTTTTTGTCTAAAATTAATAATTGTACATTATTGTACATTGCTAAAAGAGAGATTGAAAAGTGGCCAAAATTGCACTGAAAATCAGCCTCGGGGGACCCCTAAGGGGCTAATATCCAGAAATCAGCTGAAACTTTGGCATATTACATAAGTCAACATAAAAACATTGTGTAACAATTTTAAGCGAAATCGGCTGACCCTCATTTCCAAGTCTGCAACAGTCTCTCAGGCAGAATTAAACCCGTGTTTTGCATACAAAGGTTGTCCCACACAAGCCTAAAAGCGAATGCGACAATGCCAATTACTAATATATAGATTTATGCCAGACTAAAAGCGTAGCTCCTTGGCCACGTTGTTAAGAACCCGATTAAGCTAACCCAGGAAAAGGTGCAATTTTGATTTGAGTTCTGTACCTTTGCGGTGAGGTTTTCTGTTTTGAGCTTTATAGACACAAAACAAAGCAGGAAAAAACATTTGTATAAAGAAAATGTTATAATTTGGATAAATTTTAATCCTAGGCTAGCATTAGCCAGCTTCCAAACAATCCTGAACTGTTTTCAACAAGTTAACCTAACATGAGCCCATGATCCAATCGAAAACCAGTATTTGGTCAGCGGTCAACTTAAAAAAAAAAACATGTGGCCTTGTTGAGTTGTAGACTTGAGCCCGGGATATGGTCACGTGATACTGGTCAGCAGATACCTTATTTTGACAGGTGTCAATGGCTCATAACATGGATGTCCAATATCAGAGAGGTACATGGTAAACCAAGGCTGCATTTCTCTATCAACCTATTATTTGGAGTATCGCCATTGTCGTCGTCGTCGTCCATACGCATCCACGAGCAATACCACTACCCATGATAACCATGAGAAAATCAATACAGTACATGGCTTTCTTTTTCCTTTATGGTTATGGGGCTCCGCTTGGTGGCCCTTCGGGCTGCTGAAGTTCCGCTAGTATGGCTAGTGGTAGTTTGGTGTTCCTTGGTTAAGGTTAACAGTGTTTCAGGAAGGAAAAGCATAAATACACGTGCTTGTGCTCTTTCCTTCTTTTGTGATGAAATGCCTTCGATCAAGCAACCATTGGCCAGCATTACCCATAATATCTTTCGACTTTGTCACGTATGCTTTTACACTTTTGTAGGACAACCTTTCTTGAAACAGCTGTATAATAATTTGCGCTTACTCGCTGAAATCTTAAGCTAGTGAGTAAATGACTTCATTTTCCCTAGGTCCACCCTCGGTTGTCCTATCGGTCAGTTTCCAACACGAGTTATGGTGGACCGTGAAATCCAAAACTTACACACAAAGTAAACAGCCTTTGGTAAACTAGTAAGACATTACTAGTTTCTTACTAGTTAACTAGTAAGACATTAACAACATTAGCTTTCTTTGTATTCTTTGTATTCATTCATACATATATAGCACTATAATTTTATATTGTCAAACACTTTTATCATGAGCCCCTGGCTCGGGGGATTGGGAGACCACCCCCTGTGTAATCTTGACATTAAATAAATTATCTTATCTTATCTAAAAAGGTCTTGAAAAAGTATGGAATAATCTAAAAGCCTGCTCATTTCTATGGCAATAAGAGATTTTAAATCAACGCCTTCTGCAACCAAGAATGGGTGATGTGTGACGGATCAGCTGGTGACCATCAATAGTGGTCAGTGCTAAAGTAGAAGTCAAAAGAAAAGCAAGGCTTGAGAGATTTCCTGAAATCATGGTGTAAAATAAGTCTGGTTGAGTTTTCCAAGCGTCAAAACTCAATAAATCCAATCAGGTAATGCCAAAAAGCTTGCTGAGAAAATTAAAACCGCATGTCAATTAACAGATTAGATTTGTTAGCGGATGAATATTCCGCTACTTTGTCAAATTTTTTGTTTCTCTCTGTTTCCCGAGATTACTTTTTCAATAGAATTATGATAATATGGAATAGTATTCCTGAAGATATCAAAGTAGCTAAAACACTTTGTTCTTTCAAATGCCAACTCAAATCTTTTTACTTTAAGTGATTATATAATGTTTTTGATGGGGACAATGCACATTCTTTTAAGATTATTTATCTCAAGTGTCGCCGTGTAAATATTCTTAGAGCTTGCTCTTCTTAGTATTAATGTAGGGCACGATTTATTACCTTTTCCCTTTTTTTCTTCCACTTACATGTACTACATTGATATTTACAGTACATTATTAATATTTAATTGTAGTTTTGGGTAAGGGGTTGGTTTTCTACATTTTATGGGGTTGGATTAGTTGGGTGAACCTAATAGGGGACTAGGTGTCCTATTGTTCTCTCGCCTGTACATTGTACAAATCTATAAATAAATAAATAAATAAATAAATACATAAGTGCCCACAACTTTTAAGGAAACATCCCACCCCAAATGACCACTTCGCGTTCATACTGTTTTAAAGCGGGACTTAAAATAAAAGCCCTAACAAACTATACATTTTCTGAAAGCTTAATAAATAAAGATTACCATACCGTACTAATTGAAAAAAAATATATAAATGCCGTAAAAATATAGTGGTCATTTTGCAAAAGTACATGGCTTGCAATATTCAGTTCCTCTGCAGTCAGAAGTGATCAAAATGAAGATACAAACATTGTGTCAAGTTCTTAACACCTTTGTCTCAAAAACTCTGTTGACGAATTTTTATATCTTGCCTGATTTGTTTTTTACGCCCAGTTAAACTTTGGGGTTCGAAAAAATATTACTAATTCCTTCATTTGCGCATAACTCTAGAAAAAAACAGAAAAAAACCAAAAACGCCAACACGGTGTTTGAGCTACATTATATAGGAACATTCTCCTCAAATTTGAATTAAAACAGTTGAAAATCCGCTGCATACAAACTTAAAACGTGCAACCAGTTTCTTGAGAATATAGTTTTAAAAAAAAGGGAAAAAGGTAACTGGGACAAATACAACCAGGAATAAGATGCAAAGCCAAACGAGCAAAGGGAGGGAATCACACAACTACCACTGACTCAAGTGAAACAGAATGTCAAAAGGAAGTAATGCTTGCCAAGATGCGAGCAGCTGGGTAAGTATGGTAATAAACTGGATAGGAGACAATACAAATTGCTTTCTGGTCTATATGATCAGTACTGACAGCACGAAAATATTGTGGCATGGTCTGGTCATGACGAAATTGTGTGTTGAAACAAGGATGGTATGTAAGATGATAATGGTGTGTTGACAGATTGTCACAGTGACTTGTCAACATTCCATTAACAGCATTTGGTGAATAAAACACGATTTTGCCCATAACTTACCATAGACTAATATCTGTACGTCTAAGTGCAAGTAAAGTGATTGAAAGAGCAGTGCATATGCAACTCAAGCCTTTCTGGAGCTTCATCATCTACATGTAATGAATCAGTTTGGTTTCTGTCAAGGTCGATCAACACCTCTTGCCTTGACACAATTTACTGATGAAATGCTTGCAAATATGGATAATGGTCCCTTAAATGCAGTCATACTGTAGACCATACAATTTTAATTCATAAACTCAAAGCTCTGGGCATATTGGGGGGGGGGGGGGTAGCTTTGCTTGGTTTCAGTCTTATTTGACTGATCTCATTTTCAAAGAACAGTTATTGGTCAAGCAACCTCCTGCAGTAGACATTTCTCTGATGGAGTACCACAAGGATCTATTCTTTAACTTGGTTCGCTCCTTTTCTCTATTTATATCAATGACTTGCCAACATGCTTAAAGCACACATCTCAGTGTTACGCTATTTGCCAACAAATGCTGAATGAGGATCTGGCTAGAGCAGCACAGTGGAATCCCATAAACTTACACTAAAAGTAGCCGAGTCTAAGTTTATGATAATTGACAGCTCATAAAGGCTGAAGTCCATCAAGAAATTTCACTTACATGTATGTCCAGGATTGAACGCAGGTATTGTTTAATTAGTACTTCATATTTGACAGGATTATTTGAAATTTTCATACTACTTCATATTTGACTAAATTGGGTGTGTTTAGGTGACTTTTTACCAATGAGGACACTTTGTGATGCTTATCATAAGGAATTTGAATCTCATTAGCATTCAATCCTGGACATAGCTGACAAATTTAGCCTACAAATCTGTGAGGAGTTCCTTGACAAGACAGATTGTTACAAAAACTTGGGAGTTATTTTAAATGAAACCCTAACTTGGAGTGATCATGTTAACTACATTTCAACCAGAGTAAATCAACGACTTGGCATTCTGAGAAGGATCAAACATTTACTGCCAATGCACACCAGAGAACTTTACTTTAAATAGATGATCTTGCCTCTCTTGGATTATAGTGATATTGTGTGGGGAGATAAACACAACAAAACTTTAATGGCTAAAGTGCAGTTATTGCAAAACAAAGCTGCTAAATTAATCTTTGACTAAGCTAAACACTCTTTTGCGACAGAGGTAATTAATGAGCTTGACTGGCTAGTTTTGTCAGAAAGGTGGCGGCAACACCGGCTTTCCTTTGTATTTAAATGCATGCATGGGCTGATCGACTGGAATTTTAATTTTACGCACTCAAGAGAAACCCACCCTTATAACACTAGACACAAAGACAACATTCAGATGCCCAAATCTCAGTGCCAGTGGGGTAACAAAGACTGAGTTATCAAGCGATACACAAATGAAACAGTCTTCCAATGTCTACGAGAAGTTAAAATAGCCTTGATTTATTTAAGAACATTGTGTATATTTTGTATCTAATTTTAATATTTTATCTTAGATTTTTATTGCAATTGTATGCTTTTTAGTTTGTTTTAAAACAATTTTTTAGCAACTGTATATTTACCTACATGTATAATTTTTACTCAGGACCAGCCTCAAAGCCTGAGGGTGAGTTTGCCTCCTGGCTAAAGATATTTCTTCTTATTATTATTATTTTGAAAGGTTTTTTTTTTTTAAACAAAGATAGGAGCAAGGTCTATATTGCTATCGTAATTTTTTTCCCCAAAATGGTCACATTTGGGGTGGGATGCTACCTTAACACAGATAACTGTGGCTTAGGCTTAGTACATTATACTGATAAAAGTCATCATTCATGTAGAGGTCCCACTTTTGAAAAAAAATCCAATTGTTTGGAGACTATGTCAGCAAAGATGACAAGGACATTTTTTAGAGATCACGTTAAAACGTCATAACTTCACTTGCATTTAAGATAAAAAGATAGTTTTTAGTTCTGTGGAAAAAAGAGTTATGTCATTGGTGGGTTTCAATCCATCTACTGTTAGCCAGATCAATCTGTTAGAGTTCTGTTTGTTGATTTCGTTTATGACGTAGATAAGTTGTTTGTAAGGTGCCAGTACTTATCGACATTTGTTAAAAGGTGTTTGTCTAAAGTTAGTGTACCAACATTCCAGAGTAACTTGTCAAAAAAAAAAGTTTGTACTTTAGGTTCTTGCTGAAATGCTTCTCATATCATAGTGGTTTTTGACAGCAAAGGTGGCAACAGAATAAGAACATGCTATTCCATGAAACAACCTATCAGATGTGCTTATCTGACAAGGATATTAGTTTTTATTTATCTGTGGAATGATACTTCACGTTTGAAAACATCATTCTTACATTTTTCCCCAGATATTTAACAATTATTCCATGCATGTACATTGGATATGAGATGGTAAATAGCCAACGAGGCCCATAGGGCCGAGTTGGCTATAACCAATCTCATATCCAACAAGCACCCTCATTAACCTCGGTACGGTTGTATACTTGGAAATTAAAACTAAATTTTATTGGTTTTAATTTTACAAAACAACCGGAAGTTGATGTGGCAACAACCAACAGCAAGAGAAAAATGAAATAATGTTATTAACTTCTGAAAAAAATGGAAGAGGAATGATTTTGTTTCATTCAAGAAGCAAATTTTCATATCATGGATAAAAAATTACTAATTTAATTATCAAAATTAATAGTCATGTTGTGTTTCGGAATAGCACTTTCTTATTAGGTTGCCACTGTAGGTGTCAACAATTAAACCAGTTCAAATACACAATGATATCGATTAATACAGCCAAGAAGCGCTTCAACTTGATCAATATTATATCCTACGAATGAGTCCCCTCAAAGACTAACTTTATTTGCGGTTTCTGTAAGTGCGACAGTGTCTGCAGCAATATCTAAGAAGTTTGTTTTGTCACGACATTACTAATTTTTATGCCGATAAATCAGAAATGTTTCGGGTGAATACATTGTGAGCTTCTTGTTCTCTTTCATAGGGGATAAAATAAACAAGCAACTGAGGAGATCCATTCATTTCCCTCTTTAAAGCTTAAAAAAAAAAAGTTTGAAACCGGCACATGACATTTTTACCTGAGCTCGGGATGATTCCAAAGGATATGCTGTCACAAAAGCGTTTTTTGCACTAAAAAGGAAAACTGATTCTACCTGAAATATAACTGCTATTGCCCATTTAGACGAGATTTTGGTATCACACGCATGAATCTGAACTTGAGAACGGATTGTATCATGCTGACAATGCTAGAGCGCATGCCCCTTACATGTTGTGTTCTACTTACTACAAGGAAAAGCACTTAATGTCGTGTATAATTGTGTATGAAATGTATCGTTTACCTAACATATAGTTAACACTACCACTAATCAATCTGCACATGTGCTTCAACCAAATTGCTTTTGTTCTTAAGAGAATAGCACCACTAGGATAACAAGAGAATATCGGAACCATGTATAGTTTTGTGATGTTATCCAAACAGTAAGGTACAGTGTAAGTGTATTAAGTTTTATGTAGCCATCAAAGGTACCTACCCCACCCCCTCAAAACAAGGCTAATTAATCAACTGGAATTAATTAATTAAAAACATTAAAGTCTATACCTTATTGCCATAGTGCCTTAATGCAATAGTGCTTTAGCGGCGTCAACCCCCAAACCATCCCAATAGTGCACTCTGCACTAAAAATGGTAAAGTGCTGAACAAAGAATACATGTATCTCTGGAAATATTGAAGCAATGTTCTTCAAAATTGGCACCAGAAATTTATAGGTGTACATCACAAAAGAAATCAAATGACACACATACATGTAGTGTCGTTGCCATGGAAACTCTCTTGGGCTCGACCTCTTTCTGTCAAAAACCAAATATACTAATTTCCATCCTTTAAAATGAGAATGAGGGTCCTGCATGGGAACAGGCATGGTTCTCACACATTGTCTTAATTCTCATCATCAGATTGGCTGGAGTGGAGAGTCCTTGGTTTTAATTAAGACATGACCAGCAGCAA
This sequence comes from Catalaphyllia jardinei, assembly GCA_022496165.2. Classification (NCBI taxonomy): domain Eukaryota; kingdom Metazoa; phylum Cnidaria; class Anthozoa; order Scleractinia; family Caryophylliidae; genus Catalaphyllia; species Catalaphyllia jardinei. Next base: position 23,888,684 of record CM042749.1, read on the forward strand.
AAGTGTTGTCATGGCAACAGCATGACAGGTGTCATTTTATTTCTGTTGTGATGAACATTTGTGGTGCCAAGTTTGTAGAGCGCTGCTTCGATATTATCAGATATGTTCTCTATTCAGTATTTTACCATTTTAGTTGCAAACCTTGTGGTGTCATTCATCACTTTCCTAATTTGCACAATAAAAGAGTCAATATCTCTAAAACAAAAAAGGTATTCAAAAAAGGAAAACACCATTCTTATTTATTAAGAAAAACCGTTCAAATAAGCAACAATTGTTTTTCATTTCATAGGCACTCTAAACATGACTGTTTTGAGTTAAAGTGCCACTAGCCCCCAATTTTTTTTTCCTAATATAGATTTCCTTTTCCTCCTGATCACCACTGCTAAAAAATTAACATTGCAGCTAATTTCGTTAATTTTAAATGAACTTTCAAAGTTTATCAATTTGCCCTTTTCCATGTTCACAACCAAAGAATAGCTGAGAATGGGACAAGTTGGCTTTTGACGTAATTTTGGAAAAAACAGTGTTTGGTTTCTGAGAAGAATTTTGCAAACATGCGATAGTGTGTGTCAAATAATTGCAGAATGCAAGGAATATGTGTTGTTGGAGGCTGCAGCAATACAGGCTGTGTAGGATAGAGTATCCCTCTTCATTCAATACCTCTATCCCAATGAAACTTGACCAGAAACAAGAAAAAGACTAAAGTGGGTTGACTTAGGTGAGGCCAAAGCCAGGAAGCCACCGAGGATTTCTTTGATTTCGGATTCACCGCTATGTTAAAAACCTAGAGATTTTCATGGCCTGTGTATTCTTCTCTACCTCTGGTGGAAAGCTTGACTCTTAGTCCACGCTATCACCTGCCATCACCATTACAAAAAATGTAACGTTAGAAAAGCTGGTAAAATATTAAAATTAGTGATAGGATAAAAATTTGGAAAACAGCACAAAAAACTACAATTCTACTCCGGCATACTCCAAGTTTAATCATTAATTGTCCCATACTGTTTACACGAGGATATGAAATCCAGCATTACATGAGCCAAATTTTAAGTGATTTTTTGCAAAATGATTCTCTTTTGGTTTAAAATGCACAGATCATGCGTATGGTACATATGGTTTGAAGCGTTAATGCGTGTGTGAATCGTTTGAAAAGCTTAAAATGTGCCTTTTTTAGCAAACATGCCAATGGAGCTTGGAGCCTATTGTTTGTATGGTGTAGGTAAAAACAGACTTGCAATTTTGACCTTGTTCAATGCAAAAAGGTAACTGCCGAATGTTTTCGTTTGAAAACAGCTAGATTCAAGTGATCTAATTTGGGCCTCACAATACATGTATGTTACAACGTAAGCCAGCTAAATAACTTAATGTTGCCATTTAGCAAGGTTTAATTTCACGGAACCTATTTTCAATATCTTGTCAGTCGAAGGATTTTCAATGATTTACTTCCACATGTAGTATAAAATATGCAAATTTGTGTAGCTTGTGTTCCTACACAGTAATTAACTATGCATATACTATGGTCGGCCAACACTCCCTAACAACACGAATCATTATCTCACCTTTAGATGTTGTTTGCCCAGAGACCTCTATTAAGTTAAAACTATTTTAAATCATTGATCTGAAGAAGTAGGCAGGAGTAGACTATGACTGTATTGCCTTTTAAGTTGTATTTCAGGGGAAATCAATGTCTGAATCTAAAAATGGTTTGACACTCTGAAATCTGCACATTCCTTTAAGTCAAATTACCAACTTTGTGTTCATTGAATCTTTAAGAGCTGTAACTTAGCACTTCAGTCGCTATTTTGTACCTTAGTTTATAACCCAACTGGACTGACAAATTGTTGATCCTGATCCTGGCCTGCATTTCGAAATGGAAAAAATAGACATCATAGCCATCTAAATTGTTAATATACTCTGAATTGAAATGCTACATGATACAGTTCTTTCACTTAAAACTATTGTCCATTTTTGATAAAATTTGGATCACAAATAACTCAAAAATGTTTTCACAGCCCTCAAAGCTTAGTCAAAAGTCTCTTGGGTGTTTTAGCCTGGTTTCCAAAGTGACATAACTAATAGCCCAAATCCCACCCTATGCAGTCGTGAACATAAATATTATGTGTTCAAAGATCTGAAGAAACAGAGATTCTATCGATCCAGATAATTTTTTCACTGAAGTAATCAAGGAAACTTGGGGGCATTAGTGGCACTTTAAAAATAATGAAAATTACCCTGAAAATGCTGTGTTCCATAACCAAGATAAGGCCACCCCTAAACAGAGTAAGCAAAAAATACACAACATACATTGGTGCATTTCTTGCAATAGGAGAGTCCAATATTGATGGGTTGTGGGTTACAAGTAAATTGTCATGAGCACAAGTGCGGGTAAATAGTTCAGGGTGAAAAAGGTGGTCGAGAAAAATGTAGGTTGATTATAACAGTGTAGATTGCAGTTGAAAAGTATTGTCTCAAGTACATTGTTACAACAAAATTCACTTTAGAGTAACCTTTAGCACCACAATTAGCGGAAACCTCAAACGGCAAACTGCTAGAAGTCATGTGACAAATACTAATACTTAATTTTGTAAATTTTTGTAAATGAAATGATTAAGTAAACATAATTTACAATTCAAGTCTAAAAAATAATAAAAAAATATCAAGAGCTGTCATAAGAATTTCCTGATGTGTCTTGCAATATTATGCATGGGCATAGCCAGGATTTTTCAAAGGGGTGGTCACACTGAGTCACACAGAGGGTACTACCTGAATATTGTAGGTTGTTTGCTTACAAAAAGGCTGCTTACAAAGGGGGGTCACGGGCACCCAGGACCCCCTTTGGCTACGCCCTTTTTATGTAGATGATGAAAAGCAGCTTTACACACTGTCTTAAGCAATGTGCATCACTAAGCTGAGGTTGTATCAAACCAGGGTCCAAAAATTCTTGCAACAGCAACAGCAACCGCAACAGGAGCAATGCTAACATCACCGGTGAATAACTCCTCAGGCTCAACTTTGCTAAGTTGAACAATTCAGTTTTGTAGTAATTCAATTTTAACCAATCAGTAATCATCCATGCTCTGACTGCCAAGTAGATTTGTGTATCATCTGCATATGTGGGTACCACAGGGAGATTACCTCACCCCAAATAACTTGCAAGAATAGATAGTAATTAGAGGGCTATCAAACATGAGCTTTAATGAACACCATGTACTAACTTGATACTGTCAGAGAGATAACCCCCTGAAAACACATGCTGGAAAACAGTTGGAAAGGTACAATTCAAATCACTTCAAAGCTGGTCCTGTAATGCCATGAATTGATTGTACATGATTTAGTAGGATTTTGTGATCTAACATGTCAAAAGCTGCATCAAGATCACCAAAAACTACATGTGTAAAAGTGTCATGTGTTCCTGGTTCATATTGAAAAGTATACCATTCTGGACTGTTACGAGTGCAGTCTCGGTACTACGGCCTTTCCTATATGCAGACTGAAGCAGAGGATAGACACCAAGATCCATAATGTGATTGTACATCTGGTCCAATACAGCATGTTCTATTAGTTATAATAGAAATTGAAGGATACTCACAAGTCATAGGTTTTTGACTAGTGGATCAAGGCCAGTCTTCTTTAGGAGGGTGTTTACAAGGGCTTCCTTCCACTCAGCAGCGAAGTAGCCCATTGAGAGGAATGAATGTACTACGTGTGTGATGACAGGGAGGAGTACATTAAGACAAAGTAAAGTTGGCATAGGGTCTATCAGACAAGACTTCTTAGGTGGCTACTGGAAGAGATTCCTCGTTCCAAGTTGAAATCTTATGGCAATCACGCTTTTTCTGTTTCTGCACCTAAGCTGTGGAATGACATTCCTGAGGCCATAAAATGTAGTGTTGATTTTAACGCTTCTGTTGATTTTAATGCTTCTGTGCCCTAGAGCTTTTGTATAGGGTGATATAAAAATTGTCATTTATTATTATTTATTTTTATTAGTTTTCATGCTTCCTTTCAATGACGACGCTTGATATAAATCCACCATTTTTTAACATGTGCATCTGTGCGTGCTCTCTAATCATGCACATGTGCAGAGACAATAAGAAGGCATGCATGCGTTTTAGGGCCCAGGTGGCGATTTGTGTCTGAAGGTAGAAAAAATAACGAAGGGCATTTTTAACTTTGGGCTGCCGTTGGGAAGCCCAAGTAATTAGCAGTTAAGGTGACGGTGCACTTTCAGGGGTGTCTAGCGTGCAAGCGATGTAGATATTTAAACCCCTATATCAAATTAAAGCTTCTAGGACTGGCTATCAAGCTATACCAAACATTTTGAAAAAAAATGAATTGTTGAATTTTTCACGACTCCTAAATGTGATACCCTGTGAGCAGTTAGTTTCTCCTACACCAAACAAGAGGGAAACCACAGCGAGCAACCGTCTGCTTTTCCATCTAGCATGCGCGAGTTCGTCAAGCCCCGCGTGATTCATTTGATGTCAATTTCATTTGTCAGATCAAACTTGAATTTCGTTTGGAATATTTGCTGGCTTCCGGCGCCAGGCCGGGGTGAGAATTTCACAGGTTTACTGATTTGCATAATCTGTCATATAATCTGTCAAAGAATGGTCATTTCTTTCCACTCTGGCAACATTACCTTGCGGTGTGATTGGACAGAGAAATGAATTTAAAAGGCAAGGCAAATCATGCTTGTTAGCGACCTTGGCAGATTATGCAAATTGGTACACCTGTCAAATTCTCACGCCACTGTGGCACCAAAAGTGAGCAATAATCCAATCAAAATTCGTGTTTGAAATCAGGCTTGATTTGAATTTTGCATCATTCATCTAACGACTGGACTTTGATTACTGCACGGTGGGCTCGCTTAAACACAGCAGTTGTGCTGTTGAGCACATGCGTGCGAGCCTGAACCGGCTTTTAAACTAGTTTGACCAGTTCAAAGTTAATTTAGTCGTCCCTGGCGCTGGACAGCGGTTAGCTCAAAGGGACGAACAGTTGCTCGCAGTGGTTTCTCTCTCGTTTGGCAAAGGAGAAACCAACTGCTCGCAGGGTAAAATGCGAGCGCCCGAATCACCTTTTGAGCATTACATATCAAAGCAAATTTTGTTTTTCGCTTATTTAAAGTCTTCCTCCATTTCCGGGGCCAAAGCGCTAAAAAAACATGTCTGCGATTTGCCATATTCAATTTCAGTGAAAAGTTACAGAACGTTTTTGAAATAGGATTACAAAATATGGAGTGATTGTACAAAAATCGCTCTTGAAATAAAAGTATTTAGAAACAAAAAATTTGCAGACACATTTTTGTTGTTTATATGTAAAACTAGTTACTGTCTGAGAGCAATTGAACAAATTCCCTGACTTGTAGCACTTTTAAGTGTCCCCTTCTGGTGAAAAAATTGTTTCGAGAAAACAGCGCTGAAAACTTTGCCAAACAAACTCAGCCTACAAACACAGTCAACTGGGTTCTCAGATACAGTCTGTAACTGAGCCAATCAGCGCTTGGAAAGTTTACTTCTGTTGGCTTCCTGGTTAAATTTACCAGCGTATAAATCCTCAATTAACCCTTCGTGTTTCACATTGTGCTCTAAGCGAAGAGAATATTTTTGGCTGCTCATTTTTTTCTTGAGGCTGTTGGAGCAAAATGCGGAAGATAACAAAGGGAATGACCGCTAGAAAGCAAACTAAAGCGACTAGGCAGGAAAAACAAGTTCAGTAGTAAAAGAAAACGCAGCAGCTTCAAATGAACCGATAAACTCTAGAGAGAAAATCATTATGGCGATTTCAGAAATTTGGGCATGTTTCACTTTTTCCTTTGATAATATAGGTGATATGCTGATGTTGAAAGAAATACTTTTTGATTAATAAGAAAGCCTTTCAAGTCCAATACCACTGCAATATTCGGTAGGATGAACTGAGCCATACAGGAATTGAGCCATTCCTTCATGCCAAATGGCAAGAACTCTGTCCTTTGTTTATGACAGATTCGACGGAAACTCTTCAGCTGATATGTTGGTGAAAAGCATGTCGGATTGGAGAAGAGGCAAGCCAGCCAGAAAGAACATATACTATCATTACAGCGCCTTTGTCAATTAACACTCTCGACTTGATCTTTTGCTGGCTTGATCCCAGATAGCCATAGCTTCAACTTTCTGCTAACTTTTGCTTGTTCATTCATTGCTGTATTTTCATTTTTCGTTCGCTTCTTTCACTTCTTCAAACTGGTCCATGGACATTTCCATGGTCTAGGTTTATTCATACCTAAAATAATTACACCAAGGAAGATGCTTGCATGGTGGCTGATCGAGTGAGTAGCCAGTTCTAATCCTGCGAAAGTCATTGCATAACATCATAGGGCTGTCAATCAAGGGGTAAACTTTCACTTCTGGCGTAAATGTGAAACTGCGATTTCTCCGCCAAAATTTAGTCTTTTTCAATATATTTTTAAAAAAATTAAAGATCACACTTTGACCAATATTTTGACTCAAAAATCCAGATTTGAAGAAAATTAATGACCTGAAGGTGCACGGTAACCTTAATAAGGGCCTGGTATGTTTAATGGAGGATTCACTTCCACAAAATAAACAATCACTATCTTGTTTGATACCAAAGCAGCATAATCCTTTTTTGGTGACTATAATTCTCTGTAAGAATTTGTAATGGCATTCTTTTAATTTATTTCCTCTACAAATTTGTTAGGCCAATTTGAAGATGTGTGCCCATTTAGAGGAATTTAAATTTATAGTATAACAGCAGTTGTAGTACCAAGGCACTCTCGTCTTAGCTCTCACAATTCTTTTTCTGTATTGGCACATGAAGTTTGATCATGTTGGTCAAAATACTGTTATAGTTACATAAAAACATGTCATCTCCCTCCAGGGTGAGATGCAATAATTCTTCAGATTGTTCTTCAGAGGTGGGAAAGTCATTTTTTAATGAATCCAGGTCAACCGCTTGGAGCTTCCTGTAAGTAACAACCTTTGTAGTCCAGTGTTGGAAAGTTTTAAGGTGTCATGGTAGGTGCATATTGGCAAAAAGGGAATTTTCTCGTTTTTGCCTTTCAAATTGAGAAGACTGTGATAAATATACTGCAAAAAGAATGTAAAAAAAGCTTTTTGCTTTTTAAGATAAAGAGAGAAACTATTTATGAATCTCATTAACCCCTGACAGAGCACTGACAAGTTCCTATCACCTCTAATTAAAATTCACTGCCGGTTGTCACATAATGTAATGCGAATTGTGGTGTGATTTTCATTTATAAAAGAGATGTGCATGCCAACTGTTCTGATCTGTTCATGATCTGGTTGTTTTTATCGCTAGCTAGCTATTGTTCTTCTTAATGTCTGGATGAAAATGCAAGAAAACTTCTTCACCATTTGTGTCTTCAAAGAAGCCAAAAAAGCGAAAATCTGGAATCAATGAATTCAGTGCAGAACAAGCAAGGTCTTTGGCTTTGAGTGACTGTGGCTCGTACTACACCATGATACCTAAACAGCACACGCAATTTGGGTCAGGTGCTCTCAAAATCCACTCAACTGGTGTAATTTCCGCTCACCCAGAAAGACGCCTCCCCTCCTCCAAAAAAACTCTGTAGTGATTCACAAATGTCTGTGTTTCAGTTTCTTGTAATCATGAAGGCCCAGCTTCAGTGCCATTTTGTGTTGGGCTTTCTTGTGTGGTCCATGTACCAGATGTCTTGTTAGGATCATGAATAGATTTACAGTTTTATCATCGTATTTATCATCAACTCTTGACACTCTTTGAAAATTTTCCACATTAATAATTTCCATAGTTTTAACTGAAAAACAGCTAAATAAACAGCTGGCACTACTGGCTCAACTAGAGCAGTATCACCTCCTACTTGTGTGACCATTAGGTAAATTTAATCACTGGAGAAAGCAATATTTCATTTTGTCTATACTTTTTACCATTATGTTTCGTATTATTGGCAAAGTTTTGGACATCTCGGAAGAAAAAAAAAGCAAAAAAAGCACTGGTAAGTTCTTGTTCAGAGATATTCTTGGCAAGATGGAAAGTACAAAGGAGTGTAGTCAATATGTGGTGGATCCAGGACAATTTGATGAGATTGACAAGTGATGACAAGATTAGTGTGGGTAAACATGAGTTTGCTGGGTGACATTTTGCTGAAGACCAACAGACTCCAGAGATCAAGTAGGTTGAGAGAGTCAGGGTTATCAAGAACATCAAAAAGCCAGCACAAGCTTCCAACACAAATTTTCAACATTGAAAAGAAGCTTGAAATATTTTTATCCTGAATAAACCTAAATCTGAAAGTGAAGAATGGTTATGGTTGGCAAAATGGTGCAAACTCACAAAGTTTATATTCATTCACATTCAATGCTGGTATTGTTATTCACAAATATATTTATTCACATTCAACGACGGAGTTTACGTTCAAGAAATATATTTATTAACATTTAACGGTGTATTCCGTTTTCATGATTATATTTACTCACATTTACGAGACATCTTCATTCACATTCAATGCGTTATATTCGTTCACACGCATGATCCAAATATTTATGCAACATTTTCTACACGCCACCTTTGCGCATAATTAGTTCCTAGCTCCTGCTCTATAATTGTTGAACGCAACATGGCTGGCAGAGGGTGACCAAAGTCATAAGACCCCAAACACAAGTGTGATATGGGCTAAGCTGGAGCTATGGACAGAGCTAACAGCTCAGGCTTTTCGATAATTGAACTAGACACTCTAGTGGAACGGTTTATGAGTGATCATGGGACTTTATGTCCCTTGGTGTCTGGACAGCTTCTTAGTACTGTGTCGCAAAATCTCAGACCTCAGGCCCCTCAAAAGTGGAAAAACTCAAAGCCATACAATGTTCATATACACCCTTTTAATAAGTCGTGGCGCCATTTTGAATATTAAATTTATGACGTCATTTGCGGAAAGTATCTGTCATCTTGCACTGACTTTATTACGTTGATCGCTGATCATCTTCTAAAGAAGAGTACAAGAAAATAGGCAGTAAATGACTGCACGTGGCTACTGCTGGTACTTAATATTTAGATCACTGCAGTAAATCAAATCATATTGCAATAAAAGGGGTTATAAAACGAGCTAATACGAAAAAGTTTTCGCGTAAAGTAACTGTCATCTTGCGCTGACTTCATTACGTTGATCGCTGGTCATCGTCTAATGAAGAATACAAGAAAATAGGCAGTAAATGACTGCACGTGGCTACTGCTGGTACTTAATATTTAGATCACTGCAGTAAATCAAATCATATTGCAATAAAAGGGGTTATAAAACGAGCTAATATGAAAACGTTTTCGCGTAAAGTATCTGTCATCTTGCGCTGACTTCATTACCTTGATCGCTGGTCATCGTCTAATGAAGAGTACCAGAAAATATAGGCAGTCAATGACTCCACGTGGCTACTGCTGGTATTATTTAGATAACTGCAGTAAAACAAATCATATTGCAACAAAAGGGGTTATAAAACGAGCTAATACAAAAACGTTTTTGCACTCGTAGCTTATTAAAAACATGCCGACTTGTTTGAGTTGTTTCTTGCACCGCGCAAAATATGCTGATCTACAAGTAATTTGTAAGATAAGACTTTCGGTAGTTTGAATTTAATATCTTACTTAGTTAGTTGGCTTTAGATAAAGGGTGCAGAAAAAAAAAACACTGTGATTTTGAAGTAAAATTGAACGGGAAAATTAAAACTTTGATTGTGCGGGTAATTGTGTGAGATTATTGACGAGCCAATGTTCTCGCCAAGTTCTAAGCGGGAAATTCTGCATTGACAATAGTACTGCCAAATTCATTTCACTAGTAGTTCAAATATACTTAGCAGGCTTAGCAATCGCCAATTCTTTTGAAAAAAAACTGCGTCTGACGCTAAAGAAAATCATGTTGTGTGACACGAACTAGACAAGTGAAGCCAAAATAATAGCAAAACAGACTGCCGCATCTTCATTTATAAATGAGCTCCTTTTTAAGAATACCCCTGCCTTGATTCAATAAAAATATAGCCTGATTATTTCTTCGCAAACTGCGTTAGGGAATTCTCGGAAGTTATTTTCAAAAAACACAACTTGAAAGTTTATGCAAATTATGTGCAATGTAGTTTGACTCATTGTTATTAGACTGTTGTTTTCACGAGTGAGTTTAGTCCAGTTTATCATGATTCGTCTTGGTTATCTCGAAAGAGATTATTCGCTCTTCAGAGGAGTTATAACTCTTGAAAAGGGTTCAAGATCGCAGCATCGCAGATATGGCTGGACAATTCACTTGGATCGCCACAACCAGTAAAACGAACTCCGAACAATCCTGACAATTTCTGCTAGCATAGGCACAGCCGGAAAGTGTTTTTAAAATACTACATACATGCATACCCGGCAGTCTGAAGTTATTCTAAAATTTCCATGGAAAAACTCCTCCAGTCCTTCTAAAAACTGTAGATCTTTGTTTAGAAATGTCAAACGATTTCAATTTTAATTTTTGCTATGTCCGATTACCAGTCGAGCAAAACCGAGAGAACACCTACTTTATAAATTCTAGTATTCATTCATTCATTCCAAACACTGGATCGATTTCTATTCGATTATTCGTCACGAGGACCGAATAGTTCCAAACTTTGACACTCTACCTACTTACTTACGCACACGATAGCATTCTGACTACAGCTGCTAAGCAGAAGTAGCCACAAAAAGTCAGTATCTTTCTTAGCACCTTATAAATATTACCTGAGATAAAACTGAGAAGACAACCTTTTCATTAGGCTCAAATAGTCACAATTGTGCCGTTCCTTCGTGTAATTCGTATGGGGACTTATTCGACAACAGCTGCAAGAGGAATGTGACTTATCACAAGATACCAAGTGCACCAGAACTGAAGACATGGATCCAACGTAATGAAATCAGCCCAAGATGACAGGTTACTTTCCGCGAATGAAGTCATAAATTTAATATTGAAAATGGCACTGCGACTTATTAAAAGGGTGTATAGGCAACAGCCATGCTTGAAAGGAGCGAGATGTTTATCTTCTCTGTTTTATCGCTGTCATGTCAATCAAATGGTAAAAAACTAACAAGTTTTAAAATATAAGCTGACACATTTGCTGGGGAATATTTTACGGAAGAAATAAAAAGACAGATTCGATATAATGTTGCTCTAATTGAAGTCACTTTCGCATCCACCGGACGCGCCAGTGATAAACCGGAGAAAGAGTGCAGTGGAGATAAACATCTCGCTCCTTTCTAGCTGTTACCTGTGAACATTGCGTGACCATAAACATTTTAGGTGATAAGAACTGAGAGGGGTCTGAGGTCTGAGGTTTCATGACACATTTATCTTGTATGTACAGGAAATAGTTCTAGTTGCTAGTCACATTGGCACATGTATTCATTTGCATATTGCCTGCTGAACAATAAACGTCGCCTTTTACTTTTAAAACTACTCGCTGTCTTTACAGAGAGCATTGGCCATGTTGACCCTGGCAACTCAAGAATCCGTTGGGCTGTTGTAATTCAGTTCTGGAGATCGTATTACATGGCTGTTCCAATCTGGAGATCGTATTACATGGCTGTTCCAAATTGCTTAAGACATATTGATGGACATCAGAACCTGGTGACGCTATGAACAGTTGTCATACATGAGAGTATTGATGGTTTTTCTCGCCTTAAAATTGCTCTTTTTTCAATGTTCTACTACTAACAGAAGTAAGATTGTCTTAGATTTGTTCCTTACAACACTACAAAGTTTTGAGCGCGAAGTAATCATAGGGTTGAAAATGTGAGGGTGTCTTAAGGAACAACGCGGTGAACACTCTTCCTGCTTCGATCCCTTTGATTAATCACTCAAAACAGGCATTCTATGAGATTGTCTAGTTGCTCATCCCAATTCATCGAGAAGCCTGTTATCTCCTCTAGCCAAAGGCCATCCTCTAGCCCATACTTCAAGATACCAGTGGCGGATCTAGGGGAGGGGCCCAGCGCCCCCCCCCCCTTTATTTTGGGTGAAAAAAGAAGAAATGACTGAAGAAGCAAACCCCGGCTGGGCAAGTAAAATAGACCCCCCCCTGAAATACACTGTTAAATGTAAATAAATATATTTCTTGAACGTAACACAGTTGTTGAATGTGAATAAATACATTCGTGAATAACAATAACAGCATTGAATGTGAATGAATATAAACTTTGTGAGTTTGCACCATTTCGCCAACCATAACCATTCTTCACTTTCAGATTTAGGTTTATTCAGGATAAAAATATTTCAAGCTTCTTTTCAATGTTGAAAATTTGTGTTGGAAGCTTGTGCTGGCTTTTTGATGTTCTTGATAACCCTGACTCTCTCAACCTACTTGATCTCTGGAGTCTGTTGGTCTTCAGCAAAATGTCGCCAACCATAAATGATAATTGCAGTTAATTTTCCGATTTAAGCAATTGGAAAGAAGAAGCCTGAAAAACTCAGGGCTTCAATGGGATTCAAACCCATGACCTCTGCAAATACCAGTGAGATGCTCTACCAACTGAGCTATGAAGCCAAGCATTGGGAGCAAGGTCAATTTATTGAGTTCGTATCTCCTGTGAGGAGTGAAATGATATGAAGTGTATATGAAATAATTCATATTTTGAACTGCGGTTGCAGATGAAAGTGAAGAATGATCATCGCAGTTGATTTTCCAATTTAAGCAATCAGAAAGAGGAAGCCTGAAAAAATCAGGGCTTAAATTGGAAAATTAACTGGGATGATTATTCTTCACTTTCATCAGCAACCGCAGTTCAAAATATGAATTACTTCAAATATACTTCACATCAAACCTAAATCTGTTGTTTGCAGTTTGCAGTTACCACCGTTTCGTTGATACACAACTTTGGAAAACAAAACACCTGTGGAAACTTTTCCAAAATTTCTGTCAGTCTTGCGTGGTATTGACAGACCGGATCGAAATCCACCAAACACTGCCCGCTAGCATGACGTAAAGAACATCTGAAGGTCACACTAGTGGCTGTGATTGGTGGATTTCAATCCGATCTGTCAATAACACGCAAGACATACGGAAATTTTGGACATGTTTCCGCTGGTGTTTTGTTTTCCTAAGTTGTGTAACTATCAACGAAAACGGTGGTAACACAAAAATCCTGGTACTAAATGCCTCTTATAATTATTATACTGTGGATGTTTTAGAAGTATTCTACATCCAAGCAAAGGCACTTAATAGAGACTTTTAGCACCACAATTTTCATTTTAATGGCAAACCTCTATCGGTCATGAAAACATGAAATAATTATTTCATTTGAAGAGGCCATCATATAAACTTCCAAACAATTGCAGTGTTTGATTCTAAAATGGCAAAAAAAGTCCTAATATTCACATACTGGCTTAAAATTACATACACACTTGTGCTGGTTTACTAATTTGCTCACTGAGCACATGGCATAAGCAGTTATTCAGGATGAAAAATGTTCAGGAAATCACTTACATGAACTTAGTTCACTAAAAACCTGTGTTGAGAACTTTAAACATGGCAGCAGCATTCTAGATGTTAGATGACTTCTTGCAGTTTGCCATTGAGGTTGCTGCTAAAATCTGTTGTGCTAAAATTTACCCAAAACCTGCAACAATTATCCATGGCTTACAACTCATGGGAATTAGTACATGTATCTCCCACTTGCAATCATAGGTATATGAATATTGCAGTGGGATACTAGATAGGAAAATAGAGTTACATGTAAATTCCTTATGAAATTTATCATTATTTTGGAAAATACTGTTATAGGCAAAGAATCTGATCCCAACTGCATTAGCCAATGTGTCAACAGGTGCTTTATTAGACATCTCAGAAGAACATTTTTATTACTTCTTCTGAACCCACACATTGCTGATGTGTTAATTACTGTAAGTGCAAGATTTGATTGAACACTTTAATCATTAGGAGGAGCCATGTTCAACTTGGAAAATACAAACAGGGGTCACGACTGCACAAAATAATAAAAAAATGCAACACTTAGAGAATATAAGGAGATGTAACACTGTTTAAAAGATTCATGAAGTCATGCTAATCCGAGATATTACCACAAAGAACGTAATGCCTCTCTTTGATCACAACAGCTTATTTTTACTGTCACTCAGTTAGTACAGGATGCATGAATAAGTATAGTTGTAATATCCTTCTTATTTTCTTTCCCATTTAAAGTACCTATGAAGTAAAATATAATTACTGCTTATTTGAAAGGCTTTTCAAAGCAAAGAAGAATGCTGTTTCCCTTCTTGGAATATCTTGTTTTGTTTTTGAGATATTCACATTCTTGTAAAATGCAAATGAGGAAAGTGATGACATCATAAATGGTTTAACTTAAACAATAAATACTAAATCAAGAATATCTCTAGAGATATTAAAGCGGTGATCTTCAAACATGGCACCAGAAAAGTACATCACAATAGAAAAGCAGTGACACCTACTATGTTGTTACCATGGCAATACTCTTAGTTCTAGTCTCTTTCTGTGTATTTAGTTCAATCATGTTCAGACAGGCTTTGCCTATAGTTTTTTGAGACATCTTTTCACTAGTCCAACAAGTCTTTTGTAGAATCCTCCCCACCACGGGGCTTGTTCTGTTATAAACTTTCATATGATGTTATGGTTGGCGAGGAACTGTTGTGATGCATTTGGCTTGAGGACCTGATTTTTCATTGTTTGGAATTCTTGATCTCCAGCTTTGAAGGTTCTTGTATTGTCAGAAATGATACATTCGAGAACTCCATGTCGACTGATAAATCTTCTGAATGCCCTAAGAAAGGCCTGGGTTGTTTGATCTTCTACTAACTTGACGTGTAAGGCCCGTACTGCAGCACAAGTGAAGAGACAAATATAAACTTAAGATGAAGTTCGATTTCCTTGGTCGCGAACATAAAGAGGACCTGCGTAATAGATGCCAGTAAATTGAAAGGCCTGTGATTGTAGAACTCTTGATTTCGGTAAAGGTGGTGGGTACAGATTGAAATGGTAGTCCTTGGATTTTTCTGCATGTCAAGCACTTGGAGATGATTCTTTTAACCAACTGTCAACCTTGTGGTATCCAATATGTTTGTCTGATGTGAGTTAATGTTTCACAAACTCCACCATGCATAACCGTCTTGTGCATAGATTGGGCGATAAGTGTAGTCAAGTAATTGTCTTTTGGCATGAGGATGGGAAACTTTGTATCGTAGGGAAGATCTGTGTACTGTAACCTTCCACGACAGCGAAGTAGGTCTTCATCGTCAAGATAAAGGTTGAGTTGTTGTATGGTAACAGGTTTTTTGAATTTATCGCTGTTCTTTAGGTATATTTCTTGTTTGTGAGTTATTTGTTGAGTTGCTTTTAGTAACAAATTTCTGGCTTCCAGCATTTCTTTTGTGATGACGATATTATCATTATACATCTCAGGTGTTTTCCACTTTCTTGCAAAGAAGATAAGAAGGGCAGTGACTCTGACTACACGTATTAGAGTGCTGTATTTCATTAAGTGAATGATGTTCAGTATGTTGGGATTTTCTTCAATATCTTCCATAATTGTAACTGCCAATTGTGGGTTCTCAGACTCTGTGTGGATTGATGTTTTGGGTTGTGGAGGCTATGTGTCTTCTGGTTCTCTTAGCCATGGAGGCCCTTGAAACCATAGCTGTTTCTTGTCGATGAACATTTTGGTATCAAGTCCCCGAGTCAACAAGCCGGCTGGATTCATCGATGTTGGGCAAAATCGCCATGTGCTCGATGATGTTATTTCTTTTATCTTGTGGACTCGCATACCAACAAATTGTGGTAATTGTTTAGTAGACGATATACAAGATAACACTATTTAGGAATCACTCTAGTATGTGACTACCTATTGGTTTTTGCGAGCTGTAGTGTCTTTGTCAAATATTCAGATAATTGCCCTCCTAAGAGTGCTGCTAACAGTTCCAGTTGTGGAAGGGTCTGTGTTTTAATGGGCACAACTCTGGTTTTAGCCATTGTGAACGCAGTGTATACTTCAGCTCCTGACTTTCCTCTTAGATAAGCCACTGCTCCATAAGCTAGTTGGCTGCTGTTGCAGAATATATGAAGTTGCCTTTTAGAAATCACATAGAAACAGACAGTTGAGAAGGAAATAAAGGAGATGGGGAAGACCTGGGAGGGCATCAAGTTCATGGCAAAGGACCGCCAGATGTGGAGGGAACACGTTGCTGCCCTACATGCCAGCTAGGCCTAAAGGGCATGAGTGAGTGAGTGTTATCGTCGCAATTATTTTCCATATACATGTTCTCTTGTAGTCTTTCGTTATCCAGTTATCTTTTTCGTTGTAGCCTACCTGTAGGCGTTGGAGGTTTTCTTTGGCGAGAAAACTCTTTGTTCACTTTCCATTGCCGCCATTTTGGATAATGTGCAACGCAGAGCGGGGCAAGCAGTAGGAGCGCGCGTCTCAAAAATCCAAGATGGCGCCCCATTAGCGAATGGAACAGGTTTTCCATGATGAAACCCCCAGTAACCGCCTGCATGCAGGCTATTTCGTTGAGGTGATATTGTATGGTTGTGTTTAGTAGAAAGGGTGAGGGAGCTGCTCCAAATAGAACGCGGCAAAATATGTAAGGTTCCAAATTGTTCGCACTGTTAACGGGTTTGTTCATGTCTTTTAGCCATAAGAATCTGGTAGCGTCGCTGTCTTGGTTATTTAGTTCGATCTGTCTATATCTGCTGTGAAAGCTATTCTGTGGGTCCTGAACTTTAATAGGATACCAGTTAGATCCTGCATTAGATTTGGACTTGTGTGTAGACAGTCATTTAGACTCAATGCCTCTGATGACACTCTGGCAGATGCGTCATAAACTATTTGCATCTTGGTTGTCGTGCTATCTGTTTTAAAAACAGGAAAGTGGGCAATGTAATGTAAAATGCCTTTGTGAAGATTGAGATTCCTCACTTTCTCTATGAAAGTTTGAGTCCTTTTAGTTCAGGAGGTATCTTAAGAGTCTTCATCATGACTGATAGCAGTGGACAAATGATTGGAGTTACTAGTTCTTTTATTTTGATTTTCTCTGTTTCTGTCAATAGCAAAAATGAGACAATATCAGATGTTTTTCTAGTACTTTGAAATGAGCCGAATGTAGTTACATCCAGGAGTTCTCTTCCCATTGTTTTTAGGGAAAGTTTGTGCTTCATATCTTGAGTAATAAAGGTTCTTTGTGATCCCGTATCGAACAGGATGTGAGCTTGACAATATTGTTTACTGGCTCCATGTATCTGTGTGATGGCGGATTGCATCAGGATATGATATGTAGGATGAAGGGAATGTGTTGCTCCCATGTGGGTTGTGTTCTTCGATATGGTACTTGTAGGTGGCTGACTAATGTTTAAATTTCTGTTTTCTTTCATCTGATATGATGGGCTTTGTGTTGGATTTTCTTGTTTTTCTTTGCACATTGAAGTATGGTGTTTCCTTTTACATTTCATACATCGACCTTTTGAGAAGCATAATTTGAATTTTCGTGTGTTTGAGTCCAAAACAGCTTAGAATATTGGCTTCGCATGTATCGTGAAATTCCCTTAAACTTTTAACATCACTTGATGGTGCATGGATCTTGGATAATGATTCCATGTAAGCGTTGGTTAAATTTTGGGTTTTGCCAAAGCGCTCCTTTAATAGCTCAGTTGCTTTTCTATAATTTTCTTCAGTCAATGGCAGCGGTGAGATAGTGCGCACTGCTTCTCCTTTAAGCATTCCATTTAGGTGTTGGTGTGAGTTTGTAATGACTATGATGGAACTGACTCACCGGTGTTTCTTGTTGACTCTTGAGAAATTGTTTGATTCTGAATTGCCAGTCCGATATATTGTCTTGAAACAATAGGGCTGCTTCTGTGTCTTTTAGAATGTCATCCGCTGTCTCCAAAGACATCACAATTTTAGCATCCATCTGCACTATTTCCCCAGCTCTTTGTGTGAGTCTGTCCATGAGTGCCTCCAATTCAGTGTGATCTGAACTCTTTGAAGTTATGAGTTTTTCTGCCTTTTTAAAATCTTGCGTACAGTGTCCTTTGTAGGCTGCTCGGATCGATTTCATTTTGTTTATAACCTATGTCATCCTGGTCCCGGCACCAATGTTACAACTATTGTAACGACGAAGTATCACGATGGTCAAGACACCTGTTTTCTTTATTGTGTAAAACTTAGAAGTACATTGCGAACATTGTGACATCATAATTGCATAATTTATGTAATTATAACGAGTCTTTGTGTGAAACCTTTCATATAAAAATGAGTTTGATTATTGCGAAATGAATCTGTAGGTGGAAATCATATGAATGTTTTCGCATTTTGACAGACAAAATGCAACTCGAAAATGGCCTATTGAATGAATGTAGAAAATGTAGCTGAGTTAAAAAGAGAAGAGTGAAATACAGGAAAATAAAAATATTTTGGTCAAATGTGCAGGGGTTCTGACATCCAAATATGGTTGGTTATGATGATGAAGATGATTGACACCCTTAAGGTGGCTGAATTTGTTCTCTAGTAAAATCATTTTATAATTAGTAATTATGTATTACATATTTGAAATAAACTTCAACAGAACCCAACAACAAATCAAGATGAACACTGCTTCTATTAGGAACATTTTCTTTCTTATGAAGTCCACTGAAATTCTGACTACCATAATGTACAGTAGCACATACAAGCTAAAAGGAGACATTTTAGCCAAGACACACATGTAGTAGAAGTACAGCAAGATAAGAACCATTTTAAGAGTTGAATGAAAATTTCACAGGTATAAGCTGGAACAGTTAGGATAACTTATACTTGAAATAAACATTGCAAGATTTGTATTTAATTAATAGAGACAGATTAACAAAATTCTATTTTTGTGTTCCTTATGATAAGGTTCAGTCATTTAATTTAATTTCAGTCCTAATATAGAGGACTGGTATTACTCTACATGTATATGTTCACAAATATATGAACATTATATGGAGCTGCTAATTTTAAGTTAATAAGTTGTATTTTTATATTCCACTGTAAAGCTATACATGTAGTAGGTTCATTTCCGAGTTAAGTTTTGATGCAAATATATAGTGAGTTCAGGTGGATTTCACTTGTTGACATTCTTGACTTTAAGCAACCTACACGGACGAAGTTCCAAAGTGTTTCCAGTTATGTAATAAATTATATGTGCAGTTTGGAGAGACATTTTATATGCTTGTAACCAATGTCTTTTGCAAAGAATCTGTTTCAACAGCTCAGGTGGTAGCTAACACAAGGGTTGAAAGCATCTTATTCTCCTTGTAAGCAGGAGTATTCCACATCTATCTGTAATTCTCAGATTACTTTCATGAAGTCTTGAGACTTGTGTTAAAGCCAGTTTCTTCAAGTATTGTGATAGTATTTCTGGCAGCTGATACTGATAAGCACATGTAGTATCAGCAATGGCCCTGCTCACTGTCACTTTCATATTATACTATATAGTTGTTACTGCAGTGTTCATCTTGGATATTGGCATATGTACATTACAATAGTACAACTTGCTTCACCTGCAATACACAATAAAGATAATAGTCACATATTTTACATGTAAAAGGGTATGAAAATGAATGCAGAAGAATTTTACAGGTGTATCTTTAATTTGCTACCCTTTCCTTCCTCAATCCTTATTACTTGTTGATATTTCAATGCAGGAAAGGGTTTACGAAACAAAATGACAGTTATAAATGGCATGCTTCCTCAAGAAATAGTCAGGAACTAAAATAATTCCTTTAACCTGAAACATTTATTCTTATGTCATTCAGCTGGAAATTTTGATATAGTACAGTACTGTGCAAAAGTAATGCAAATGATAATCAACGAATATCGTGCTTTGTTCTCGCGATTTATCACCGATATATCCACAAAACATCGCAGGGATTGGCGAATGTTAAAACAATAAATCAGTGAGATATCGGTACAATCTTCACGATATCTTGCCGAGATATCCTTCTAGCAAGACTTCGTTGCAAAGATATCTCACAAAGCAAAACGATATATTATATTGCCACGGTATATATCGTTGCAGCTAAGTTCGTCGTAGTGAACTTCGCTTCAACAATTTATTGTAATGAAGCAATTGTGTATGATGAATCCACGTCTGTGTACATGTAATGGGCACAGTCGAGCAATAAGTGGTTGAACAAAGACCACAATTTCACTTTCGAAAAGCTCTCCATGCTCTGTCATAACTACTAGTTTCCCAGCATTGGAAAGTGAAGTGCTACAAGTGAAGTTTATGTGGAAGGTGTGTTTATGTCAGTTAGGAAGTATTGTAGAGCATTCACAGCCATTGGCTGCGACTGCAGCACGTCACGATTTAATGCTTTATGACAACAAGTGATTTTGTACCATGCTGTTTTCAACTGATGTTCGCTGAAATACTTGTTAGATGTTTGAATGTTCTTTGAAAATCATTTTACGTTAACTTACCGTTCGAACAACTTTTTTTGTGACATTCTGAAGTCACGCTGTCACTCCACACCAATTGGATTATGCTAACGAATGCATCCAATTAGGGTGAAGCAAACAGCATGACTGTTGCTCCTTGGCACATGAAATCCTGGCTGCAGATGTTGCTCGCTTCAAAAGCTTCCTTTGCTCGAAAATTATTTGGCGGTTAGCACTTGGATTTTAAATGGATCTTCAAATTGAATGCCTTGAGAAGAAGTATAAACCTTCCAGTTTATCTGGTGTTCGATTTGGAAGCCGGGTGATTCAATTTCGGGACGAAAATCAGGAAGTGAAGTAACTTCTGTATGGAGCGAAGTAACTTCTGTATGGAGCAAAGTAACTTTTGTATGAAGTGAAGTGGATATGTTGAAAACGAAGACCCAAAAACGAGGACCGAAGGCCTAAGACCCACTGGTCTAAAACGAAGACCCACAGGTCTAAAACAAAGACCCCCTGGTCTAAAACGAAGACCCACTGGTCTAAAACAAAAGACCCACTAGTCTAAAATGAAGACCCTGTTGTCTAAAACAAAGCCCTTCTGGTCTAAAACGAAAAACCACTGGCCTGAAACGAAAGGCCCACTGGTCTAAAACGAAAACCCACTGGTCTTTGGGGAAAGACATTATGCTTTTAAAATTGCTCGTTTCTGTATTGCATAAATTAAAATGTCATCTGAGCAAGCGACACATGACAGTTACTTTATCTCGGTCGATACAACACATGTCAAATAGTGTAAAGCAATTAAACTCTAACAGTAAAGAGAAATAAATACGCTACAGTGATGATTTCAGTATATTTTGTCATCGCCAATACTCCTATTTTTCAAATGCATATAAGAAAATTACCATGAGGTACTTCATTACTTTGCTGTACTGTCCTTGTGCATAAAGGTGCAAAGGTCGGTGTGACTGTGCGGGACTCGCAAATTTATTCACAGCATGGTTGATTTTGCCAGGAAAACTATCACTCTCAAATGTATCCCTGCGTTGAGAAAGACGAAAACGAAGATCCACGGCTCTAAAACGAAAACCCACTGGTCTAAAGCCTCTTTTTCTTCAGGGAAAGGCCATACACTGGGCTAAGTTGCCCTGAGTTCCGTAGCGCATAAATTGAGATGTGATTTGAGCGCGTGACAAACTTGACAACAACTTTATCTCCGTTGATACAACACTGGTCAAATTAAATTGCAACAGTATTGAAATACAATCAATTAGAGCACATGAAAAGTTTGTAATCGATTATATTTTGACCAAGTGTAAAACGGTTACTGAAGCGTATATTTCTATTTACTGTTAAAATTTAATTGCATTACACAATTAGACACGTGTTGTACCAACGTTTATGTGACGGAGGTGTGTGAACATCATTTTCCCCCAGAAGAAATCAGAAAACCGTGACAGTTTTGTAGCAGGAAAGGTCTGAAGGACAAAACTATCGTTCCTTCCAATTTCAGCTGAAATAAAAGTGGACACACGTTTGTTCGAAAATCACCGAAGAAGACATGACTTCAAGAACGTTTTGGGCACAAAGAAAACTCTAAGCTTGAATCGGTCAATCAAAATAATAGTAAAACATCAATGACCTGTGAGGACTGTGCTCTTTTTAGAGAAGTTGTAGAAAAGTTGAATATGAAAATGTCTGATTTGATTAAACAAAAACATGACGTTGAAAAGGAAAACACTGAGCTGAAAGCTGAGATACAAAAACTGTCAAAAAAGCAGTTGAACTCAAGGAACATCACAGAACAAGAAGATGTTTTCAAGTCATTCACTGGTTTGTATCCAGTGAAGTTTGACATTCGTCTTCAATTTTTAAATCCAGGTGAGAATGCTTGTAATTTGAAATACTATGAGGTTTCAAAGAAGGAGTCAGATGAACCTGATAAGTGTAAATTTACAGAGGGAAGTAAGCCTGGTATGAGCCCAAAATTGGATGTTATTGAGCAATTGTTTATGTTCTTGGTGTGGTTAAGGTGTGGCTTTGGATAGAAACATTTAGCATGGTTATTTGATTCTTGGAAGTCAACAGAGTCTAGGTACTTGATCACCTGGTCAAATTACACGTAATTCTGTTTAGGAAGCATTCCTACAATGTATATATATGGCCATCCAGAGAACAGGTTATTTCATCCATGCCAGCATGTTTTAAGGGCAATTATCCCTCAACAAGATTGATCGATTGTACAGAAATCTTTGTGCAAGTGCCAACTAACCTAATTACACAGAGTGCCCTTTACTCGCACTATAAGCACCATGTTACATACAAAGCTTTAGTTGGAATCAGTCCCTCAGGAGCAGTAACTTTTGTGAGTCAGTTGTATTTAGGATCAAAGGGGGTAAGTTTCTAAAGAAACTGTGGCGCTGTGTCGGTGGGAGTATTACAAGATAATTTGGTTTTATCAACTGAGTTGATAAAGTGAATTAGCCACCGTAAAGAGATTCAGAAGCTGACGTTTTGAGCGCTAGTCCTTCGTCGGAGTGGATCGAGGAATTGTGGGTTGTGTGTGGTTTATATACAGAAGTATGGAG
>CM042749.1:23925899-23956498 GCA_022496165.2 Catalaphyllia jardinei
ATAGTGCTACGCGGCACAACATTCATATGTACCCTTACTTTCTAGGATCAACAGGAATTTGACGATATGTACACTTCAAATCCTTCTTAAAAAGGAAACATCCTGGACCCTTGACGATGGTGAGATCGGCAAAGTCAGCGGAGCAAGGAAGAGAAAGATGAAAAGTTTTGTCCAGAAAAGAGTCTTTGGGGATGCCGCTGTTAATGGAGGCATGGGGGGAAAGCTCAAATCCAAAACGACACGATGCTTACACTCATCTTTGGGGACAGTTTGCAGCAGTGAGGTTTGGAGCAGCATTGGGAAAGGGTTGTGGAGAATGGTCCAGCAGTAGCTCCATGTGAAAATTCAGCTGCGATGAAGGAGTTAATAGCATCTGGGAAACGGACTGCGGAAGAGCGGTTAGACTTGGAAGGTGTGAGAACGGAAATTGAGTAGTAGTTGATGGGCCAACCAAATGCAAGAAAATCTGCCACTACAGAATCGGAGTACTTGTTGAAAGCAGATTTCCACAAAGGAATATTCAATTCTGAAGGAACAGGAACATGAATGCTGAAGGTGTTGGGGTATGATGACTTGGAGCAGAGGATATGGCGAACAACAGCAGCATATGAACGGGCACTGGAGAGCAGTGAGTTCGGAGATAACGGAGTTGGTTCGGGAGAGTTCAGAGAGATGACTCGTCAATAAGACGTAGGTAGTGGGGAACGGTTTAAAGAAGGCAGTGGCCGAGTAGGACAAGATGCAATGGTATGATCAGAGAGTTTGCAGTAAGTGCAGATGTGTTCCACTCCCAGCTGGTGACTTGTATGCTGTTGCTGGGACCTGGGACTATGGCATTATTTGGGGACGGTGTTGTGTTGGGAAGTCACTGAGATTCTGTGATATGTTGAATCACTGTATCTCGCTGAAGTCTTCCCCCCAGTTGGCGAGGCCAGCTTCGATGTGATCTAATGCGGTGGCAGGAAAGGAAAGAACAGCAAGCCAAATATACTTTGAAGTAAGTCACATTAAAAACATCAAATGTCGCATCAGGTGGTCCGGAATTAACAATGTCTAAGTAACCATAAACAAATTCAGAAGATATGAGATATCTGAACTTTTTCCTGGCAAGACCGAATGGGACATGCAAATGAGGCCATTCTTGCAGATTAGTGATACGTGAGTTGTGATCAAGTTGACCTTGAGACTTACCGGCATTGTGGCCCGAATGCACAGTGTTGAGCGAAGGAATCGCTGCTGGTTTAACACTGCTAGGAGCCTTTGCTTGAGCTTCCAGTTCCAAGACTTGGATTTCCAGATGCTGTTTCTCTATTTGAAGTTTGATTATCTCCAAATCCTGGGAATTTCCCAACATAGAGACCGGCGAGACATGTGGTGGAGTGAGGTCGTCTTGAAGCAAATTTTTTGCACTTGGAGCCCTGTGAGGTGGCCAACTTAGGGAGGTGGTAAACAAAACCGGTCAGTAAGGTAGATGCTTTGACTTTGCGCTTACCGGCGGCAGAAGCCATGCAGAAAAGGTAAGAACAGGAGACGAAAAATCGACAAAAAAACAACAAACAAAGAAACGACTTGAATGAACAAACAAGCATCAGTAAATGACAAGCTGGCCAATGTGTGGAGCCCTGTGGCTAATTAAGTTATTCCCTAGGAATATTAACCATTAACAGATCTTTCAATAATCCTTGCAAAATCTTTACAGAAGGGATTATTAGGTCTTTAAGGACCTTGTAAGATCTGTGAGGATTTTACACCAAGGAATGGCCAATAGTAGTCTCAAAGGTTGCCTACTTTGGAAGCCAGGCCCCTCTTAAATTTTCAAATTGCATCTTGGTAACCAAAGATTGGATTGAAACATGCCCTCTTCCAATCAGTTGTTAATTTTGTCACTCCAATTTTCCTGTTTTAGAATCTTTTTAACTTGACTTTAATGTTAAGGAACACAATAAGAATATAAACCTGTTTTGAAAACTTGCAGCACTCTGAGAAGTAGGCTCAATTACCAGTTCAGGAAAGGGGCTCGTGCTTCTCCCCCGAACTCACGGGTGGACTCATCGATTTGGCATTGTTAACTTCGACCAATAAGAAATCTGCCTGCCTGACTCAAGAAGGCTGCATAAATTATCTTTCTCACAGTAGCAACGAAGTTGTGCGATATGAAGAGCGATCATGTTAGTGGGACATCTAACCAAATACCTTCAACTGATGAAATAAAGCCAGATCTAAACCATAGGGGCATATACAACACGCAAAAATTTTGACTATTTAATAGTCAACAGACTTTATGCGTGATAATCTATATTTGATTCACGTGGTGCCAGAATGTCAGGTAACCAACAAAGCCAACAAAGCGAGGGATAAACGCAAACATCTATCTCAAGAAAAAAATACTCAAGCAAATTGACGTGTACTGTAGTCTTCTTGAAGGAAAGCAACACCAGTCTCTGGTGAAGCCAGACAAAAATGAACTAAAGAAAACTGAACTGGCAAAACAAAAACATGGTGTCAACATGATGCATACCAACATACATGTATGTGTGACCTTTGACATGTCATTTGACACACCACATGTCAAACAGCTCTGCCCTACAATTTCAAAAAAACTGTTCTATAGAACACAGCAAATAATGCCCCTCTGTAACAATAGTGTGAAACAAAATAGGTTGGAAGGCCAAAATTAAAAGAAGACGTGGTAAAAACGACACATGTTTGTGCACAAATGTTACAAGCCATAGGCATCAAGTGGGTCCTTCGATGATTGTCATCAGTTGACATTTCTGGCTACCAGAAGCACTACAAGAATTTTCGTCACAGACATGGTTTGCCGCTCACACGTCCAGCCGTCTCTTCTTGGGGAGGAACGTGGACTGGACACGAGAAAGTGGCAAAAAATCGAACTTATCTGAGAAGGGAGAAATGATTATTTGCATGGAATGCATGTTTGATTGACATGAGACTAAATATGAAAAATCGCATAACAGGAAGACTACAGCAAAAATGAGAGCTGCTACAATGGTTCCCAGCCAACATTAACCTTTAATTTATGTTAAAATGTGGATAAGAGTTAGCTTACTTTGGTCAGTTGGGTTCAAAATCAATGTTAAACCTTGAGCAACTGTACATGGTTGGAAAATAGACAAAATTGTAAATCATATATTTCATGCCAAGTGCATGTCCAATATAAATAAGATTTACGTTTACATTTTACATTTTTACATGTCAGTAGTAAGAGATTGAGGCTAGCTCTCACCTTGTGTAGAATTTTTTTGCAAGTCTTTGACCATCTACAAATAATCTAATATAGCTCTCAAGTAAGCCATCACTGAATGCTGTATAAATCCACACACGGCCTGAAAATCAAACAGAGTAAAGAATAATATTAAAAAATTATGCAATATTTTTTCATTGAGCTGATGAAGGTTGGATAATCCAACATAATACTTTTGGACTTCTGCAATTGTAATTAAAAAAAAACCTCAGTCAGAAAAATAGCTCCCTCATTCATGAACCTTAATGAAAATGGGTTAATAAAGATTGACTGATCAAACAAAGCAAGTCCATTTTTTATAAACAAAAGTCGTGTTATACAGCTGTACATCTATATGTACATTAAATTGTTATTGGTTCCAAGATTTAGAATTATTTTCAAAACAAATCATTTGTGAGAACATTTCAAAATACATTTGATAGTGAATATTAAAGGAATAAAACTCAAACATTTCAAAGTCATCTTGACTCCATTATCAAGTAGAGGTGTTAGCTGTAGTTTAGAGATTAATATATACAAATAAAGGTGATAGGGTACATTAGAATAATAAGCATAAATGCCTTATTCAAGAAATGCTATTTATTGATGAACGGAAACTGAAGCTAAACACCCAGTCAGACTCTACATGTGCGAATTAAGTGTCTATTTAAACATATAATATGAGGTCTGTCATGTCAAACACCAATGACAGCAAAACACTTATATGTATTATTCTAATGTACTCTATCACCTTCATTTGTATTTAATCTTGAAACTACAGATAATACCTCTACTTGATAATCGAGTCAAAATGACTTTGAATGTCAAGTCATTTACATTAATCAAAATTTTTAACCAAAGTTTAAAGGAAGTAATGTTGAGCTGCTACTTCTAGTATTATTAGCACTAGTATGTAAACATAATCCACTTCAGAAAGTTCATAAACTTTGTCTGGTTATTGTTGAACTTCAAAAAAAATTATAAATTATAATATTTTCTGATATATTTTGCAGAAAATTCAGCAATGATGATAATGACACCACTGAAATATCAACAAATACTGATTATTACTGATAATTACTGCAGATCAATAAATTATAGGCAACATTTCATCAAGTTAATCTCAAACAAAAGTGTGCATTCAAAAGCATAAAAATTCCAGCTGGCAATTTTCTGCAAGTGAGAGGTGAATGTTGGTGAAATTTCACCTGTGTGAAAGGACAAATTGATTATTTCATACCACAGCGATCAATTACTGAACAAACATACTGCACAATGGAGTCTATTATAATGTTAAGTTAATAAATGTCAAAGTTAATGTAACCATTTACATACCTTTGTCTAAATCAGTTGTAACTTGGGGGTGATTTACAATGTGCTTTATTGTCTCTGAGTGAGTAAGCTCTTTAACAAATGGCCAGTAACCAAATTCTATTTTTTCTAGTCTAACAAAATAAATAAGACAATGGCATTTACATACTAGTGTTTCTCTAACAAACTTTCAAGTACTGTAAAGGTGGCTGAACAAGTTTCCAGTACTTTTCAGGAGTTATACATGTACTCTGATAGATCAATACTGCAGTTGTTATCATGCAACTGATGTTACAATACTACTCAATAGTGGTATCCCACAAAATCTGTGTGCTATACATACATACATACATACATAAACTTTATTTATCCTCGGATTTTAGTGTAGCTTACATAGCTAGTATCTCCGATCCTAATTTACTGATTTAAATGCTATGCCCAATGCCCAATCATTGTTGTAGTTATGGACATTTTCATGCCATAACAGGTTACCACAACAACAAAACAACCTGTTAAAGCACCCTTGTAAAAGTTTAAAATCTTGAAAAGCCACAAGCCAGGAGTGTCTCATGACCCTTGTTTAGTACAAAAACATCCAATGCCCTACCAAACAAGTGTAATGCAAGGGTAACACTAGATCAAGTATGGATTAATTAATCTTAGCAATAAAATTCAATCTGCCTTGATCTGGCTGGTTCGACTCTTAGGGCCTGTACCTACCAGGTTGACAATATTTGTTTGGTCTGTCTAAAATCTTGACAAATTTTGTCTCCACCAAATTTGAGTTTCCTACTCACATCTTTTTTGTTGTGCAAAAATTAAATATCTTCGCTTGCTTCTACTGAATTTATAGACTCTAGTGAGATCAAATTTCTTTTACTGACATTAACTGTTTAGTCATATTATCACTTGCAAATTGTAAAATCAATAAAGGGTTTCTTAACACAGATTGCAACACAGTTTAGAATTCCATGTCTTCCATTTCAGGAATGTTTACGTGGCTCTGTATTTAAGCCAAATTTGGTTGTTAGTTGTTGCTATATTTCATGGATTGCAAAGATACTGATATCAGGGGAATAGAGAAAACCAGTTAGCGAGAATAAGTTCCAACTAATTTGTGTACTATTACCTTAAAGTGCAGACTATGCTCTCATGCTAACCTGTGTACATCCAGATGTACACAGGCTACTGTCATGCTAACAATAAAATGTGAAGCATGAAGGCATTACAACTACCAGTATCACTAAGAATGCCATTCAATCTACAGTATTGTGCAGAAGTAATTGAAGCAAAATGCGGGAATTTCAATCTTTGTTCCCGTGATTTTTCACCAAAAGTTCACTAGAAGTTTGATTGAAATTTTGCAGCCTGTCAAGTGATAATTCCCTGGAACAAAGGACAATATTTCTTTGAATTTTCAATAAGTTAATGAAAATTTACGAGCACTAACAATAATTTGCCAGCCAGTACACAAAATGTTGCGCCGCAGTACAGCAGTTCGCCAGCATTTGCACAATTTTATTTTTGCAACTGATCCTTAGAGAGAGGACCAAACATAGAACCACACCTTTTTGACAACTGGCACATGTTTTACGAAGCTCAATTTAGCATAGAAATTTGTGTAGACTGAGCTATACGACTCTATGCTTTTGTCACCAGTCTCCTCCTACAGTGTATGTGTGGGAAAGATACATTACCTCCTAATTCATAGCTCATACCGTAGTTGTGTATTGTTGCTAAGGTTACCTGCCTATTTTGTAAGATTTGATTTCAATTTGTAGCATATTAAAGTGTTATTACAGTTTACAGTGTTTTAAATTTACCCTCTAGGCTCTACATGATATGCTGTACCATCCGTATTCTAAGTACTCTCTACGTTCCACTAGCTACTCTCTTCAATCTACGTTCTATGCTCTACGATCTATCATTTACACTCTAAGCCCATTTATGCTCTGCTCTCTACATTCCACCAGCTACTCGCTCTATGCTCTACAACATTAATCTACCATCCAAACCTAAGTCACTCTCGATAGACAACTCTAACCATTAGGAGAGTAAAATGGCTAAATCACGAATATCGGTTAATACTTCAAGTTCTTCACAGTTCACCCAAAACCTTCAGGTCATGAATCAAAAAGAACAATTTCCTAAATCCATGTTTCACAGAAAATAAATTCAGCTAATCACGCATCATGAGATTACCCCTGTACAACCCTCTATATAGCACATAAACATGCCTGAAATGATTAGCATTAAAGCAACATCATATAGTTTTATTTTATTTTCTTATAAACAATACACATTTGTACCATTTCTTAGCAAATTGATTAGCTCACAATAAGAAAATGCCTGAGAAATCTGTTTTTCTGCAAAGCTCCAAGTCCTGAAATGACATCACGATCATTCCCAGTCTCCTGTTTTGGTCTCGCGGTTTTGTACCCCACCAGAAATGAAATTTCACGTTTTTGGTACATCAAATACAGGGGAGAGGAAAATCACTATCAAATAATTTTTTTGCTACACTTATCAGTACATTGGGGAGATTTTACCAAGCAAATAAAAAAATCTGCCATACACACTTTAATGTTTAATTTTTTAATCTTTTTAAAATTTCTTTTGTTTTTTAGATTTGTTTTAATTTTGGGGGCCATACAGTTAGTGCTGATCGTATGGCCCCTAAAATACAACACGAAATAACATGTGCATCAAGGCATTTCTTGTAATGTCCATTTACAATGTTTCAGCAGTTATTCACTTCCATGGAAAGTTACACTTAAACATGCTTAAATCATTCCCTGAAGAAATCTCAGACAGAGACGAAGCACCTTGGAAATAAATGAAAAAGCTTACAACTACAAGAAATCTTCCTTTGTGCTGCTCACTAATCTTCATGAAAAAATTAAAAATTAAAAAAAATCCAATAACCTTCCAGGCAGATGGGCTTAGAGGTTAGATCGTAGAGCGTAGATCAAAGAGAGTAGCTGGTAGAACATACAGAGTAGAGTGTAGATGGGCTTAGAGGGTAGATGGTAGATTGCAGAGTGTAGATTGAATAGAGTAGCTGGTAGAACATAGAGGGTAGAATGTAGATGGTACAACATATTGTGTAGAACGCAGAGGGTAAATTTGAGCATAAAGTCAATACAGAATTACTAAAATGCTGTAAACGGTATTAACACTTTCATATATTATATGAGATAATGAAGAAAGCCAATAAATGACAATTACAAAACCTACAGCATCATAAATGATCAATAAACGTGCAGTGTCAACCCAACCCAACCCACTCTACTGGTTTTTTAACCCTCTTCCTGAACTGTGCCAGAGGGTAGTAAAAAATTTTTGAACTGATAAACTAGTAAATACATAGAGCGTAAAGGGTAGATGGTGGAACATGGAGTGTAAGTGCTTAAGGAGTGTAGTGCATTGACCATAGATGGAAAAACATGTAGTGTAGAGTGTAGAGCATAGTCAGGGTAAACTCAATACAGATTTGTAAATTGAAAACAATTATTAAAACACTGCAATCCATAATAACCCTCAACATTCCCTAAGCGATATAATATTTGCTACACTAACTATTTGCCACTACACCTCTATGGTGTATGCATATCTAACAGAAACAGAGCTTAAACATTCAAAATACTGCCGTAGAGCCATAGAGCTCTACAAAAATTTCTACATCTAATCAAGCTTCATAAACCGAGCTGGGTGTACTTTTTAATATTGTTTCAAGGTTTGCTGATTGCTGTATTATGTTAATTTTCTGACACAAAGAGAGCCTTCCACCAGATACAAATCCACCCAGATGATGGAAGAATGCTAAGGTTCCTCTGGTTTGATGACATTAAAAAGGCATAAGTGCTAAAAGAAGGAATGACCTAAAACCACCTAAAACCATCTAAAATCACCTAAAACCACCTATAAAACCACCCACAACCACCTTCAAAATACCTTTTTTCAATCATTTTAGCCACAATTTTGTTACATTTTTCAGTTTTTTTGCTTGCGACTTGAGCAACTTTGATAAATGCACACTGGAGACGTTGTCCTTTGTTTCGCAGGTTCCTATTCTAAGCAAAACTAATAGCTTTGACAAATAACTCATGGCTCTATCAAAGGTTAGAGGCGCCACGCACCTCTTGTAAGGTTTAACAGGATTGGCTGAGAAAACAATAGAAACAATGGCCCTAGTCCTGAAAACAACAGAGGTGGATGACTCCAGGAGCAAATAAAATTAGAAGTTCCGAAGAGGTGGGTGACTACTGAAAAATTAGGGAGATTGCTTCAAAATAAGGAATGAGGTGTTTAAGACCACTGTTGAAAGTTAAGTTTGTGTTCTTGCAACACCAGGCTTGCATGACTCATAGCTGTAGGAAATTTGTCACCCAATGGTTCACATGACCAGGGAAAAACCCAAAATAATTGTGTACACAGAAGCAGCGTTAAGATCCCTGAAGCTTTTCGAGTAAAACAGAGACTACCTCTTCAATTTTTCGAGGTCTGCTTTTTTGAGATCTGTCTGAGGTCAACGGGACTCAGAAAAAATTGATGAGGTTGTGTAACATAACCTTTGGCCATTTCAAATATTGTGGTCACGTTTATTTTTCGCGATCTGAGATGTTATCGACATTAAATGGGAAGTCCTGCAATTGTCTATCGATTACAAAAACACTGAATCAATGTACAATGTAGACACAACTGTTAACCTTTTGGACCTCTTTTTTCAATGTTCTACTACTAACAGAAGTAAGATTGTCCTAGATTTGTTCCTTACAACGCGCAAGGTTTGAGTGGCCATCAAGAGTGCGAAGTAATCACAGGGTTGAAAATGCAAAGGTGTCTTAAGGAACAATGCGGTCAATGACTCTTCCTACTTCGATACCTTTGATTAATCACTCAAAACAGCCCCTCTATGAGATTGTCTAGTTGCTCATCCCAATTCATCGAGAAGCCTGTTATCTCCTCCACCCAAAGGCCATCCTCTAGCCCATACTTCACAATATGACGCCTCAATGTACACCTTGAAACAAACATTTGAGCTTTTTTGTCCGCGTGAAACCCAACGATCTTTGGTGGAGTTTAAAATTAAAATAGTCAGTGAGGAAGCCACATCAGCCTTAGCTGGTTTTCATGTGGGTCCGCTAGCATTTGGGGATGTTGGGGTTTGTGGAGGGAGGAAAACTAGAGAACCTGGAGAAAAACATTTGGAGCATGGTGAGAAACTCACTGCACCGGAATAGAATTACCTTGTAGCGTTTAACACGCAAAAGGAAAACACAGCTTAACTCTGGATAATTTCAGCCTTAGCAGCCAGCAACTGGTACCAAATTACTTTCTTTATCCTAGCCTCTGAGAGATTTTGACCCAATCATTTGTCCGCAACTGACCGCCATTTTAGCTAACTTAGTGATTGTTTAGACCCGTCCAGTCGTGGAAAAGACGGACTGCCGAGAACTTCTATATCACTCTAAGAAATTATAACAATGGTATCCACACAACATACCCTTCAGCTTTGAAAATTTTGGGACATAATTCGTTATATATAATCTCCGTGACTTTTTTCCATAAGGGAGTCTGGTAACCATTTTGTAAGAAATTCTGGACGGTTCTTTATCACGTCTTATTCTATACTGAGGATGGGAGACAATAGTACACATAGCTCTAGCATTCCGTTTTATGCACGTTTCTGTACTCAGTCTGGCAATTACTCGACAACTGAACTGCAATTTCATTTTGACTTTGCTGTTTCTCTCCAATAAATGCATTTAGAAACTGGCCGGGTATTTTAGGATTTAATACCTTCGATAATCATTTGCTCCTTGGTTTTCTGAACTTTCAGTTCTTTCTCAGTGAATTTCAGGTGGCATTCAGGTAACGGATCATCTGTCTGGCATTTGTTTGTTGTTTGATATTTTGTATTTGTTACGGTATTTGCTTTTTGTTGTATATTGTATTTAGCATTTGTTTGGCAGTTGTGGCCAATCTCTATGCTGTCTCGCTTTCCCCATTTGTGGTATGTCCCAGCGAGAGGAGAACTCAACAAAAGCTCTTCTCCATTGGAGGGCTGCAATAATGCTTCTATCCCTGAATATAGCAGAGAGACATTACTGTATGAGCATTTTCTGCCAACTCTGCAAAGACACTATCAGCTCAATACAAAATATATGAGCATATGACAATGGCTTGACTTGGTGGACAAAACCAAACCTAGTAGGGGAGACAGCCCTGGAAACATGTTGAATTCACGCTTAATGTGGCTTTAATGCATAAATTAATTGTTTAATTTAATAGATATCTTGATTTGTGAAAGAAGTAAAGAAACAGAACAAAAAAAATTTGAGCGCCCTCGTATCAAGCCAGTGTCACAGCAAAACAAATTTGAATCTTGCCCGTCCAGCCAGCGCCTTGTGCCTTGCGCTATTGAAGCAGGAGTAAGAGCTTAAGGTATTATAGTGACTTCATCCTTTAGCAAAACAAAAGGTAAAAGGTTTCTTTTGTTTTTCATTTAACAATAGATCTCTAAAAGATGCTGCTTGGAAAACTGAGGGTTGTTTGCATGTATTATTTCTCCAAAAAGGAAGAGAAAACCAACGGAAAAAATACAGGGTGTGGTTTTTCTGTTCAATTTAAAACGGCATGCAAAATTTCAGGCGTGGCAGAAAAAAAGAAAAACACTTAACATTGTCACTTAGTATGGTTTTGCACTCAGCCCTTCAATTCTATTTAACCTTTTACCCCCAAGGCAAACAGCAGTTTTTCCCAAATCGGCAAATATACCATTTGAAAGCCAATGATCAGCTTATTTAAGAACTGACATCAGCAGCTGTGAAGGAGGTAGACGTTTTGAGAGAAATTGCTTTAAAATGCAAAAATGAAAGTGTATCAACCTTCTACTATGGTAGGTATACCCCTAAACTAGAGCTTATTTAGCAACTCTCAGTGCATAACTTCGTGTGAAACAAGTCTTGCATTCCATTTACATCCCAAAACAAAAGGCAGTTGCAAACTGCGTGTGAATGCTGGTGGTGAAGATTGAAGGCACTGAAAGAATTTATTAGAAATTCGTTTCACTAAAGAAACCTGTTTGCCTTTCAGTATGTCTGATTTTCCACAATTTATAATTATAAGCAATGCTGTGTAAAACAGATGATGCAGGAACTGATTTCTTGACCACATTCTTCACTTTTGATCTCAATTTTCGAAATTTCGAATACTGGATAACTTTTCGCAGTGATATTCTAGATGGTTCTCTATCAAGATCTGTGTGATTTTACTGCTAGTCTCCTGAACGGTGTAAAACAAATCATATTGCAATAGGTGAACTACATATGAAAACGTTTATGGACTCATAGCTTGGCACAAAATCTGATGATCTCAAAATTTTTAAAGATAAGACTTTCGCTAACTTGAATTAAATATCCAGGTGCAGAAAAAAAACATAGCATTGTGTGTGATTTTGGAGACAAGTTGTATGGGAAAATTAAAACTTCAATTGTGTGGGGAATTGTGCCAGGTTATTGAGGTTCTTGCCAGGTCCTAAAAATAATCTGCATTGACGATAGTTAAGCCAAATTTAGTTCACCAGTAATTCAAATATACTTAGCAGTCTTGGCAATCGCCAATTCTTTTAGAAAACTGTGTCTGACTGCGTGTCGCGTGACACAAACTAGACAAGTATGAAATCAAACTAAACAACAAAACAGAATGCCGCATCTTCCCTTAGGAGTTTCCCTTAAAAAATACTCCTACCTTAATCTTGATTCGATAAAAAATGTAGCTTGAATATTTCTTTATAAAATGCATTAAGGGTTGCACATCCTTGGAAGGTATCTGCAAAAAACACAACTTGGAAGTTTCTGCAAATTATGTGCAAGGTGAATTGACGCCTCATTGGACTGACTGTTGTTTTGGCAAAGCAACTTTATCATGATTCGTTTTGGCTCTCCCAAAAGAGATTATTCGCTCTCCAAAGGAGATATGACTCTTGAAAAGGGTTTAAGATCACAACACAGCAAAGATGTTCAGCTGCATGATTCACTTGGATCGCCCACGAGCAGTAAATGAACCTCCTACAATTTCTGCTAGCATGTCATCGCCATTAGTTGCAATTGTAGAAAGACTTCGTAAATAGGATTAGGAGGATCTGAACGAAGCAACTTGAATAGTACATATCTCAGCGGAAAATATCCCAATCCTTTTACTTGAGTTTATTGTGTTCAATACACATACTACTGCTACACTCGTATATTACGCCAGATTTGTTGCTGCGGTACAAAGTCCGACTTAACACTCTTAAGAGCGTCTAGTTGCCTGAGAGCTGAAAGTTGAATGGGGACATCTTTTTCGAAATATTCTTAAGTGTTTTAGACAAAAAAATAACCGCAGTGGGCTACAAACAACACACAAGGGGAAACAGCGAAACAAGCTTATCTTGCCCGATAATATATTTGCCTTGTGGCGTTTCACACGCAAAACAAAAACACAGCTAATAGATAGTTTCAGCCTTAGTAAGCCAGCAACTGGTCCGAAATTACTTTCTTTATCCTAACAAAAGTTCTGACGTCCAATTTTGACCAAATAAAATTCCTCCACTGGCTGCCGTTTTCTTCACTGGAATATTTATTAGCTAACTTGGCGATCATTGAGGCCCGTCCAAAGTCATGGAAAAGACGGACTGCCAAGTTCTACGAGGTCCATCAAAATGTTATTGATGTTAAATCGATTGTATTTCTCCTGATTACACCATCAGATGGTGTATTGCAGTATAAAACTCATTCAAGGAAATCCCTCTTGCTGAAATTTGTATTTGTCTAGCATGGTATCCTAATTGCTGAGAGCCCTTACCAAAGTAAAAGTAGGGGTTTGATATGGCAAATTATGGCCCATACTTGGCCCATATATGGGTAAGATGTGGGATGGTTAGAACATCATATGGGACTGATAGGGTGTCCAGTTTTGTGAAAATTCAAGCTATGGGAAGTATATGGGATTGAAAGCCCAAAAAAAGATTTGTATGGTAAAACTATGGGAACAAGTTGCCCATAGATAATCCATAGCAATGGCTCATTTGCTTCACTTTCCGTTTCTATGGGAATGATATGGGATCATCAAATTGTGTGGCATAACTATGGGAATCAGGTGCGCCCATAGCTACATGTATTCCATAGCAGCTGTTAAAGCACACTTGCTTTACCTGCTCTATGGAAATGATATGGGATCATTCAGTTACATAGGAAAACTGAGGGAGTAATTAAAGAGCCCATAGTAAGTTATACCATACCGGCAGCCAATTCACACGTTGCTGTACCTGCTCTATGGAAATGATATGGGATCATTCAGTTACACAGGAAAACTGTGTACTGCAGGCTAAAAGAAGCAAAAAGGAAAAAACAGACAAATCAGTGTTTCAGTATGATTTGTGAACACTGATATACAAAGGGGTTATTTTTGCCAAAATTGGAGGTGTTTGGGTAGCTGAGGACACACTTTATCAAGTGTTTGATATGTTTTCTTGATTGAATAGAAACTACAGTTTTCAGTTTTCCATGCCACAATCATTGCAGTTTGATTTCCTTTGTATAACACCTTTTTGAACTATCAAAATACATTTGAGGAACAATGCTTAAAGGTAAGGATGAGATTTAAGATACTTCAGCTCACATATGTAACACAACGCACTTGTTTTAATTACTATATTTCCTTTCATTTTAAACCTTTACAAGTTTATCCAAAAAAATTCATTCAATACATGTATCACAAACATTGGCATTGCCTTGCCAAACAAATCACTGTCACACCAATTAATAGTTTGCCATCAGTCAATCTCGCTCTAAGTGATTAGGAAAATGAGCTGCAAAATGCACCCCACTGTCTGAAAATGCCATGTAAACACAGACATCAATAATGGTTTCAAGTGGAACAATGGCAATCATCCAATACCATTCTGATAGCCCATATCATTCCCACGTATGGGAATAGTATGGATTTTTATGAAATACGTATCTTTCCCATAGATTAGACAATAGAGAGCCAGTATATACCATAATACGGGTTTAATATGGTGGGTAATGACCCGTATCAAAACCATATGAAATCCATATAATTTTATGGCCCATAGATTATCCCATATCATACCCATGTATGGTCCATATATGTCCCATATCATTCAGTTTGGTAAGGGAGCTTTCCTTTCTCCAAATGGAAGTAAATTCATGTCCTGACAAGAAACTTATTTTATACAGCAAGGTAGAAGCAGGATCACTCCATCTGCCCAGTCAAATGAATTCTTAAACCTACTGGCCACCCTATACAGGAACTGATGATCATCTCATATGTAACCGTTCTATCATAAAAGAAGATCTGTGATATGCATGAAGTTTGCCAAGAACAAATATGCTCTTGGTAAAGTCTGTGATCACATTTAAGATGACTGATGGCATGTACACAGCTTTCTAATGAATCTCAGCAGAAATTGGGTTTGCTGAATGAATATAATTATAATCAACAAGGAAAACTGAGATTTTACAAACAAATAAGTGGAGCAAAGCAATGGAGTTCACTTCAGTGTTAGGGTCAACAGCTTTCATACTACTCAGTTTATTTGTTTTATTTATTATGTTTCCTCCTGTCCCAGACTGAAACAACAAATCAATAGAAACAAAAAAATACTATGCACACAGAAATCGCTGAGGATACATATGCTCTACTTTAATGTATTTAGCACTGTACAATGGAAAAATCAAAAAAAAAATTCAAAAGATAAATAAAAATATATATTGCAAATAAAGCGGTATGAGTTATCAAGTAGATGTTGCCAACCCGTGTTGTGTTATAGGTGCTCAATAATTTGACCTTGCTCCCAATGTGTGGCTTCATAGCTCAGTTGGTAGAGCATCGCACCGGTATCGCGGAGGTTGTGGGTTCGAATCCCATTGAAGCCCTGATTTTTTTTTCAGGCTTCTTCTTTCCAGTTGCTTAAATTGGAAAATTTACTGCGAGGATCATACTTCACTTGCATCTATAACCGCAGTTCAAATATGAATTATTTCATATATACATCACATTGGAAGGGGTCATTGCACTCTCACAAACTATCAACTATCGGCTAGATCTATCGATGTGGCCCGGGTTGCACCACTGAGAGTTTGAAAGTGCCTGAAGCCACCTGAAAGTTTCATAAGGTGAAATGGACTGTAGTGTACTTGCATTCTCCTTGCACTGTTGAGAATTCATGGAAGCATATTTGAAGGGTTTCTTGCTTGCCCAAGATCAAAATGACAAAAGAAGTAAGGGGGTATCAATTGAACATTACCGGTCAAGGATTGGCTCTCATGACAATTTCGAGAAAACAAAGGATATCTTGACACATTTTAAGGATCATTTTTGGAGTGTAATGCTTATGATGTTCCATTTAAATGTATTTTACTTGCCTGTACCGGCTGAAACAAGTTGTTGGACAATACAAAATGTGGAATGATGTGATGTTTTGGTTTTCACATATAATTTTCTACAAGAAACAAGAACGATATGTGCTAACTACAATCAAGGAAATCAAGTACTCTTTGCTGAAAATGCTGGTAAGCAATATGTACTGAACAATGTCACTTACTGCTGTTATTTATCATCACATAAAAGATATCAATTTTTGATCTTCCACTTTGAATAATATTCTTACCATTGCAAATAATCTGTACATGTACATTTCTTTCAGATGTTCTGTCCAGACTTTTGCATTTACAGATATTTGCTTTTAACTGATGTTCCATGCATCATTTCAGTTTCCAATAAATTATACACAAAAGAATGGACATAAACAGGAAGTTTGACAAGTTGATGACATCAAATAATCATATAATGGGCCATACATATCAATTCAAAATTCTCTGACGGAAGTGTTTTCAAATTTTCTACTTAACTAAAATTGTTGTTTGATAACCATTGGAATTAATACAGTTGCAGTGATTAAGAATCCAGAACAAAGCTTTTTTGATGCTCATTCCAGTGATTTGCACGGGATGCCCCATTCATTTGGGAAATGCACTTGCTTATCACTGAGGGAACTGAAAACCTTGTATCATTAGTCTGCTTATAAATAGGGGTTGTTCCTTTGAAATTAATGGTGTCTTTGTCGGAGATAATGAACTTGTTTTGCAAAACATCCATGAGTCCAAAAATGAAACATTTGCCTTTCAGCGATAAAAGAAACCAAAACACCCTTTTAAAAGAAGCGAAAGTCTTTAACTGAACTTAAGAAGGAAGAGAAGAACTATTGATTGCCCAAATTGAGTAGACAAGCTCAGCTGACTTAGTCCTCCACAGACTGTGGAAAGCACCAAAACAACAGTTTAAAATTTCTTTAATTAATCTTAATCTCAAGCGTAACCGGAGTCAGCGTAAAAGTTTTGCCGTGGAAAAAAAAGATAAAGCTTTATATGACAACCAGCTTCTGGTCCTGTTTTTCCTTGCAGGTTTCTATGTGTATGTTGAATGAAAAGATATTCGTGTTATTAACTGCTCAGCCAGTGAAAGACAAAACTGTTTATTACATTTGTTATCGCTAGAGTTCCGAGTTGTCTAGTTCCCGCGTAGAGCTGCCATAGATCAGGAACCGTGGTTTACCGGTACAATAGAACATAGGTTCAGCAACTCTATTGACCAATCAGAGCGTGCGTAGTATCTCAGTTATTTTACAAAAAACAATAAACACTTTTAAAGTGCGTTAGCTGTCAAATTTTATGGATTGTAAATTGTCTGCCACCCTTTTCAAGTTCATTGAGAATAATGATTGCTATGTGGCCCTTACAAATAGGAGACGGGAATGTGTCAGCTTTTTCATTAAATTTAGGCTTCTTGTCTAAAAATAAATGCCACAATAGCATGAAAGCAGTCCAGGTTCAAGCCCTGGTTGGGACAATGTGTTGTTTTCTTGGGCAAAACACTTGACTCTTACAGTGCTTCTCTCCACCCAGGTGTATGTATGTGTTAAGTAAAAATGAAATTCAGGTTAAAATGAAATGCCTTTGTCTCTTAACCCAAATTATTCAAGGATCATGAATAATAAGGGCTAGAAGACAAGGAAAATCAAGAATCAAACTAGGTTAAAATCCTACCTGAATATTATTTTGACCTACAACATATATTGTTATTGCTACTGGCAAATTTAATGCTGGGGGGTAACCTCACAGTGGAGTAGCATCCCATCCAGGGGGCAGTAGAAATACCCTAGCCACTTAGTGCTACAAAATAGGGATATGCTCTTGTGGTACAAGCCACTTGACCCAATGCAGACTTCACTCAGGATTTGTATGGGTCCTGGAAAGTCCTGGAAATTTATTGTCATAGTTAAACAGATTTACGCTCACCACAACAGCAGTGTTTGGTAGAAACCATTTCTTGTCTCTTTTAAGTTTTAACTCCACGATTTCACCAAGTTTTCTGCATTTTTGTTTCACTGTTGCGGCTCTCGCACATACATTTGCCTTTGGCACATCGAAATGTTTGTCTGAGTCTGTGCAGGGAGTCTCATGGGTTCTCATATGTCTATTTTTAGTAATAGTGCAAAGCGCTATTGTCAATAGAGGCAATTCATGAGAATTTGAATTCTGACTTTTTTTTATTGACCATCATATGAAAAAGTGTTTATCTCTGGAGAGATTCTGTCAATCCATACATTCCCTCTGACTGAAACATCCAGAAAGTTACTTCTTCCATTGTCCAGTATTAATTTTCAATGTAAGTTGTGGTCAATTTAATCCAAATGTTACAACTGATTCATTACCACCTAATTCCAGCTCATAATCTTCCCTTCAGTATTACTTCAATTACATGTTACAGTGCTCCAACCTCACGTTTTCAAAAAGTTGCCTTTTGGCGACCTTTAATTGTAAAATGGTCGCCATAAAAAAATTCAGTTGCCAAAAAAAGAAAACGTGAAGGGAAGGACACTTGATGACACATTACATGTCGTCAAAAAGGAAAGACACTTCATGACATAGTACACGAAGGGCTAATGCGCTGAATGCCACGTTTTTATCAATTCAGTCTGCTACAGTAAGTTTACGCATTCATGCCGAGTTTCTGAACTATGAGAGGGATAAAGAGAAAGACAGGTGATGCCGCTGCTTGTACTATTGATTAAAATTTGTCCTATTATTGATAATATTTTTGAAGCAAGTTTCTCTTTTAATCTGTTGGTCACCAATTGGCAACTTCCACCAGAATTCTGGTTGCCAAATATTTTTCCACTCGCCATGGCAACCAAAATGGTTGCAGCTTGGAGCGCTGTGTTACAAGCAAGTTGACTCATAAGCCACACATGTACGCATTGCAGACCTATTTTTTAATATGTTTGGGTGCTACGTGGTGCCTATACTATATATCTATATCATTTGCACATTTACCGTGACTCACTACCTACATGTAAATTACCCCGAACTGCTCCTGTTCTGGCCTCGTAGCTCAGTCGGTAGAACATCAGAAGATCTAATCCGGAGGTCGTGGTGGGTTCAAACTCCATCCAGGTCAAATTTTCTTAGGCCAGTTGGGACTCCCAAATTCCCTTCAAAGGGGTAATAACCGAGGAGGAATTGGTGTATAGGCAGTATTGCCTACTTCTGGCACCCAAACATATTAAAAAATAATAATTAATTATCAATTCCTATCTCACAGGTGCTACGCGGCTTCTACAGTGCAGCTCAGATATATCCCAACTATGCATACGCTTATTATACGTGTGCATTTTGCGTATACGCATATGTGAATGCGTGCACATATGCGCGTATATGTCCCTTTGTTATGCATTCCATAAGTTTCTTTATATGAAGCATTGATATTGTTGGTCAAACAGGACATTATTTTTATGGGAATGAAAAAGGCTTCAAAGCAAAATTTGCATTGTCAAAACGTCATGCCGATGAATGAAAGCTATCATATTTCGAGTTTTTGATGACTTTGTAAATTCACTGACAAACTCCGTTTCTTTGACACTTGCTCAGGCCTTTAGTTACAAAAAATGGGAAGAAAATTGAAGCAGTCACTGGAAGCCCCTACTTTATGTTTTTGCAAGGAAAGATCTGTGTTTCACTACATGTTGGCAAGTCGTTTGCGAAATGTTTATTTAACGTTCTAAAGATTGATCCTCATCAAAATAATGATATCTCCGGTTACATTTGACACAGATCATTCATTCAAATGGTAAAATGCTCCTTGCTTGACAAACAAATCGTTTATCGAAGT
Source organism: Catalaphyllia jardinei (assembly GCA_022496165.2). NCBI lineage: Eukaryota > Metazoa > Cnidaria > Anthozoa > Scleractinia > Caryophylliidae > Catalaphyllia > Catalaphyllia jardinei. The sequence continues at coordinate 23,945,692 of CM042749.1, forward strand.
TTCCATGGTGTGCCGCTCACGTTTAGTTATTTTTTACTTCAAGGAAAAGTTCCGTGTTTCGGCATGCGTTGGTAAGACTTGCGAGATGTTTATTGCCCTGGAAGTCCAGGAGATATGTCCAGGATTGAACGCTAATTAGATCAAATTCCTTATGATAAGCATCACAAAGTGTCCTCATTGGTAAAAAGTCACCTAAACACACACAATTCAGTCGCATATGAAGTGGTAAGAAAATTTCAAATGACCCCTGCCAAATATGAAGTACTAATTAAACAATACTTGCGTTCAATCCTGGACATAAGTGAAGTCCCGAAGACCTTGTCGAAAAAATTATATCTCCAGTTATATTTGACACAAATCCTTCATTCAAACGGTAAAATGCTCGTTCTCTAACCAAATAATCGTTTGCCAGGTTTCTGTGGCGTGTTGCTCACATTAAGTTCTTTTTTACTTCAAGGAAAAGTTCTGTGTTTCCGCAGTCACGTCAGCTAGTCTGTGACTTGCGAGATGTTTACATTGTGTAAAGTGTTAGGAAGACCTTGTCGAAAAAAACATTATATCTCCAGTTATATTTGACATAAATTGTTGATTCAAACAGTAAAATGCTCTTTCTCTAACCAAATAATTGTTTATTAAAGTTACTATGGCGGGCTGCTCACGTTTAGTTATTTTTTTTTACTTCAAAAGTTCAGTGTTTCGGCACGCGTCAGCAAGTCACTTTCAAGATGTTTATTAATTAAGCGGCATTGCGAAGACCTTGTCGAAAAAATTAAATCTCCAGTTCTGTTTGACACAGATCATTCAGTGTAATGGTAAAATACTCTTTCCCTGATGAAAGAAGTGTTTATCACAGTTTCTACAGTGCACCACTCACATTTTGTTATTTTTATCTTTCTTAAGGAAAGTTGTGTTTCGGCACAAGTTTCCAAGTCACTTGCTTGGACCGTGTTTCCTAGTGTCGAAAAAATGTTATCTTTCGTATCATCCCTGTATGCCCGGTTCTATTTGACAAAAAACAGTATTTTTTTTATTTAACAGCAAAATAATCTCCCTTTTAATAATAATTTCAGTAAATTATAATTTTCTGTCAAAGTGCCCAATTGCAAAATGTTAATTTCAGCTACGGGTAACATTTCTCTGAGTCTTAAGTACAGAGACATATGCGCGTATAATGTATATGCGTATTCAAAATAATGAAAACTCCTTCTTGCTCTGTGGCAAGAAACAATGATCTGTTAAGAAAAGAAGAAACAATAGGTTAGCTCATAAATACTAATGAGGCATATGCGCATGTACTGTATACGCGAATGTGCGTATATGCATACGCATATACGCGTAATGGGCTGATGCGAATTACGCGTATATTTTGGTTCGGATATATCTGAGCTGCACTGTATACTGTGAGTCTGGAAAACTTCCCTTTTTTAATGGAGAAATATTGTGAATGCATCCTACAAATGCCGTGGTTGCCTGGTGACATAGGTTTTTCTGTGTGGCAAATACACCAGTTATTTGATCACTATTTTCTCTCTGTCCAGTAAAACTTGGTATTTTTTTCTGCCATGTCTACACCAGATACCAGTGTCTGAAATTGGAAGAGAAAGAGAAATTCTCAAAAAAAAAAAAAAAATGTGCAAGCAATGACTTGAATCATCATACAAATAATGTGAAACAACACTAAAAAAACAGTCACATGCACCACCATCATCAAGAGACCTAAATCCCAGCTGACAATGCAGTTTCACCATAGACAGTTTGTTCAGGGCCTGGATTTAACTCAATATCGCCACACATCAAAAGCTTCACTCTCAATACACAACAACTTTTGGAACAGCTAGTTGATTTCACTGTTGTCGTCAACTTAACAAGTGTTTGAGCCCTTCTAAATTTGGGAAAAATTCTTGGAAGCATGGGATGCACAGTTCAGTACAGAAAGAACAAACTTCCTTCTTAAGAAGGAAGGGGTGTAACAATCCACTGTAAGAAAAAAGATGGCGGCAGTACATCTTACCACAAATTTACCTTGCAAGCCAAACTAAGCCCACTGGGCATATGCCGTAAACACTGGCGTATATGCCGCAGTATGTATCTATCTATCTTGCATATAAACCGCACCCCAAGTTTGGCAACTCAAATTTTGGAAAAAAATTGGAAAGAAATTAAAATCAAAAGTGGAGTCTTGAGAAAGATGTCTTACATGTACATGCATTGTTTCTTCAAGTTTCTTGCACACGTCAACCCATGTATTAACTCACTAACATTTAAAACAGAGAATACTAAAAGTCGTAGATATAATTTAGCTCTCTAATAGTATGAAAAACTGACTTAGACATAAATTTGATCTTTCTCTGGCATTTTTAATCCAGTATTTTCCATTCCTGTCCATATCTCCATAGAATTTACATACAACAACACCTGATAAACACTTCAGTTCATTCGTAGCTTAGTAACCAGGCATTTGATTGGGAGATGGAGTACTGGAAATGAGTAGATTTTTAGTACAACATTTTCTCAATGCAAAAAGACATTTATTTTTACTCACAAGCTCTTCGAAGAGAGTTCGATAATCAATTCAACAAATTTGGCATCAAACTATTGAACAGCGAAGAAATGGTTGGCCATTTACCATGTTTTCTCCCTCGTGGTGGATCGATTTCTGTTGAAGTGAGCGGCCATCGACGGTCGACACTATGAACAACTTTGTGGCAGAATTATGGGGAATGGAGATTTTGCTACACAGGTCTATAGAGACTGTAAAATTTCTGCTGAAAAGTGTTACTTTATGCAAATTTACAGCATAGTGTACAGATGTTCTTGCAGATAAGCTGCATCCCTGATTTTATACAAAAGTTTTGAGCAAAAAGGTGCAGCTTATGCGCTGGTGTTTTACAGTGGAGTTTTTGTAGCAAAGCATCATAGGTAAATGAACCAGTCACCATCTTTTTCCTTAGAGTGGATTGGCACCTGCTTTTTGGGGGATACAACAATCAAGATATTTGGATGAAACAGAAACCAAACAGCGACAAAGACCAACAATGTGTGGTACAGATCAAGTTTTGTGACATTTTACAATAACAATATGGGGTTTTGTACACACCATTTGTAAGTCCTTGATTCCCTGGCCATTGGAGAGGTTATTTGTGGTAGTTTTGGGATGCCCTTTGGTGGCCACTCCTGTTGTGGAGAGGTTGCCACTGTAGAGAGATTAAAATGAATGAATGTATGGACTGATTGGAGGTGGCCGTCAGTAGAGGTTCAACTATACTTCAAAAGCTGTGGCATAGTTAAGAAATTCATTGCAAGATGTAACAAACAAACAGATCACTTACCAATAGGACAGCTCATATCAGATGCATCAAAGCAGGTAACAAAAGCAAATGGTCCTCATGAGTCTTCATGCAGTTGTTATCGAAAGCATGTGGTACACATAGACACAATTGTGGTCTCTACTAACTCACATTTGATTTGAATGTTGTGCCGCGTAGCACTATGAACACAAACGAAGTAACAGAGAATTAACTCTGAAGTGTAAATTAGCACTACAATTTACACTTCAGAGTTAATTCTCTGTTACTTCATTCACATTTGATTTGATTTGATTTGATTGTCACAGGTTGTCTACTACAGGTCACGAAAAACTTCCAAGTGATTATTGATGACATCATCCTCCTGGTACCCAGTGAAACTTAATTCACATGATGTAATAATTTGCATATATGAAGCATTTTATTACCTTTTCAGTGTCTGTGCTTCACACTAGACACAAAAATTCAATCAAAAACCATTCTGTTTTATATTGTAGGTCTGTGTATTATATGGCACCGATTATCTGTACATGGTGGATAAAAAAAAGTTAACTTCTCAAATTTCCAACATCGTTAAACATACAGGTGTATGATGCAAAGTGTATATGAAATAATTCATATTTGAACTGCGGTTATAGATGCAAGTGAAGTACAATCCTCGCAGTAAATTTTCCAATTTAAGCAATTGGAAAGAAAAAGCCTGAAAAAAATCAGGGCTTCAACAGATTCGAACCCATGACCTCCGCGATACCGGTGCGATGCTGTACCAACTGAGCTATGAAGCCAGACATTGGGAGCAAGGTCAATTTAATGAGTTCATATCTCCCGTAAAGAGTGAAATGATGTAAAGTGTATATGAAATAATTCATATTTGAACTGCGGTTATAGATGCAAGTGAAGTATGATTGATGAAATTGGAAATTGGAAAATTTACTGCGAGGATCATACTTCACTTGCATACAGGTGTATGCCACATTTATACAATGTTGTTTTACAATTATGATAAACACTAAATTAACTACACAAAGAAGGAACCATAAGACACCAACATACTAATTTCACTTTGTGTTGTACTGTAAAAGGAAACCACATCTTTATAAAGTGTGCCATTCAGTATTGAAAAGTATACCAGTAAGAAGTTGCAAGCTGATGAAAGTTAGAATGTACATGTAAAACCTATAATACATGTAAAGTAAGTGCAATAATTAAAAACCTAAGAATGCAAACAACTTTCCTTACCCATGAAGCAGAAAGTGGTCTATCAGACCCAGTAAGCATTGTAAATGAATGTTGTTTGCAGTGACTTGAAAGTTGGTTACACCTTCATCCAAAGCTGTCTGTTGACTAAGCTGTAACTGACACAAAACATAGCATGTAAGTTTATGTATGTAATTACTTTGAATAGGAAATGATATCAGCCAGAGTTGGACCAATGCACTAAAAAAAGGTTTAGAAATTGTCCTGCAGATACATACAGCATTGTTCTTTACTGATGCTGTGAAGAACTTTTATACCATAATTTGATACCATTTAAATTATATTTAGTTATTTTACCTGTCTTTGTCTTAAAGTTAGGTGACAGGGCCACATCGCCACAGTTTTCAGTACAAGGTTTACTGAAACACGACTTCCTTGGAAAGCACAACATTTTTGTTTTTTATTCATTACAAGTGGATAGGGAGTTACTGCAGTATAAATAAACTTTTTATTTAGCAAGTTAAATTTAAGATTTTTTTGGACAAAAGTAATTGGAAAGGTTGCAAAAATACCATGATTGACTGCGCAGCCATAGGCTGGGCGGTTCTTGCTCATCCTTTGGTTTATTTTTTTTTAGTTTTGTCGGTTACTAATCCCAAACCTCGCGAATGATGTCATTATCAGCCAATTACAGGCCTTTTACTCAGGTCTTTTCATCATATCCCCCCTCAGGAGGGTTTTGACAAGTTAGCGAATTAACTGTTTAGACCAAAAATGACAGCCGATGGGAAAAATGTATATTTGGTCAAACTTGGGCAAAATCCTTCGGCAATTGGCGTCAGGACATTTGCAAGGATAAAGCCGATATAGTTTGGGACCGGCTGCTGGCTACTAAGGCTGAAATTATCCAGGAATTGTTGTTCACTTTTCGATATTCAATGCGCTAAAAAGGTATTACATCTGGCGTCAAACGGTGATAAATAATATCATGTTTACTTTGCCAGAAGCAATGGTGGAATTAACTGGGGAAAAAAGTTAAAACCTAGCCTTAGCGCTCGTCAAAAACCCTTTTAATATAATTATGTAAATTTATATTCATTTGAGAGGTCATGTCAAGGAATTTTTTCCTTACACGTAAACAAAATTCTCCGATTACAAGTCATGCTACACCCACGCAACGCAAAGAATGTAATCAGATACGCCTTTCAGCATATGTATATGCTGAAGACAGCCAGAGTCATGTTTTCGCGTAATGAAATTTGGTTGTGATATAACAGTAGATGACAGCGGTAATTATGTCACGTTTCATGAACTGAATGTTTGCATAAACATAAAAATAAATAAAATCTCTTACACCCAGGCACTGAGCTAACTTCACGCAATCTCTGTTGTTTCCAATCTTTTAAGGTAAAGACTTGTTTCCATATCTCAAACCGCTCTCTCCCTATTCACTTACACAGACACAGAGACTTAGTTACCTGCACTCAACAAAAAAATTTACGATGTGACAAAGTAGATTTGAACCCGGCGTGCCAGATCGGCACCCTAACCACTAGACCACCGAGGAATCGCTACCAGTGGATGGTTTGATTTATTGTAAGCACTATACCGAAAACCCGAACGTTATAAAGAAGCTAACCGTTTACCCTAACCCTAATCAGTATTTTCAGTCCTTAGGCCTGTAATCAGTATTTACTTTGTGTACGCACCACAGCGTATCCAAAGGCAGTTTGAGATATGAAAACAGGTCCCAACCATCTTTTAAATTGTTTCCAGGTAGTGTTTTCTCACAAAACGCTGTTGCTAAATATTACGTAACATTTTTGTGAGCAGAAAAGAGTTAAAAAAGCGTGGTTTTAAGTTTTTTAAACTTCTTGTTGCAATATATTTTGCTAGTTTATAGTTCGTATTGTGTGATCGTCCGGGTTAGTGTAGTTCTGAAAAGAACTGTTGTTGGTGACTGACGTTTCAAGAACCTGAGCAGAAGTCATCTTCAGAGTCAAGTGAATAGTGTTTGTCAGTCTGGTCCGTTGAAAGTGATTGGTCAGTTAAGCCATGATGGTATTGCCATCAGTCATTGGTCGGTTTTGATCCGTCTTTTGTTAGTCAAGTTGGTCGTTTGTGGTCTGTCTATTGTTAGTCAAAATTCAGTCAGTCTGTTAGAAGTCAGTTTGGCGGTTTCCTTTTTGTCGCGGATAAGTCGTTTGTAAGGTGCTGGTAGTTGTTGACATCTGTTAAGAGGCATTTGTTCTAAGTTAGTGTACCAGCTTTCCAGAGTCAGTAGCTGAAAATAGTTTGAACTGTAGGTTAATCATTGAGCTGAGTCCCAGTGAATGTTGTGGTTTGTCAGTTGATCATGCACAACAATGTGATTGTTGGCATCACCATTTCTCATGGCTCATTTATGTTCAGTCAGTCTCGTGTTAAGGTTACGGCCAGTCTCACCAATGTAGGAAGCCTAGCAGTCAGACCATTCACTATAATATATATTACTTTTGTTGTCAAAACTCACTTCAAATCAATCACAATGAAATGAAAAGCATTTTAGAGAGAACCTACAGTACACTTGCTGGTTTCAACAACTGACTCTGAATAGCTGGTAAACTAACTTACGACAAATTCTTCTTAACACATGTCAACAAGTACTGGCACCTAAAAAACGACTTATCCATGCTGTAAAAGAAACCAACACATGGAACTCTAACAGACTGATCTCACTAACAATAGATGGATGGAAACTGACCAATTACCAATGACAAACTTTTATGCTAGTCTTGCAGCCAATACCATTAAGGTTTAACTAGCCAATCACTTTTAACAGAGCAGACTGGTAACACCATCAACAGACAAGCACTAATCCCCTCTAGGCACTTTTTCCCCAAAAAAATAACTCTTGCACGCCTTGCATGCCTATGTTTATTCTATGTCTGCATTTTTTCCTATTCTGTATTTAGTACCTGGTCTGTGGTCTGAATTCTTAAAGGGTTAGCTAAGCATGCTTTCTACTCAGACTTTGTGAATGACAATAGTGAAGACCAAGGAAAGCTTTTCAGGGCCACTCGTTCATTGTTACTTCGAGGAACGAGTTGTGTTTTCCAGAATATACGGATAACTCAATCTTAGCGAACGATATCAGGAGGTTTTTTTACCGTAAGATTACAAAGATTTGGGCAGAGCGGCATGCGTGCACTCTTCCCCCCTGGGGCGGTGGCTGGGGATAGAGTGTTTACAGGCGATAGGAAACTTATTCATTTCAACACATGCTCTGTGGAGGATATGAGGAAGCTGGTCAGTAGATCATCGAAGAAAAGCTGTCAACTTGATCCTATACCAACCAATTTAGTAGTCGGCATGTCTGATGCTCTTCTCCCTATCATCACTAGTGTCATGAATTCTTCACTGTCCTTGGGACACTTTCCATCTGATTGGAAAACAGCCCTGGTGGATTCAATAAGAAGACCAAGCAAGGGACTTCCTTGTCCAATTTAAGACCTGTGAGTAATCTGCAATATGCGTGTACCTCTCTAAACTGGTTGAAAGGGCAGTTTGTGATCAGACAATTGATCACGTTACTCAGTCGGGCTTGTACCCCATCCTCCAGTCAGCCTATTGGCTGGGTGACAGTACAGAGACTGCCCTATTGAAGATACAGAACCGCATACTAGCTGCAATGGATAATCAACAAGTTACTCTCTCTTGGTATTGTTAGACCTGAGTGCAGCATTTATAACACGATTGACCGCCAAGTGTCACTGAATTGCCTGTACATGACACATGGAATTACAGGTACCACTCTCAAATGGTTTCATTCCTATTTAGCATACAGGAAACAGCGAATCCTGATTAACGGGAGCTATTCCAGTGACTTTGATCTGCCTCAAGGGGTACCTCAAGGTTCGTATTTTGGTCCCTTGCTCTTCACGTTGTATGCAAGTAAGCTCTTTGATGTTGTTGAATCCATTTCCCTAATGTTCACACATATGCTGATGACACACAGCTCTACATCTCATTTAAGCCAGATGGTTCTGCTACTGAGACGGATGCTGTTGATGCTTTACAAGCTTGCATCAGGGACATAACAACTTGGATGGTCCAGGACTAACTTCAGTTCAATGATGCTAAGACCGAGTTTCTTATCATAGGAACACGCGCACAATTAAATAAGGTTACGATAAATGACTTGCAAGTGGGTGAGGTAAAGGTTTCTGCTGTCCATTCTGTTAGAAATCTTGGTTTGATGCAAACATGAACATGACCACACATATTAACAGCATATGTCACTCTATTTATTGTACCACTAGGATAGTACCACTAGGATAACAAGATAATATAGGAACCATATAGAGTTTTGTGATGTTATCCCAGAAGTAATGTAAGTATAGTATGTTTTACATAGCAATCAGAGGTACCTACTCAAAACCCCCAAAACAATTACCCAGGCAGTGAGCCCTGGGTTTAAATTTCGGCTTTTTTTCCTTGTTCAGTCACAAATCGCCATCTGGCCTCTACAGCGCATGCGTCGCCAATGCAGCGTACGACACATGGAATTTACAGCAGTTGCGGATCCCATGATTTCTAGGGCGATGAAATCGCATACAAACGAACACACTGTTCGCAGTACACCAACACTAAAGGTTGTTAAATGTTTTCGGAAAGGGTCGGTATGCAAGGCTTAAGAGAGATCAACAATTTAGGAGCGAACGTTTGGAGTGAATTCATCAAGAATCGTGTTTAATATGCCAAAGGAGCTACAATGAGCGACAAAAGTGTTGAGACAACTACTTTTGTCGCTCATTGTAGCTATCAACCGGGGCTATCCACTCTTCACCTTGATAAAAAGCAAACAAACAACAACAATGGCAAAGGCTAAAGAAAATAGACTGAAACGTTCATAGGCTGATGTATCAATCTTGACTTATTTGGAATTAATTTGCCTTGTTTTGCGGGGATGGAGTACAGTACTGGACAGAAGTAACCTAACAGGAAAATCAACACGGAACACGTTCTTGGAGCGCTCCAATTAGCGTTCCCTTGGCGTTCCCCTAATATTCTGGAACGCAAAGTAGAATGCCTTCTAAAGAAAATTTCAGAATGCGAAGGAACGCAGAATTTTCTTTAGAATTTTCAGTTAAAGGTGTTCTCGTTTGTTCTGCCCTGAAAACAAGCTTTTCGAAAAATGAACAAGTTAGAAATATTCAAGAGCGAGCGGAAGCACAAGAAATAAACCATATGTGCAGTAACCGAAGACACAAGATCAGATTTCAAGACATTGTCTATTCATAGTTGAATAAATGAAGGGCCAAAATATTACAAAAAAAGGTCAACAAAAAGACCTCAGTTTGATGTGTAAAACTGATCAGAAAACAAGAAATTATATTATGCCTTTTCTGCACAACAAAATGTCCACGGAAGCCAAAAAGATTGAATATGCGAAAACGAATTAACTATTAACTTCGGAGGACAAAACTAAACCAAATAAAACAGAATTTCTATTCTTGTACTATAACGAACGGCTAACATTACAAAAACAACGGAAAAAAGCGAAAGACACATGCAAAAATCAATCTGAAACAGGAAATCAAAAAAATTATTTGCCACATGACGAAATATTACAGTGCTGTGAAAGAATTTAAGATAAAAGTTGCAAATAAAAAAGACCACAAAAAAACCCAGTATTTTGAGATAAATCTTATTTCAACTGTGCTAAATTAGTGCCAACTTAGTTCTTTTCTCAGCAGTTCTATAGTAGCTGAATAAGATTCAAATAAAATACTGTTCACTTCTAATTTCTAAAATTCACAAATAAAAGCAACCAAATAAAAGAAACATGACAGGAAGTTCAATGGAAATATAGTTTCATTCACAATGAGGGGAAAAAAGACCTTTCTGAAAGCAAAAAATGTCCAAATTTCGCAGACGTGGCTCTGCATGACTGTATGTTGTTTAAACTTTAGAACACAGTCCTAAGAAAGTACGCACGCTGATTGGTTAAAAATCGTGTTTGTATAACTCGATGGAGACACAGAACTAGCGCGCACTGTTGACATAGTGATGGCGTGAGCAAAGAGAATTTACATTTTGATAATCAGAGTTAACAAGTTGTTTTCCTTTATCTCACCATGGTGTTTTCTAAAAGAAATAAAACCCTGTACTCCGTGTTTGTATCGAGTTATAGAAAGTCTCATGAAAGTTTGAAAACACTCGCCTGTGGCTCGTGTTCCCACAGTATTTCTCGTTCTCCCAAACTTCCACTCATGTTTCTATAACTCGATACAAACATGGTATGTGTTTTCTATTTCTTAATT
>CM042749.1:23961498-23976498 GCA_022496165.2 Catalaphyllia jardinei
TTATATTGTTCATACTAAAGCGTCAAAGCTTGAGTTTTTGCCATGAACCATTTAAATCAATGTATCAGTCCTGGCTTTACCAATCATTCCAAAAGTCAAATTCATCTTCGAAATAATGTAGTACATTATTATTTTTCTTTATGAAAGTCCAGGAAGCTGCTTTAAATCTGTCAAAGAAGTAGTTTATTTGGCCCGCAAAGCACCACGATTATGTAAAGGACCAAATACAAAACTTGTCATTCAACAACTTGATGTAACTGACAAAGAAATGAAGAAAAACAATAAACTTTCTCCGGTAGGACTTGAAAGAATTTTGTTGGCACTCTGCAACATCAGTCTCTGCATGAACCATAAGTTCTCAATGGAACGTGTTCTAGCGTTCTCAATAGAACGCGTTCTCACATTCTCAATAGAACACGTTCTTGTTCAGAATGCACTCCAGCTCGCCAGAAATTTTGGTGTTCCCACAGCATTCTATTTGGCATTCCATTTGTGTTCCAGTAACGCATTCCCTGTTAGGTTACTTCTGTCTGGTACTGTAGGTAATTAAACTAGGGTATCTAAAAGAAAGCAATGCTGCGGCACATTCTGTTGATAATGACATATTTTACGTAGTCATTGATCTATCTGCGCATTCCAAGTCTTACATTATAACCTTTATTTCAAGTCATGGTGTGTAACTTAAAATCTGTCCTTGTATGTATCAACCTCATGCATCATGACGAATCGATGGCAAGGCGTTACAAGGGATCGAGACAATAAAGCACATACACATACACACACACGCAGGATACACATCTACCCCCCCCCCACCCTGCCCCCAACTTTACCAGAAAATCCAGAAGATGAATTTTGAAAGATGTGGAAATTGTAGGAGCAGAAATTTCAGTTATAAATTCTGTACAAGTACGCATTAAGTCTAGAGTGTTGACAGTATTGAAAATGCATCGATCGCTAGCCTGCGAACTATTTCCGGCTATGGCTTGTCTCTGCTGGGGGCACCAGTGACAGCCGGAAATACGCTAGTCGATCGCTGGATATGTGAAACTGCTAAAACTTAAGTTTAAATTCATGTTTGGATGAAAAGGAGTTGATCGTAGCATATATGAAATAAGCGTGTTCTACAGTTTCCGTTTGTTTTAATTATTCTACAAGTTTTTGTAACGTCGATTTCTCTTCATCTTATTTAAGAATTCGACCACGGAACGAGACTGCTAAGAAATGACATACTAAGTTTAAAATAAGATGTCACAATTAATCGTCCAGACCCGGGCGATTAGATTTTTACAAACTTTCACGTACTGCATTAAAAACAAAAGCAAGAGTTGTGAAAGTCAATCACGCTCTCCTGAACATCGTTTTACAGGTAAATCAAAACAAAATTCAGTGGAATCCACGCGAAAAGACTGTATGACATCCTTGTGTTGTTGGTGGCGCAGATTTCCAAATTGTCTGCAAGAAAACAACGACACATTAATACATATGACGCATCGCTGGTGATCATGACTAAAGCACATGGTGATCTTAACTGTTTGGACATGAATTGATACACATCAACCTCCTCTTTACCAAATCCAAATAAACGAAAGATGTGGAAATTGTAAGAGTAGAAAGCTGACTTATAAATTCTGAACTGATACACACGTCTCTAGAATCGAATGTGACAGACTCTGATAAGGACCAGCAGTGAGGACGCGTCCATGGCGATATGTGAAAATGCTGAAGTTTTAGCTTAAATTCATGTTTAGATGGAAACAAATCGATCACAGCAGATATAAATTAGCGTGTTCTACGCTTCTCGTTTGTTTTAATTATTCTACAAGCTTAAGTACCGGCGATTTCTCGTCATCAAGAATTTGACTAAGGATACGTGACTGCAAGGAAATTGACGCACTAAGTTTTAAATTATTGTGTGACAATTAATCGAATCGTCCAGATAATTCTGCATTAACGACAACAGCAAGGGTTGTGAAAGCCAAGCACGATATCGCTCACATCGCTTTACAGTCTTTACAGGTAAATTAAAGCAAACCATAACCACTAACCTTTCTCAACTGCAATCCACGCGAAAAAGGACGCCAGCACAACGGTGTCACAACCTCGTGTTGTTCGTGGTCAGGAGCAGTCGTGGTGCAATGCATTCTGGTAGAAGGCGCAATGCATTCTGGTAAAAAGCCGCAATGCATTCTGGTAAAAAGCCACAATGCATTCTGGTAAAAAGTGATGAATTCGAGAATTCGTACTCCTTTTTATATTTCTTCTTAAATCCTGTTTATGTTGCTGCTCGCTCACTACGCTCGCTGTGCAGCAATTAATAAATTAAACAAAGATTAAAGTTTACTCTGTATTGCCATAGTGCCTAATTGCCATAGTGCCTAGTTGCCATAGTGCCTAATTGCCATAGTGCCTTATTGCCATAGTGCTTTGGCGCAGTCAACCCCCAAACCATCCCAATAGTACACTCTGCACTAAAAAGGAACATGCCTAATGCCTAATGATCTATATGCCTAATTTATAAGGGTTATAACCTATATTTTATGGGCGTGGCACATTAACTTACTCCCTTTATCTGGTCTGCAATTTGATTGAGAATATCGTCTTTCAGTTGATTACTCCTGGAAGACATCAGTGGCCATCAGATGATTCTGAAACAAAAATCCATAATGATTCCAGTCATGAATTTCACTGGTAACAGAGCTATTATGTAACTTTAGTCATCTCATTAATAATCAAATGACTATTAGTTAATGATGTTTCCAAAGGGTTACCTTAATAGTACCAGACAAGTCAAGCATTTCAAGAAAATGGCAAAACATTTGAGTTTATAAAACGTGTTTTGACAGTGACTTCTGTCATCTTCAAATACCTGAAAATTCTCCTGGTTTTCCCGGGAGTCTCCAAGTTTTTCATTAAATCTCTCAGACTCTTGTAATGCCTTTTGGGTGATTTTCAGAGGTTATTCCTGGACATTGTATTTAATCACATTCTCACAATGCAACGATTTCTAGACGTCTCCAGATTTTTGTACTCTGGGGGTTGGCAGGTATGTCTTTAGTAAACCAAGTACAAAGCAATGGAAGTAGAAACATAAGTAGAAAATGCTAATAAGTAGAAAATGCTAATTGTGATAAGTAGGATACAACGGAATGAAGAAAAGTGCGTAAGTGTGAGTGTTTTTTAATTCTCACATTTTCCTGTTTTGCTTCATTCTGTTGTTACTATTTATCATAATTAGCATTTTCAACCTATTATAAATTCAGCTTCCATCACTTTGTGTTTGAATTAACTGAAGGTGACAGAATATCAATGAAAGTTTTTGTCAAAATATGTTTTATAAAGTAACTCAAAGATATTGTTGTTTTCTTATAAATTATTCTTGATTATTAGTACAATTTACAATTATCCGTTGTTGTTTTGGTAGTAGCCAACACATCTTTAGGCATCTATTGTTGGATAAGTGGATTTTCTGTTTGGATGGCCAAAATCTAGGTTTTACAAGTAATTGTAAACCATACCATACCTCTTTCTGTCAGTTTTATTCTTCTCTTTGGCTTTTTCACCTACCAAAAAGAGCATTAATCTCATAAATATTTTCATCACCAGCCATCAAAAGAAACAACCCCAGGGGGGGGAGGGGGGCACTTCCGTATAAGAGGCTAATGGGGATGTGCCGCTGAATGGGGTTGCATTTTCACGACTGGATTGACTACCATGGGGTCGCATTTTCAATAGTGTTACTAGAATGGGGTCGCACATTTTCTGATTTTTGGGGTAAGACAGTTCTTCATATTTAACAATTAGACTACGAGCCCGAGTTTTCTACAAGCAGATAGGTAACGAGACGTAGCCAAGTAGACTATTGCTCATAGAAAACGAGGGCAAGTAGTCTAATTGTTTTAGTATAAATTTGCCGTAGTCTCATTGCATAGAAAGAAAAAATGTCAAGTAACACATACAAAAGAACTGTTTAATTATGTTACATCAGGTTCAAACGTGATGCACGATGTGTACTGATGCGTAACTGTTTTCAGATAGAAAACGGTAATATAGCCAATCGAATTCACAGATTCACAATAGACTTCAATAAATTTATACTAATTACAGCTAGCAAACATACCAGAATGTTTGTACTGTAGGTGAAAAGTAAAGTGTTCTTTACTCGATGTAAGGTACATACATAAATATAAAGTGACTAAGTTGGGATCGCAAAAATTATATATTTGCCCAAAAGTGACTAAGATGGAGTCTATAATTAGCCACAGAATAGACTATAATGGGATAAGATAAGATAATTAAGATAATTTTATTTATACACGGTTTTTCCATCAGTTCATTTACCTAATTATAGTATATCTATCTACCTAACTACAATAAAATTTAATAACAATTCAAATAAAAGAAATAAATAAAAATTCTGCTTTTCATGGAGGCTGTGTCTAAAATTTACTTAAAATTAAGATATTACTTTAAACTGTGGTGACTTAATTTCGATTTGAAATCGGTCAGTAAAGGCGCTTGTCTTAGGTCTACAGGTAAGTTGTTCCACAACTGAGTTCCGCTGTACAATAACATTCTCTTGAGATAATCATTTGGTTGTGGAAGAACTAATTTGTTTTCGGTATTCCTTAAACGATAAGCACTTACATTGTCACGATATACAAATCTTGATCTCAGATAATCAGGAGTCATACCATGTAATGTTTTATACATTAACATAGACTTCTGTTCCAATCTTTAATAGTGGGGTCTTTGCCACCCTCGCGCCCGGAACAAATCCAAATTACTATCATAGCTCGCTGACATTAGGATGCAAACTGCCCGATCCCAGAGGATAAGCCGAGGAGGGAGATGATAACAGTTGGAATAGAAACAGGCATATTCAAAATGACTTGTGAATGGCTAATTAGTTTTCAACCAATAGAGATAAAAGCTTTTACTGTCAAAATAATCCTTGTTTCTCAGAAATAAGGTAAATGAAAATAAAATTGATCGTTAGGTTCAAGACAAGAGTTGTTATCCATTGAATTAGCCAGAGTTGCCTGGCCAAGTTTTCCCTCTGTACTAAGAATGGCAGAATCAATTTTTCTGCTGTTTGTTCGGCTGTAGAGTTCTGTTAGAGAATAGGAAATGCGATTTGCGATTCGCAAGATCTTTCTGTAACCGTGATCCTAAACCTAAAGAACGCCGACATTAGTTTTTTTTTTTATGGAAAAACATGTTCATACCTTAACAAGTTTCCGGAGCTCTATTTACCTATCTGATGTAACACAGCGTAACACCGGGTTAGGGAAGGACGTTGATTGAGGATAAAATACTCTCGTAATAATCACAATCTCGCCCCCAGAGCCCACGCGTTTAATTAGATGGATGGGTTGAGGGATGTGGGACTGAATGCCGCTTAAGCCTGCAAATCTATGCATATTACATGTAAGAAAAAAAGAAAAAAAAAAAGAAAGAAATATGTACATAAAAATGTAAGAACATAAAATATCATACATCTAAGGTTACAAACCTTAAGTAATTAAAATTCAATATTCCTCACTTTCAGGTTTCATATCATTTTCTCAACTGATATGAAACCTTTGCAGGGCTACTAAAGGTGTTCTTTCTAGTGTTGGTATGCGTTTTCCATTTCAGCGAATTTTAACTTTTCTGAATTTTCCACCACCATTTTTGAGAAGGGTCTATTAGGTTATTCAGCCTCGAACCTTGTAGTTCCTCAGGGAACGGTGGATTAAGTGAAAATAAAATTGTTTGGATTTCTTTGAAGAAACAAAAAGGATAAAATAAAAAGGTTTTTTTCAAGACCCAGATATAGGAGGAATACGCATGACCGATACAAATGGTATCTTTAAATTAAGCTTTAAAACTTACAAGGTTCCCTAAATTAATTAAATCGGATAATAGTAACTGGTGCATCATCAACCACTTCTATAAGAAAATGGGTGGCCTAAACTTTCTCTTTAAGTGTAACTACGATACAAAATACTTCAACTTTTTACCAGATTTTCCAAAAAGATTCTTGACCTTTAATAATTGAAAAAACTCTACTGATGATTATTATCAAAACAAGATATAATACTGTTCAAAAACAAATAAATACTTATGAGCGGGAAACAAATTTTTTGGAGTGAATGGCTCAAGAAGGGCATTATTTCTAGAAAAGACTTATTAGATGAAACCGGCAATCTGTAAACTATTAAATATTAATGTGAAACTACATTTTCTAAAATATTATCAAATGCTTAGCACCATTCCTAAGCACCTCCTGTCCAAAGCCAAACAACCTGACACCTTCAACAACTCGTACTTTACCAGTAAGGATATTATTTTTCCTCTGAATAAATTAGTGCAAATTAATTTTGACACGGCAAAGTCAAGAGACTTTTAAAAATTGCTTGTTTCAAAAAATCACACCCATGATCAAACCCGCCCCAAACGTTGGAATGAAAACCTTTCTATACAGAATTCATGGACCAGTATTTTCAAGTCACTGAAACTAGGTTAAAATATTTTCAGTTTAAGCAAGAGACTATGATCTAAGAGAACACATCCCCCATACATGGCCCTCTTTCCATGATAATCTTTTTTAATCTAATTTTAGCGCGTGGTCAAGCTGCGAGGCTATTTTTGGAAAGACACCTGATATGCCAATTTAAATGACGTAATAACATTGAGGTTTAATTTTAGCAGTGAATCAATTACGCAAAGATAACTTTTTGTCGGGATTTTCGTAAGGTCAGAGGAAGAATAATTTTAACTGTCTGGCGCTTTGAAAGAACTTTCCAAAGAGATCTTTTGCTGTTTAGGTCGTTCAGTACTTTTCGAGAAACGATTTTAGAGCGTGTTATGAATGCAATTCTTGTCAGCAGCTAGAGTGCCTAATGCGAACCAGTCATGCAAAGAAATGACAAGACTAATTTCCGACGTAAAAATCACGATAAACACATGGAAGATAATCCTGACCAGCAGTTTCAAAAGGCTTTCCAGATAGGTCTCTTTCAGGGTCTTTACCGATCCAAACGATGTTTTAGTTCGTTCCAGAGAAGCACTTTTTTCGGTGTGGACCTCCCTGAAACTCTGTTTCATATTACAAAGCAATTTCGAAATTAAATATGCAAACATTTACACTGGGATTTTCGGACCGAACAAACGGGAAACAAGTATTGTGCTGTCCTGGGCTTTGAATAACCTTTCCAAAGAGGTGTTTTTCGATTTAATCCGTTCAGTACTTTTCGAGAAGCGAGTTTGACGTGCGTGTTTATTGGAATCCAATTCTAGTCAGCAGTACACAGTACTTCCGATATTAAATAAACAAAGATTTGCACCGCTTTTTTGGAATGAAAGTTCTAACAAACGCGAAACAAATATTTTAGCTGTCTTGCGCTTTAAAATACCTTTCGAAAGAGATCCTTTTCGCTTCAAGCCTTTCGGCACTTTCCAAGAAACGACTTTCAAGCAGGTTAGAAATTCGAGTCTTCATGCTGGGGAATGACACGACTTCTGTTTTACGGCTTCGGAGAAGCACATATAATTTTCCTGCCCAGCTCTGAAAATGATTTCCAATGCTAACAGTGCAGCAGTTCAACTGAACAAACTGATTTTATTTCCTCTTAGCCCGCTAAATTTTCAATTTCTTTTTTGGATAGACACAACGTGATGACCGTTGGTCATTGCTTGCGTGATCGGGGGCCTAGACTTTGACAGCAGGACGCGAAGCTTAAAATAGATTTTAAAAGATTATCATAGGGCACGGGGATATGTTCTCTCACCTCATTTCTCTTGGTTTAAGCTAATTCATAGAATTGTAATACCTAGGAAAGAACTATTCATATGCGGCATCAAAACTGATGACAAATACCTGTATTGTGGGGATAAGGATTCTATTGAGCACACTTTTATTGAATACACGTTTACGAGATCCTTTGCAAAAAACGTTATACAGTGGTTTAATGAAGATAATTGTTGTCAGATCTCCCCTACCACTAATGAATTCTTGTTTGGTATTATTCCTAGCTCCAAAGAAGCAAAGATAATCGATAAATTTAACTGCTCTTCCCTAACTACGCGTCATTAGATGTATGCAAACAAAAATCAATAATAACTATGGTTTATTGACCAACGGAGTCAAGGTAAATACACTCGCAAAAAAGGAACGAGGCCAATGTCCAGCCATCTTGACCGAACAAGCTTGGCCAATAAAGGATCTATTATTTGGCTTTCGGGGAAATTTTTCTCTCGGGACACGGCGCTGTATCCCGCAAGAAAAATTTCCCCGGTCAAGATGGCTGGATATTAGCCTCGTCAAAAAAAGACACGTCAAAAAGACACGTCAAAAAAAAAAAAAAAGAATAACCCAATCGTATTTACAAGCACGAATTTATCAATAAGTTTTTTCTTAAGTACAATCTGGAAAGTATCGACGAATTAAAATAAAAATCAATTAACGGAAAGACATCCTCTAGCATAGTTATAGTAAAAATGTTGTGAATTCCCCTGCATCCTGACCAGCCCTAATATTTTGTTGCTGTGGTATAGTAAGTAATTCACAGAGCTGTGAAGGCGTAGATTTGTAAGACATAGTATTGTGGTATTAGTGTTGTAAGAATTTTTAACTGTTGCAAGAAAAAAATATCACAGACACAAAGAGGTGTGTGAAGTTTATTTGTACATTAACAGCTTTATTTCAGCACATTCAGGCCTAAAGTGAATTTTCCATACAAATAAAGCGTTCCTTTCGTTACATTTAGTCACAACAGAAGTGATGTGCTTCTTACGGAAGCCGA
Organism: Catalaphyllia jardinei; assembly: GCA_022496165.2. Lineage (NCBI taxonomy): Eukaryota > Metazoa > Cnidaria > Anthozoa > Scleractinia > Caryophylliidae > Catalaphyllia > Catalaphyllia jardinei. Next base: position 23,970,285 of record CM042749.1, read on the forward strand.
TAAGGGACAATCCCAAAATATTTACGAAATCCGAAAAAAAGTTTTTAAAATCCGAAAAAATATTTTAAATCGTAATGTTTTCTGGAAATCATCGTTGAAGAGTTAATCAAATCTGAAAAACTATTACAAATCTTAATAAAATTATTGAATCCACAAATATTATTTTGTAAATCCGAAACAAGTTTACAAATCCAAGAATTGTCGCTAAATCCAGAAAAATATTTTGCAAATCCGTAAAAATATTGTCACGTGTTACTTGCGCCAGCAGTCAGCCAGCGTCAGAGTTTGTTTCCGCCATTTTGCCTTATCCAAAATGGCGGAGTGGGTTGATATATTTTTTCCGTATTTTAACTTTTCGCTAATGACAGTGGAGTATGTTGATTATGTATGATTCGTGTTAACTGTAGAAGTACTTAACTTTAGGCCTGCTTGCAGGTATGATGAATCCCTAGGGGCTTGTAGGCTATAAGATTTTATAAGTTATGCAAGAGCCAGTCGAAGGCATCTCTTTCAACTTTGCCTTATTGTTTATTCACTGCTGTAATTTCTTTATGGTGATGATGCAAAACGCTCGCTGTATCAATAAACGAGATGCTCGTCCCTGATGCCTTGTTTGTGTCTATTGAGATTAGTTACAATATATTCAGTACTGTATTTTATAATCGTTTTAGGATGATTTAAGTATAAAGAGTTTGTAACCGTTTATCACACGATCGAAGTACGATGTCAGTTCTGCCATAAATGTGGCAGAGAGTTTGAGAACAATAAAGTATTCTGTCGGCAGTGTGGAACAATAGAGAGACACCAACAGAAAAGTCTTTGCAGTTCCGCAGACGAGAGGCTGGTAATAGAACATTACTTTGAACTGAGGGGATTTAGGTACGATACCATTGTCCACTCTCTGGGCGAGTACCATGAGATCTATATGAACGTAAAGACTTTGAAAACTGAACTGGATCCTGGGTCCTGGATCGTTGATGTTCCTTTTAAAACAGGCTTAGTTGTTTGGCTTGCTAAGTTTCAGTCTGTAAGCTTATATCCTCTGCGTTCTTCCGCTTTGAAGGCTGAGTATTGCGATAATGACTTCGTACATGAAGAGGACGAAGCACTTTCATCTTCGGGTGTACTCATTCTTGGACTCGGGTGTGAAATCTCTGCAACTTTGGAACCACATTTGAAGCAAAATTTGTCTCCAGGGTTCACTCTAGATCCACACGAGTCGAATTCCGCCATTTTGGATGCGGCAAACCGCTGACGGCTGCAGACTGCTGACACAAGTAACACGTGACAAAATATTTTTTCGGATTTGCAAAATATTTTTTCGGATTTGCAAAATATTTTTCTGGATTTAGCGACAATTCTTGGATTTGTAAACTTGTTTCGGATTTACAAAATATTATTTGTGGATTCAATAATTTTATTAAGATTTGTAATAGTTTTTCAGATTTGATAAACTCTTCAACGATGATTTCCAAAAAACATTACGATTTAAAATATTTTTTCGGATTTTAAAAACATTTTTTCAGATTTCGTAGATATTTTGGGATTGTCCCTTATCGGCTTCCGTAGCTTCTGGTCACAACAGTCACGCATTGCTGCATGTTAGCACCTGTTCGATCCCAGCATCCCCGGAGTCGTATTTCGGAAGTTGTCAGCCATGCCCATAGTACAGTTATAGAGTGGTCGACTGAGCATTATCGTTGGGGGATCTCTGCAGAAAGTTGTTGGATTTGGGGGATCTCTGCAGAAAGTTGTTGGATAGGGCTACTTCTAATCCTACGTAATATACGAACCCAGATGACGTCCACGGAACTTGCGGAAAAAGTAAGTTGAACTGAAAACATGACCGTAGGGTTTTTTGGAGATCTTTGCATGAAGGCAAAATTGCTAGCAGCTAGCGTAAGTTTAACCCCGGGAGTTTAACTCGGGGCAAGCTTAAGCTCTAGTTCTTTGATCTCAGTTCAACTGGATTCATAATGATCAAGTAAAAAGCAAATTGACTTGAAGCGAACAGGGCCGCTTGCGTTCGATTACTATATGCTATGAGTCACTTTAGAGCTTACTTGTTTCGTAAGCACTACAAATTTTTTGTGCGGTGTCATGTACAGTCCAACCTCTATTAAGCGGCCACCCTCGGGACTTTGAAAGGTGGCCGCTTAATAGAGGAATGGCAGTAAACATGATCTTATTGACCCTATATAGCAAAATGCTTTTAAAAAGTAAACTTATATGAAGATAAATCCAAAATTCATTGTAACAAAGCATCAAGTGCATTTCCAGCCCATGCATATGGAACTTCTTGTAGCTCTAACACAGAGGGCACGTGGTTGAAACGGACAATATTTCTTTGGGTTGATAAATGTGCACAAAAAATATAAAACATCATCGACAAGTTGCCTAGGCCTTTTTGCATCAACAGTTAGTATGCGAAGTTACGTATTACGATTTATTCAAAGTAATCTGTCAATGATGTTTTCCGTTTTGGGGCGCGGAGCTGTAATGACGAGATCACGTCATTTACCTTTCCTACAGCTAGGGCAAGGTCTTGGTACCCATTAAACTGGGCAAAGTGCCGGAGTTGGCCAGTTATGTGCAAGGCTCTTGATTGATGGCTCTTCTAATTCCTTGTCGTAGTCGTCGATTGAGGAGCCTTCTGAAATGAATTGAACATCCCGCTCATCACCTAGCAACTCACTTCTGACCTCTCTCCAGTTTGGGTTGGATGGATCGATCAGGCCAGCACAAATTGCGGTATCATCATCACAGGAAACATACTCCTCCACAGAGCATTTAGCATATATCAGATCCATTATAGTTTTCAGGTTGGCAAGTTCCTCTTCTTCAAAGGGGTCATCCTTGACTGGTTCATCACTTGGATACAAACCAGTCTTCTGAAAGCACTTGGTGATAGTGCTTTGGCGAACATCCTTTCAGGCTTGTCTCCCCCATTCAATGGCCATAAGAACGTTGATGGATCTGACGATTTTGGACGTGTTTTTCTCACCATCAACTTGAGAGCAAACGTACCGCAGCATTCGCTTTCTGTAAAGGACCTTCCAATTGGCGATTATACCAGCATCTAGTGGCTGCGATTTTGAAGTGGTGTTTTTTGGCAAAAACTGAACAGTGATGTTTGAAAACTGTCCAGCAGAGTTTGCAGATGGCAGGGAGCATTATCCATAAACAGAAGGATATGTCTATCACTGCATTGCAACTGGCCATTTAACTTGGACAGAATTGTTGTCATGATCTCTGTATTCATCCAAGCTTTACTATTGGTGAAATAGGAGCAGTTGTATGGCCGGCTTGGCGACTGTAAGTTTTTTTAGCATCTCTGACGGACGGACGTGCCAATAACAACAGGATCTTCCTTCTCCCCTTGCGCATTTACAAAAAATGCCCCTGTTAGTCTTTGCTTCGCTTGTTTTCCTCCAGTGCACCATCTTCCCTTGGCGTCGAGGGTTTTTTCAGGGAGGCCACGCCAAAAGCAACCCGTCTCATCCATGTTCCAAACATCGCGAGTGTTCCACCCAGTTGTAATGTCCCTTGCACGCTCGTTCCAGCTTTCCATCATCTCCTTACTTACATCACCTGCTTCCCCAGCGACCGTTTTGTTGCACATGCCGTACTTCTGCTTGAATTTTTCAAGCCAGCCATTGGAAGCGACAAAATCGGAGATCTCTAATTTTTCTGCGATTAACGCTGCCTCTTCTTGGAGCATAGAACCGGAAACCGGGATGTTAGAGTTTCTGCACATTGTATACCAGTCCCACACAGCCTGATACACATCTGAGTACTTGGATGAACATTTTCTTTTTGCGTGATTTGGAGTTTCATTGCTGGCATAGGCCTCCATGATCGCTTCCTTGTTTTCCAGTATTGCTTGAATCTGTGTCTTGCCTATTCCAAAATGGTCAGCTAATTTCCTTGATCCAAGGTTAGGGTTTTGCTTTGCAAACTCGATGACTTTAACCTGAAATTTCAAGACATTTACGCTTCTTTTGGGAAGTTGTAGGGCACGTTTGCTTTGCCTTTGCCTTTGTAGTATTGCTTCCCTTCAGTGTAGCTGACTGTTCCTCAATGTAAGGTTTAAGCTTTGAATTTGTACATGGAATGCATATCGACACAGCGTGCCCTGGCTTCCATCCAGGTTCTTAGAGGCAGCAACAGAACACCTTTTTGATCTGTTGCAGACTGGCTTGGCACAATGCAAACATCTATAACTCATTTCCTGACCACAAATTTGACAAACGCCTTTAGAAGGAGAGCAACAATTAGTGGCCATCATTGCAAGCTATTGCTACACAATAACACAATAACAGGGCGAATCGATTGCAGTTTAAGTAACGCTTCCGCTAAGACAGAAAGAGATATTGGCAATGGAATGCGAAGAATAAAGGAAACGATTGCCAACTTGTTTATCCACATGTTACTTTACATGCATGATTGGAGTGGCACATGAAAAGATAATACTTTTTATGACAGTTACTGTGGATGGAAATGCATTACTTGATGTATGTGGCTTAAACTTACAGTGCCATAGTAAGACAGTAAAGCAGACAGTGCAAAGTTCATTCTGTTGGCTTGAGGACAAGATTATGGCAGAAAAAGAATCAACAAGCGAAACCATATTACAGGTGAATTCTTTCATTAGAGGGTACCATGAATATCATGAAATTTGGACACCAGAGATAGGGGATGAATATGAGTTCAGGCGAGAGCCACTTAACACAGTTGATCACAACGCTGTAACAATTGTCCACAAAAGAGAAGGTGGGAGGTCCAGGAGGAAATGCATCCACGAAAATGAAATAAATGGCGAAACAGTTCTTGCCTGGACATGTTCCCAAGCTTATGGCCCTATGGCTCACAAAATTTCTCAAGAGGCCAACAAACAAAGGAAGAGCTGTTGTGAAAGGCAAGCGCGTAAACAGAGGGGCCGGCTACGGTTTAGAAATTCCATGCGAGTACTGCTTCACAAGAGATGAACTCTCAATTCAATGGTTAAAATCAAAACTTGAGGAGCAAGGATTTTTTTAGATTTCCAGTTAAGTAATAATAAGATTTTCCTGTACAGATTTCGGTTGTAACAAAACAGTGGATCAGCTCTATGTATCGTTAGCTATTGTTATGTTTGTGATAAGGCCGGATGTGAAAAGTTTGCTCGTATACGCGGCTTATGACTTGTTATAATTGCACTTCTTGTTTTTTGTTATCAGTCACCTAATATCATCTGCCACCATTTCGCTTAGAAAGATAATTTGCTGGCCACTTAATGGAGGTAAAAATCCATATAAATAATACATTTGCGATAGCATAAAGGTGGCTGCAGCTGCTTAATAGAGGTGCCATTGAATAGAGGTATCAAGTACAGCAGATTACTGACAAGTAAATCGGGATTTTGCAAAGTGGCCGCCTAATGGAAGGTGGCCGCTTAATAAGTGGCCGCTTTATAGAGGTTGGACTGTATTACATTAGCGATTAATGAAAGAGCTCTATGAGCAAACCCGTAGATATTCTAGTGAATGATGATTGACATAAGCTAACCTTTAAGCAAAACTAAATTACTCGGTGCATTAACCCATTGACTCCTGGAGCTTTTTGCCAAAGTCCTATTTTGAAACAGTGCTATTTTTATTAATGTCATACTTACAGTGTAACAAACTCAACCAGGGCCACCCAACATTTTTCTGCAAATCACAAGACAAGTTCAGAACAAAAGGATCAGAATTTGTTCATTTCGGACCAATACAAATAAAGGTCAAAATCTGAATGTGAAAGGCAATGTGAAAGTGAATTGCGACGCTTCTATTTACAGTGAAATGTTGTTCATTTGCATCACCTTAAAGGCAATAAATATTTTCTGAAGGGCAGCCCAAAAATTATGAGAAACAGGCTAGCAAAGGCAAGTATATTTACAAACCAAATGTGGGCCTTGAATGCTAAAGACGAATTCAACATGAATATGTTTACTGAATGGTAGCTTGGAAGAGTTCAACAAATATATTTACCGTAAGCCCATGGACCAGGAATTGAGACGAAACATAATAAACACAATTATATTTAACGAATGACGGTCGGGAATGTTTAGGATGACAGAGTTAATACAAATATATATACCAAATGATAGCCAGGAATTTTGAAGACAAAACGGTATTACTAAATACAGGCGCAATTCTACTCATGTAACGAATACCATGAACGTACAAGATGG
>CM042749.1:23981498-24002875 GCA_022496165.2 Catalaphyllia jardinei
GACGTCACTCTTACATTACCTTACCTTACCTTACCTTACCTTACGTACATTTCCATTCGAGATTTCGTCTCCCTGTACCAAAATCAACTCACGCACATACGCACACGGCTTTATAATGCTGCCGCCTCGCCAGCCTCACGTCTTCGCTCGGCTGGCTCGTTGGCAATAACCCAAGTTATTCTCGCATTTTGATTGGTTCTCGCCTATGATCTATTAGAGGCCAGATGCACGATTAACGTCATCATTACAAAGTTTTTCCCTCTGCCGTTTTGAAATGGCGGAAAGTTTTGAGAATTAGGATGATATTTTACGTGAATGGGCAAAAGATAAGGTACAAAAAAAGTCTTGCCTAGGAATTGAACAGGTTTGAGAAGCCAGAAAACGAAAGATAAAGCTGTTTCTTTTAAAAAAATGATACAGAAATAATTTTCTAGCAGCCTCAGTCGTCAGTTGAGCGCGACTAAACCACACACAAACTTGGTCTTGGTAAGCCGAGAACCACTCCGTTATCTCGAATTTAACAAGCCCAATAAACAAAATGTTTCTGAGATTAATTTGTTTAAAAAAAATTAACTTTTCCCAGTGTCAAAACAACTGTTGACTCGCTGATTGATGTCAGGAATGAAACATCAAAACATCACTGGTAAAATAAAATACATAACCTTGCTTTCCGATGCAAATGTTCCTGTCCATTTCAGGCCACAGCAGCGAGGTAAGTATAACTAACCACAGCTCACAGTCAAGAGTATCACGGCTGAAATGTGTCTCCGACACTATATCAAGCTGATTTAAGAATCACCAACCACTGAAGACAAAAATCTCCACCATCGTTTACGCTCCTTTCATTCAGAACTCGAATCAAATGGCCTCTAGGTTGACCGCAACCACAAGTTTTCCGAGACTATTTTTTCAACTCCTGCAATTTTCAAGGCAACGTCCAAGCTTTTCGGCTCTCAGGGCTGCTCCAATGACAAAAACTGACTTGATTATTCCAGCATTTTCTTCAAGATTTGTAGATTGTGCAGTTCAATTCTGCTTTCGCTGTAAGTTTTCATTCCATGAGAAGCGACGCTTGAGTCAGGTTTGACAGTGGCGTGATTTTTCTTGACCAATCATAATTCTTTGCTACGCATAGCAACCAATGAAACTGCTTCATTTTGAATGTATAGATCACGTCAAATGGCTTTTTTTTCCATGCAAAGGCGGGGCAAAAGGCCGGCTTTCGCGTTATGTTATTATAAAATGTTTTGAAACAAAAAAGGCTTTTCGTTATTATATAAAACAAATAGATTCCATGTTACCATGCGTCTGATTCAGTAATAGATCACAGAATACGTCAAAATGTGGTAAGAACATCAGTGACACACGGCTATGCCTCGTGTGCCACTATTTTGTTCTTACCACATTTTGACATCATCTGTGATCTATTACTGAACAGACGCACAGCAACATGGAATCTATTTGTTAAACACAGCGCGTGCGCCAGTCCTATCTAAATCCTATTGAGCTATCATGAACAAAATCTTTATGTACGCATGGCTGTGCTCAGTAAACTGGCGTGTGCAATGACATGTGCAGTTTCATTTCAGCTTTAAAATTTCCGCCGCGTTTACTGCAAGTTCCTTTGTTTAATTAAGTTTTGGCAATGTGAAGATTATTCTGAACAATCCTAACCCCATTTCGAGCCTTTGACTTTTACCTGGCAGAGATGTTTACTTCGACAAGAGTATATTTTGACTTTGCTTGTCTACATTTTCATTGAGTATTTGTACTTTGTTTGGCTACATTTTCATTATAATCTTAATTCGAAGAAGCAAATTTTTCATTGACAATTTAAGAGACCAGATCAAGCGTTTTCATTGTGTATCGTGAGAACTAGTTGTAGTCAATCCGAAATTAAACATGTCAGTTTAGCACTTAAGTTGTTGTCGCCATGTTATAAAAGAATTGGTTCATGCTTTTAGCTGTGTGTATATCGAGTTATGGATGCACTTGGGAAGTTTGGAGAGCACTCAAGAAGCTAGAGTTGCTCTTGGCTGCGCCTGGAGCAACTCTTACACTTCTTTCGTGCTCTCCAAACTTCCCGCATGCATCCATAACTCGATATACGCATGCTAAGCGTGAACCAATTCTTAATTTTACATTACAATTTGAAAGTGTGTCAACATTCGTGACCATCAAGGGACCGTCGAGTCGTTCGAAAACATATTAATTTTTGTAAATATAAGTCAAATTTGCAGCTCATCTTGTGATTGGCCGAAAAAAAGTTGGGTGGCCCCGGTTGAGTTTGTTACATTTCTCTGGAGTGTGGAGTCTTTGTTTTGTTAAGTGCAGGCCTTTGAATTGTGGACATTTACCATCAAAAATCATTGACTGGAAATTCTTCTTGGAACAGATATAATTTTATATTCGTTTGAAAAGTCTTTCAATGACCTTTCCTGTTTCCTGGGTATAAAAGTCCCAAATTACAAAATCACGCTGAACCCATGCGTGAAAAAATTTCTTTAAAAAATGATTTCAAAGCGATATATTACTTTCACCTTAATAGCCACCACACATCAGCAAAAGTAAAATCTATCTCCTTAGTAATCCAGCTTCATCATGTGGAAATTTCAGCAAAATTGAACAAAACAAGTTTTAAAAGTTTTATTTAGAATTTGTAATTGATACCTCGCTCAAGTGCTTATCAAGTACTTGAGTAAACACATGGAGCTGCAATAGCTAAAAGCAAGCGAAAAACCTGAACACGAAGCAATGTTTTGGGCGGAGAAAAAAGAAATTGAATGGAAACATCTTTTAAAGTGATTTAGACGAGAAAGTGACCTCGGCGAGCTACAAAAGAGAACATGAAGCCAATGGTTTATTCATTTTGTTAACCTTGTGTCCTTCCTCACATACAGGTTATAAAAAGCTTACCTCTTGATACTTTTGGCCTTAGAAAGGTCGCAAATTACTTTCTATATTCTTACAAATGTCCTGACTTCCATCTTTAAAAGATTTGGTCCCAATTTTTGAGCAAATATACATTTTGCTGATGGTGGGCTGGCATACTCTCGAGTTGGGGACAGGCTGGATGTAATTCCAATTTTCTGTCACGCTTTTAAGTCACCATGACTTTATTTATGCTGGTAGGCAGGAAGGGTGGATAAAAAAAGGACACGCACTCATAATCTACAGTACCACTCAAATGTAAGTTACCACCTCTTGTCTTGTTTCTCGCCAGACGAGTGTCGTTTCTCGCGATATAGTTCTTGTTTCCTGTGAGACAAGTCTCGTTTCTCGCGAGAAGGTTCTCGTTTCTCTCAAGAATCACTGAGGTGTTCAGTATAGAATATATTTCTCGTGAGAAGCCAGTTCTTACCTAAAGTAAAAGGTCACTACCAAAGTGATGGAACTGACCGACGAGACGATAAAAGAGGCACTGAACAGCAATCATTGGCAAGCTTGTAAATTTTTTCGATATACATCTGGTTTTATTTGACACAAATGGAAGATTCAGATGCTGAAATAGTCCAAATTTACAGAAAAAGTGTTTGATCGAAGTTCTTAGGATGCTCTGTTAACATTCATTTAATTATTGACAGGGAAAAGTTTGCTCTTGGCATGCACTCGCAAGACAATTTTAAATTTTCGGCAGCATGCCGGCAAGGTTCGAAAAGTATTCGATATCTCTGGTTCTATTTGGCACAATTGGATGATTCAAAGGCTTAAATAGTCCAAATTTACAGAACAAGTGTTTTATCGAAGTTCTTACGATGTGCTGGTGACGTTCATATACTTTATGACAGGGAAAAGTTTGTTCTCTGCACGTGCTGGCAAGACAAGTGAGAAAGCTCTTTGAAATTTCACGGGATGCCGGCGAGCTTCGAAAAGTATTTGATATCTCTAGTTTTATTTGGCACAATTGGATGGTTCAAATGCTGAAATAGTCCAAATTTACAGTAAAGGTGTTTTATTGAAGTTCTTACGCGTTGACATTCATTTTTGACAAGGAAAAGTTTGTTCTCGATCTGCACATGCTGGCAAGACAAGTGATAAAGCTCTTTGAAATTTCACGGCAAGCCAGCAAGCTTTGAAAAGTATTTGATATCTCTGGTTCTATTTGGCACAACTGGATGATTCAAATGCTGAAATAGTCCAAAATAACAGAAAAGGTGTTTTATTGAAGTTCTTACGATGTGCCGTTGACATTCACATAATTAGTCTGGTCTCCACACGCGCTGGCTAGACAAGTGAGAAAGCTCACAGCAAGCTGGCGGGCTTTGAAAAGTATTCGATATCTCTGGTTCTATTGGGCACAATTGAATGATTCAAACACTGAAATAGTCCCAATTTATAGAAAAAGTGTTTTATCAAAGGTCTTACGATGCGCCGTTAATTTTTGACAGGGAAAAGTTTGCCCTCTGCACGGGCTGGCGAGACAACTGAAAGAGATCTTTGAAATGTCACGGCATACCGGCGAGCCTTGGAAAGTATTCGATATCTCTAGTTCTACTTGACACAATTGGATGATTCAAATGCCAAAATGGTCCATATTTAGAGGAAAAGTGTTTTGTCGAAGTTCTTGCAATGTGCCGTTTACATTTATTCAATTTTTGACAGGATAAAGTTTGCTTTCGGTACGTACCAAGGACACAATTAAAAAGATCTATTAAATTTCACGGCATGTCGGCGAGCCTTGAAAAGTATTCGATACCTCTAGTTCTACTTGACACAATTGGATGATTCAAATGCCAAAATGGTCCATATTTAGAGGAAAACTGGTTTGTCAAAGTTCTTGCGATGCGCCGTTTACATTCATTCAACTTTTGACAGGATAAAGTTTGCTTTCGGTACGCGCCGGGGACACAATTAAAAAGATCTTTGAAATTTCACGGCGTGCCGGCGAACTTTGAAAACTATCTTGGTATTCCTGGTGCTATTTTACATATGTGGATGATCCATTCGCTAAGATAGTCCAAATTTACAGAAAGAAAATTTTATCCAAGTTCCTACAATGCACTGTCGAAGCATTTTTGGAGATGGGACAATAAAGGACTGACACGCATTGTTTAACACACTACGGCATTTTATTACTGCATTTGCATAAATACATGAACTTCATTTAGCTAGTTTTGAGCATCCTTGTTGTACTTAATTATATATCTGATCATATAAACAAAATTTGAAGTTGTATCCTCTAAAGCAATGTTAATAAAAATGTGTAATAAAAACATTGAGTGCACTCAAACCCAACTTACCAAAGTTACATGCAAAGTTCTCGGGTTTCTGGAGGCAAATTGTAAGTACATGTAATAAAACTATGGATCACAAACGTTCTGACCATGGCAATGACGGCAATTTGCAGGTAGTACTGATTTCAGCGCACTCAAATGTAACCTATTATATAATTCCTAAAAGTAGACCTTAGTTAATCTTGACGCTCCTTTCCCCCATCCCACTTTTTCCACCGTTAAACTCATCAATAGCCACCACACATTTCCTCCACGTTGACTCCTCCTGTGCCGGGGCACAAGGATAAAACTTAAAAACATACTTCCTGATTATAGCCATCTTCCCAGGGTCCAGAGCCATCTTCCCCCTAGTTACAATACAATTGTGATTAACTCATTCCTCCGACTTGAAAACCACATTTAAAAACTTCGCAGCGAAATTCCCCACACTATAACAACTTGCGTGTTTTAAAACTAATGCCTCCCCCATGAACTGCCCTCCCTCCTCCCCAAATGAATGTTCCCGTGAAAGATTAGCTTCCCTATGCTGATTATTACTCCCCAAATGGTCCATAGAAACATAATTTGGCCCCACAATTGTTCTTCCCACAAGGTTTGAAATATCCCCTAAAGCTCGATGCTGATTATTAGCTCCTGAAATGTCATAAGAAACATAACTTGTCCCCGTATCTGTCCTTCCCATCTGTCCTGTCTAGCGGACATTTTGACATGATGGTCAGTTTTGAAATACCACAAGGACGAGAGGAAGCGATTGCAAGAATAATCAAATTACTATGATGTTTTTCAACGCAAACGCTCTTTTATAGTATGTGTGCAAGGAGCGTTGTTTTAAAACGGATCGAAATTCCTTGTCATTAATTGGCTGTTAAGTTTGCCATTGTGAACGGATCGAAAATCCAGTCGTTGATTGGATGTATAATATTCAAATTTAGTCATTGTTTATGATCTGAATAGTTTGGCTAATGCGACTCTGGTTTATTGCTGTTTACTGTTGTAAGGGCAGTTTAACATCATGGGTCGCTTAACGGATGAGCAAAAAACAAAAATCGTAAGGCTTGGAGATCAAAATACTAACATCAGCCAAATTGTAAGAATCCTTGCCCAGGACGGCTGCCCCATAAGTCATCTCAGTGTAAAACTATTTTTAAGGCGGTTCCAGGAAAGGCAGTCATTTGCCAATGCACCACTACCACCCAGCCGTCCAAGTGAGACTGTCACTCCCGAAATTATGAACTTCATTGATAGTGAAATGGAAAGGAATGACGAACTCACATCACCAACACTTCGACAGAAGATCCGGAATGAATTCGGCGTCAATTTTTCCGAAAGCAAAATCAAGAGGCTGAGAAAGAAGCTTTTGTGGGTGCAGACTGGCACGAGGTATTGTCAGCTGATAAAGGAGGCGAACCACGTCAAACGACTGGCGTTCTGTCTGAGGTGCATGGTAAACGACGAGCAGTTCGGCGACGTGATATTCACTGATGAATGTTCTGTTCACATGGAAAAAACGCGAAGATCTGCTTTTGTCGAAAGTGGGAGCAGCCGAAACTTAAAGGAAGACCCAAGCATCCCTACAAAGTTCACATCTGGGCCGGTATCTCGAAACGAGGAGCTTCGAGGATTCTTCTGTTCACCGGGAACATGAACGTGAGGGTACGGCGGTACTTGCAGTGCACTCGCGAGAAACGAGAAATTTCTCTCAAGACAGTTCTTGTTTCCTGCAAGATGAGTTTCGTTTCTCACGATACGAGTCTCGCTTATCGCGATACAAGTCTTGTTTCTTGCGAGACGGTGGTAACTTACATTTGAGCAGTACTCTTAAGAACAAACGCAATTTGCTCCAAGTGCATGCACAGATTGATTAGCATTAGTGTTAACTATATGTTAGGTAAACGATACATTTCAAACACAATTATACATGAACGTTAAGTGCTTTTCCTTGTGGTTAAACACAATATGAAAGATGCATGTGTTTCAGCATTGTCAGCATGATTTATCCATTTTCAAGTTCAGATTCATGCGTGGGATACCACACTCTTGTCTTAACGGGCAATATCAGTTATATATCAGGTATTAAATATCAGTTCCTTTTAGTGCAAAGAATGCTTTTGTGACATCATATCTTTTGGAATCTTCCCTAGCTTGGTTAAAAAATGTCGTGTGCTGACTTTTGAAATTATTTCGTGTTTGCTAAGCTTTAAACAGAGAAACGAATGGATCTCCTCAGCTGCTTATGTATTTTCTCCCCTGTGAAAGAGAACAAGAAGTTCACAGATGTATTCACCCGAAAGATTTCCAAGTTAGCAGCATTAAAATTAGAAATGTCATGACAAAAGAAACTTCTCAAATATTGCTGCAGACACTGTGGCACTTAAGTAAACGGCAAATAAATTTAGTCAGTCTTTGAGGGGACTCATTTACTGATGTAGGATGTAATATCAGTCAAGTTGAAATGCTTCTCAGTTGTACTGATCAATACCGTTGTGTATTTTGAACGGGCTTACTGTTAACACCAACGGTGGCAACCTAATGCGTGTAAGAACATGCTATTCCGAGACACAACATGACTATTTGATAAATGAGATTTTACTGTCGCACCAGTAAAATAATAGTTAATGGAGCGTGACCTACGTTCTCAATGAGCCATTCATGGAGGCATCGCTTTCTATAGAGCTATTGAGCAGTTGTATTCCAATGGTCAGCAAGCTGTAAGCTTCATTGTAGCTAAAACTAAAACATTGTAGCTCTGTTACCTTCAGTACTTTATAACAAACCATAGCATTGGTGCAAAAGCGTTAAAGCACTATTCATGTCTTAGATGTTGCACGTGCTAGGGTAAGCTGTTCGGTAGTACAGCCTTTTCTACTGGCTTACTAGCAGATGAACGTCTCCATATAAAAGCTCAAACAACTGGAGTCCATTTTGAGTTTGTCTAAGCAACATAGCTATTACTTGCTGTAAACCTATTGTTTCATTTTCGTAAACCTGCCATGGCTTGCCCTCGCCACTCGTCGAACAGTGCTAGGATTGCTACCAGAGGTGAGGACCTATTGAAGCTCTCCAGTGAAGTCCGCTGAGGCGCTGAATTTTCCAATTACGGGCTCCAAAGTGCAACTCCTCACCCAGCTCAAGCAAGCATCGACGGGAAAGGCCAGTCAACCCAAATGAAGACGTGGTAGGCCTCAATGCACTCATCCTCTGGCAAACAAAACCCCTGTGGAACAGCCGTCTACAGCAGGTAGTGAAATCGACGGCACACAAGGCCGGCGTCTCAGCATTCCAGAGGACAGCTCCCTCTCCGATTGCACTTCGCTGTCTTTTATTGAGGACATGCCGCAGTCAGATGCAGAGGAAGATCGCTTTAAAACCAATCGGTCTACCGAGCAACGAGATGCCCTCAGTCCAGAGCAGCATTCTGCCATCTAGGACATCGTATCCCAGTCTGTCCAAAGCGCTCTGCAGGTTGTCCATACAAACAGCGCCTTCAGCCCGACATCCTCCAGCCAAACTCTCGCTGCTTGGAGGCATCTTGTTTAGGCCTTTGAAGGCCAGTGGACCGCAATATGGAGGAAATACTCCAGGGTAAGTATGTTGATCTTGGCTTACTCTTACCTGACAACATGTATCAGTCACAGGCACCTGAAATCCAGCTCCATTTAGACGACTCATCCCCAGGCCCCATGAGTTCCAAGGTCACCATGGTTAGGAAAAGGAAACCCATTATAGACTCATTTCAGAAGTGACTTGCAGCCTACATGGTGTACATATTGGTAATTGTAACTGCCTATCCAAGACAGGCCCTCAAGGTTATTAAGTACCAGCAGATAATTAGTCATCCCATAACTAAGTTCAAAGGTTTTGCTTGGCTTTCATATGGCCAGCAATTTCGTCCCTGCGCCTCTTCCAATTTGTCCCTTCAGTGGGACAAAGTAGACCTCGCGTTATGGACGGTGACCTTGTCAGGCCTAGCCAAGCCCCATTGCGGAAAATGCTCAAGTCCCTATCATGCTGAAGATGTCTGTCATTGTTCCCAGACAGTGTGCTTTGACTTCAACCAGTCCTTGGGGTGCAGGCGCCAAAACTGCAGCTACCCTCACGTGTGTCACCACTGCCACTCCAACAGCCCCACCATCCAAGACTGCCCGCAGCAGCAATCCAGCGGCCCATCCCGGAACACAGGAGTCCCCAGGCCTGATGGGCAAGGCAAGAAGTAAGGTGGAACCACAAAGGCATCATCAGAAGCCATTAGTATCCTCACCTATAGACATTCATCGCTTAGAATTAGAACAAGAACTGCGGTGCGGTTGTAACCGCTCTTTTATTATATTTTAATCTTTATGCGAAAGTTTAGCTTACTTACCGCGGTCATCTTCCATTACAAAATGACCGAATTTCATTAGTGAAACATGACTCTCACTGCCTTTCAGCATATAGCATATCTGATTATGTTCTTTGCATAGCATGGGTCTAGCGTGACTTGTAATCAGAGAATTTTGTTCATGTCTAAGGAAAAATACCTTGACCTTTCAAACAAATATAAATTTACATATGTTAAAAGGGTCTTTAACGAGCGCTGAGGGTTCAATATTTTTCCCAAGAAAATTCCAACCATTGCTTAAGGCGAAGTAAACACAATCTTATTTATTACCGTCAGGGCATTCCTTCGCTGACGCCAGATGTAATACCTTTTTAGCAGATTGAATATTCCCTTCAAAAGTGAACAGAAACAAAAATTTCAAATTACAAAATCGATCACCTCCTGTTTTGCATGCATAGCGAAAATGCGGCTTAACTCTGGATAATTTCAGCCTCAGTAGCCAGCAACTTGTCCCAAATTACATTCTTTGTCCTTGCATATGTCCTGACGTCCATATTGAGGGATTTTGGCCCAATTTTGGCCTTTGGCTGCGCTGTTGATTAACTTATCACCCAGATCGTAATTTTATATTTACTGTAATTTGCTAAGTACGGTTAAAGAGGGTGCTAGTATTGGTTAAAGTGGGCCACATTCAGCCTGGGTTTTCCCCAACCTTATTTCTGTGACGCAGCACTGCAAAAAGAAGTAAGTTTGGGACAGGAAGCCAGTCCCTACCCTGCCCCTCCCTTAGAAAATTTTCAGTGTCATCCCGTGGGAGTTATTCCTAAAAAACACTCATCTGACTGGCGAACTATCCATTGCCAGAAATTTGGGTCAAGGTGGTGGCTGTGCATGTACACTCAAGCCATAATGGCTGTGAAATTGTATAAGAAAATGTATGGAGATAAGGAAACTTGTTCAAATATATTGATTTTGAACTTTGGGGTCTCGGGTGCCTGACTCGAAACATAATAAGTACTGTGTAACTTTGCCCGACTCGATATATCATCTGCGATGTTAGATGTTTCCTAAACAGTCTTAAAAAGGACAATTTCTATACTGCAAAATACTTCTACAGGCCATTATTTCCCTCAGTTTTCCATCTGTAGTCCTGTAATGGAGGCCATATTTGCGAATGACCCATTTCGGTTGGACTGGCAAAAGGAAAACCTTCGCAAACCCAAACTTCACCCAGTTGCCATTTTGTTTGTAAACTAGGTCCCAGGCTTTTAAAATTCCTCGATTAGCATACCAGGCTTGGTTTTAATAGAAGTAGAAGGCGGGAAAACTATAACACATCGGCCCACAAATTATAGCTTCCTAAGTATTCTCATGAGCTCTACCCTTTCCATTTACAAGACATTTGGTTCCCTAAGGGATGGAGTGATTCCATTGTTCGTTAATGATACGTTTATTCAAAGCTATGGGGCTGAATGCATGTGTTCAGTGAAGTAAAGTTTTACGTACATCTGCATCCTGTTTCCTTGCTATCAGCCGCTCGCCCTGGTAGAGACCTAAACTTTTTTTTTTGCGTTTTTCTTCGTAAAACAGATCCACATAGATCATCCAGTTATTTCAAATATCCTAGGGAACACGTTTTCCCTGACTGCGATAGCTTTTGTCTGCCATTTTGAAAATGCGATGCCGCTGACAATTAATCACAGGCGTGAAATGTCCATCATTTCTGGCAATGCTATCACCTCTCCTACCCACAGGGAAATAGCATACATGTAAATGACCACATTGCTAAGGATCCCTATTCCCTGAGTTATGTTCGGGTGGATGGTGCAATTCATGTCCTCCAGTCCCTGGGAAAGGAAAGACTGATCTTAAATCGGCCTTTCCCCTTATACCAATCCACCCAGATGACTGGAAGTTACTAGGTGTCCTGTGGAAATCTCAATACTATGTGGACATGTACTTACCCTTTGGGTTTCCCAGTGCCCTGTTCATTTTTAATCAGCTTTCCGATGGGCTTGAATGGATCCTAAAACATAACTATGGTCTCCAACATGTCATTCATGTACTGGATGACTTCATTATTGCTGAATGATTTCAATTAGTTTGTCTCACTAGCTTCAGCACTCTTCTACGGGTATTCATGTCACTTAGGGCCCCAGTAGTAGCGTCCACGACCATAGGCCCCTCCCAAGAAATAGAATTTATGGGGATCGTTTTAGATAGCATTCGCATGGAGGCCCACTAGCCTGAATTTCAGCTGCCTCCTCCACTTGTTAGGTCACTCGGGGAGAGAGACGTCTGAAAGCACTGGGCGATAATGCTTTCCGGTGACATCACGAGTGAAATGTTGTAATTTATTAAATTTAACGTGCAACCTTCAGCGCAAAAACAAGTCTAGACAAAACTGTTAAATTTTGATGGATGTCAATCATCTCCGCCTACTTACCGACCGTATGCAATATTTACCAAAAACATCTTAAATGTTGCAGTGGTCCCCTCGTAAAAATTATAATTTTACTTTCGGTATGCTCGTTTAGCTCACTGAATACACTTGAATTAAATATTCATTGAAATTTGTAACTGAAGACGTCTGACGGGAAGATTGGGTTTCTCAATGGTCATTCGCATGCATGAATGACCCTGAGAGCAAGCAAATCTGTACGCGAACTAAATTATTTCTGTTCGTATTTGTCTTGGGACTAAAACTGAACAAAAATTCTAATAAACCTTATAATTTTGTGGTAATAAGTTTTATATAATAAGTTTTATAGGTTTAAGTATGTGTTCAGTCCGTAGCCCCATGAAAATATGTGCAGAATAATTTGTTCGCTCGCATTAAGATTTGCTTGATTGCATCCGAATGGTCATTGAAAAACCCGACAAAGGTCTTCATTTATGGATTTGAAGGAGTGTTTAATGCCAATGTATTTAGTGTGCTAGCTGTATACGTACATATCAAAAGTAAAATGATATTTTTTATGAGTGAACTGCTGCAAGGTTTCAGACTTTTTTTAGGTAAATTTTGCATACGACTTTGGACTTTGGCTTTTGTTTAGAAAATGGCTGTACTGCTTTGAAAGTTCAATCGCCACTGACGAGTGGAGCCATATGATACATGTATATTACATGTCCAAATCCCGTAGGCAAGTTTTCGAGTACATCGCTTCCGCTAAGAAATTCTGCAGTTTCCTTTTCCTGTTCCAGATTGAGGTTTTGAACCCCAAATGTTAGGCATGCACCAGAAATGGCCAAACTTATGACATTAGCTTACGATTTTCTTCTGCCATCTTCAGTGAATGCGTGAAGTTTGGCAATAAAATTATTCAAATTATTCGTGTCAGGCGAATAAATTAATACAGCAACCAATCAGAACCACTACCAGGTTTTCAGGGAGTGATGTCACCGGACATCAGCCCAGTACCTTCAGACGTCTCTCTCCCGAGACTTAGCGAGAGGAGGAGGCGGCTGAAATTCAGGCTAGGAGGCCCGCTTACCCTAAGACAAACTTTCCAGGACTTATAACTTGCTCAACTCCTTCAAGAAACACCGTTCCGTGCACCTGGTTGAGTTACAATCACTAATTGGTACTCTCCAGTTTGCATGTAAAGTGGTAGTCCTTGGCAGGACTTCCTTCAATGCACGATTAATTTAACCAAGGGTGTCCCTAGTTATTTTCATCACTTCAGGCTTAATAAAGAGTTCTTTACGGACCTCGATATGTGGAAAACTTTCCTTTCCAAATGGAACGGGCACTCTCTTTTTCTTGAATCCAGTACTACCCCTACTCCAGACCTAGAGCTCTACATCGATGCAGTGGACTCTGTGGGGTTTGGTGGTTATTTTCAGGGGAAGTGGTTCCAAGGGCACTGGCCTCCTCGTATGCTTTTGAACCGAGAGCGGGGTATAAGCATTGAGTGGCAAGAACTCTTCCCCATTGTTGTTGCCTGCACTATATGGCACCCACTTTTTAAGGGTAAACGCTTACAGTTTTGGTGTGATGATGAGTCAGTGGAATCTATCATAAATTCAGGACATTCAAAAGTTCTCCTTATCATAGAGCTTGCCAGAAACTTTGTTCTCCTAACCATGGAATATAGTTTTCTCTTAAAGAGGGCCATCATGTCCCTGGGGTTTCAAATGAAATTGCTGATGCCTTTTTCCACTTTCAGATGCAGCGTTTCTGGGCCCTTGCACCCAACACTGACCAGATTCCTTGTACCATCCCGCCTTCAATAATGACTGTTTAAGAGAGAAAGTGCTCACCTACGCTTCTTGAGGTCTTTTTGAGAACACAAATCGAGCCTACAGCTGTGGGGAAAAAATTCTTTTTACACTTCTGCCTGATGAACCGACTCCTAGGTCCAGAAGGGGATGTCCTACTAGCCTCTGACAGGACTTTAATTTATTTTGCCTCACATCTCACTAGAATGGTGCATCATTGCACAATTAAGCTGTATTTAACAGCTGCTCGCAACTTCCATATTACTGTTGGTTATGGCAACCCTCTGAAGGGCAAGCTTCTTCTCCACAAGGTTTTACGTGGTATTCTGTGATACCAAGGCAAACAGCGTATTCACGGTCAACCAGTTACCCCTCAGGTACTCTCCGCAATCCGTCCTCTTTTGCAATCATTGCTTAGCCCCCAGGATTTTTCCATGGTATGGGCCACCTTCAATTTAGGTTTTTTTTGCCTTCCTGCGATGTAGTGAATTTACCTACAACATTGTCCGCAAATTTAGATCACTTTTTGATCTTTCTACGATTGTGTAGCCTTTCATCAAACCCTGGCATACCCACAGCGCATGATGGTGCAGCTAAAATCGTAAAAAAACAGATGTTTACAGGCGTGGGCAATCTCTCACCATTGCTTGCACCTCATCCACTCTTTGCGCTGTGTCGGTTTTGCGTGAGTACTTTCTTTTAGTGCAGCCACGAAAGGGTTCCTTATTTTACATCCAGTCAGGGCGTAAGCTTACCTGGGGAGCGGTTTTGCACCTTCTACGGGACAGTTTAAGGGTCGCAGGTCTTCCTTGTCAGAGTCTTAAGGACCATAGCTTCTGCATAGGTTGCCGCTGCTGCTGGCTTGCCCGATTAGCTTATTAAAGTCATGAGTCGCTGGTCCTCAGACTGTTACCAGCTTTATAAAAGAACTCCTATATCTACAATAGAGTCAGTAGCTCCCAGGATGGCTAACGTTATCGAATGTTTCTTGCCGAACTAGCTTTTCAACAGCTTCCATGGCTTGTTGGGATACATTGCCTTGCATGCATTATGCATCAGTCTGCACAGTGACTTCCCCTAAGCTTGTTGATTTTGCATCGCCTTTGAGCATCGCTTGCTAACCGATACTCTTGTCCGATCCAGCATGTGCTGTCTGTCATTCAGCTCGTAGTGCTGGAGAGATAACTGAGGTTATTTGTCACGCTATGGCCAGAAGTTGCATGGGCTAACCCATTAATGCCATCACAAGTGTTTTGTATTTGATTAATAGCTCTGGTTCAATTGCAAGTTGCCACAGTGAATTTACTTTTTCTAGGAACAACAACATTAATTAAATTAGTAATTGTTTATTGATGATATGAAAATTTTCCATTTGAATTAAAATTTTGATTTCACATGAATATGTGACTCCAAAGACGTTAATTTCACTCAAATTACAGCCAAATGTTAATTTTTCGCAATGCGCAAGCTTAGACAGTGTTGATTTCAGGTCATTTACAGACAGTTAAAATTTTGATTTCACATCATCAGCATTCAGGTTTAGGGTTATTGCATAGGGTTGGCACTAGCGCTAGCGGTTATGGGTCAAGGTTAGAGTTAACGTTCAGGGTTAGGGTTGTTGCTTGGGGTTAGGTCTAGTGCTCAGGGTTAGGGTTAGCACTAGTGCTAGCGGTTATGGTTGAGGTTAGAGTTAACATTCAGGGTTAGGGTTATTGCTAAGAGTTAGGGCTAGCGCTCTGGGTTAGGGTTATTGCTTAGAGTTAGCGCTAGTGCTAGCGGTTACGGGTCGAGGTTAGAGTTAACATTCAGGGTTACAGTTAACCTTCAGGGTTAGGGTTATTGGTTAGGGTTAGGCTAAGGACTTTGATTTTACTTAGAGAACAGTGAAAAGTTCATTTAACGCAGCGTGTAATCTCAAAAACGTCGACTTCAGGTCTAAATAAGTTAAAATTTTGATTTCACGTTAAGGCCTGATGGCAAAGCTCTTGATTTCACTTAAAATCAAGCAAATCTAATCATTTCACACAGCACGTAAACTCAAAAATGTTGATTTTAAGGTCAAAATAGGTTAGAATGTTGATTTCACGTTAAGGCCTGACGACAAGGCAGTTGATTTCACTTAAAAACCAGCAAGATCTTCATTTCACGCAGCGCTTAATCTTACAAACGTCAACTTCAGGTCAAAATAGGTTTGAATGTTGATTTCATGTTAAGGCCTGATAGCAAGGCTGTTGATTTCACTTAAAAACAAGCAAAATCTTTATTTCACGCAGCACGTATGCTCAAAAACTTCGGGTTCAGGTCAAAATAGGTTAGAATGTTGATTTCACTTAAACGCGTGGGAGCAAGGATGTTGATTTCACTTAGAAAACAACAAAATATTAACTTCCTGCATTGTATAAGCTCAAAATTGTAGGGCTGACAGATTAACAGATTAACCCTTCTGTGCAGCATGCAGGTCTCCATACATCTACATGGCTGCTGATCCCAGAAGTTTAACACTACAAATCATGCCAATTTCAAATAAAATTAACGCAACCTGGATCACAGATCTATGTTTCAATCGATCATGTCTTGTTGGCCATTATTATGTTGAAATAAAAAAGGAAAAACCAAGCTCTGAAATTAATTTACGTGTAAGTTAATAAATTTTGGCGGTCTTGTCTTGTCTTGTCTTGTCCTGCAGAACGTGATCGCAATGCATGTCTGGAAGGTTCTTTTACACCTTGTGCGCGGGTAAACATGGTCGATGATACAAGACAAATTTTATAAGTCTGAAAGCAGTTTTCACTTTCCAAACTTTGATGCTAGCAATGTTTGGCAAATGGCCTACAACTCACGACAAGGTTAAGTAAAATTTAAAATCATCTTGACGAACAGTAATTGTAAGTTATTTTTGGGTCTTGAACTAACAAGTTACATACAGGCAGCAGATGATTCAAAACGTGCTGACAGTCCTGCATAACACTCTGTATTATCTGAGATCGTCTCACTAGTTTTAAATTAAAGTCATGGAAAATTGAAATGGTTTATTTAATACCATTTAATATTGGGAGTCACTGTGATCTCAACAATGTTATTTCCATAATAAAGATGGAAACACTGACAAGTACATGTATCAGTCTTGCTGGGTAGAAAGGATTGCTGTAAGGGGAGGATGGTAAGCAGCTACTATATATCTGGCAGTGAACTATAATTTTTCACCAGGAAATGTTTAGGGTCTGTGGCAGCCATGATAGGGCATTTTGCATGAAAAGCGTTTCAATTATTAGTTTTGAACTGGTAGTAAATTATTTCCTTGTATTTCCTTTACCTATTGAGATAGATCTATGTTTTTTTTCTAGGAACCCCTGGAAGAAGATGCTAAAACAGAATTTAATATTTTAAGAGAAAGCACTGGTAAGAGAAGAGATGCACATAATAGATTTAAAATTTATTTTGAGCATCAGTACCCTGGTTGCTTGACAAAGCCAATGACAAACCATATTGTCCTATACAACATGTACGTAGTGCATTGGAAACCCCTTACAAGACATCATATATTTAATATGCACTTCAATGAAAAAAAAACTTTATTTCTTTAAAATGATAATATATAGTAGATCAAAAGACCACAGTTTTTTTTATTTACTAATTTTATTATTATTATTATTATTAATTTTATGATTATTATTATTATTAAAATGCTTTACATCACAAAAACAAAGCATACAACAGAAACAAAACTAAAGATAATATTTACAATACTACAGGAATAGGAATTTTTCTTGGATCACCCCCTTGGGGATATCTTTTGTTCTTCTGAAAATTTGGGAATGTTCAGATCTTTTAAGAATGATTTGGTTTTCGGTGAGTTAACATTATTGTATAGTTCGGTGAGTTATCATTATTGTATAGTTCTTTATAAAACTGTCGTAAACGTGCCATTTATATTAAACTTTCTCGTGTGTTTTTTCACATGATTTCGTTTTTCTAAATTCAAGAAGTACTTGGTACTTTTCTTGCCGTATTCATGCCAGTGTGCTCATGCTCGAATAATTATTCCTTTCACTTTTTCTTCATAGAACAATTCCAATGTATCTTCAGCAGAATTAAGAAGATTTACATTCAAATTATTTGGATTTGTTTCGAAAGTACATTTTGCATTAGTACACTGATCCTGGAGTCTTTTTCTTTTCTATCTCGAGCTTTCTTTTTAGAATACTTAGTGTCAACTCTTACATTGTACTTTAACCAGTCCCAAATACAGCGATAGTTCGCGAGTTTTTTTGACCTTGGCCTAACCAGATTGGGATGATGCACAAGAACTTCTTTTTGAATCTGCAAGAAGAAGTTTTTCTTGCAGCTGATTGCAGGTCGCTTGAGCTTGAGTCCTGGAAACTGCAAGAACTTCTTTGTGGCTGCATGATCGAACCACAAGAACTTCTTTGCGGTTCTTTGAAATGAATGAGACAGGGTACGCGTAAGTGAAAACGCAAAGTGAAGCAAAAGGCACAGTCGAGTCTCAGCTAAAAATATAATGGTGCAACTACTAGAAAATCTTTTTATTGGCCAATATATGAGAGTTGTCCTTGCATACCTTGTGTCGTATGTATGACTCAAATGTTCAACACCGCAGAACCACGTTCGTGAAAATATCAAAATCTTTTGTCTTCTTGTGATGCCAACGGTCTTCTAATAAGTTGGCGATAAACTCTATTTGAATTGATAACAGCTATTTCAGAGAAGAAATATGAGTTTCTTTAAATGAAGCATATATTTTCATGGGAAACGCAAGCGGCAAAAATTTGCATATTGTTAAAACGTCATGCCGATGAATGGGGAGAGTTGAAAAGACTGACCCCCCCACTACCCACTGACCCCAATTCCGCGGACTGCCCTACGGACTACTCCGCGGACTACCCTACAGATTACCCCCACGGACTACCCTAAATAAACAATCAAATTTACTTTAAATGGGGGAAAGAGACACAAGAAGCCTACCTACTCCGCCTACACAATCATAACGGTTTGAAAAACAGCCGCAATTTTCTTTTCAGCGACTTCCTCAACCCAGTCTTTTTTTCATTTTCACCCCATTCTTCATCGGCCACATGCCAAAACGCTGTTTTTATTGGTAAGCTCTGTTGAATATCATTTAATATTGAAATTAACATTTGCTAAAAAAAATATAAAATTAATTTTAGTCGCCTGTTTGTAATGTAGGGGCTTCATCTTCAATGATCTGGATTTCTCCAGATGTAAGGAAGGTTCAAAACAGCTGCTTTTCAGAAAATGTCAGTGTCGATGGCAAACACTTGATGCAGATTAAAAAAAAGTGCTCAACAGTCCATTCAGAAAACGGTGTTTTGGCATGTGGCTGATGAAGAATGGGGTGAAAATGAAAAAAAAAAAAAGACTGGGTCGAGAAAGTCGGTGAAAAGAAAATGTTGGCTTTTTTTTCATACAGTTATGATCATGTAGGTGGAGCAGGTAGGCTTCTTGTGTCTCCTTCCCCCGTTAAATTAAATTTGGTCGTTTGGTCGTTTGGTAGTCTGTGGGGGTAGTCCGTAGCGTAGTCCGCAGAGTGGGGATTAGTGGGTAGTTCGCGGATCGGGGGTCAGTCTTTTCAACTCTCCCCAATGAATGAAAGCTATCATACTTCGAATTTTCGATCACTTCGCAAATTCACCGACAAACTACCGTGTCTTTGACACTTGCTTGATCTTAAGCTACCAAAAATGATAAGAAAATTGTAATAGTCGCTTGAAGTCCCTATTTTAGCATGTAAACTTTATGCTATAACAAGGAAAGATCTGTGTTTCGGCACGTGTTGGCAAGTCATTTAGGAAGGGTTTATTGTCTTAATTTAGCGTTCGGTCCTCGTTGAAAAAATGATATCTCCAGTTATATTTGACCCAGATCATTCATTCAAATGGTAAAATGCTCTTTGCTTGATGAAAAAATTGTTTATCAAAGTTTCTATGGTGTGCTGCTCAAGTTTATTTATTTTTAACTTCAAGGAAAAGTTCTGTGTTTCGGCACACGTCAGCAAGAAGTTTGTTCTTAAGATCTTATCAAAAAAAATTATATCTCCGGTTCTATTTGACACAAATCATTCATTCAAATGGTGAAATACTCTTTCCCTGACGAAAGAATTGTTTATTGAAGTTTCTTGAATATGAACATTATCAGTAACCCTCTCCTACGCAGCTCTCTGCAAATATGTGGAACATACAAGGAAAAAAGACAAACACAACATGGCAAAACAGAGAGATTGAGATCCATGTTTATGTGAACGTCAAACGGCAAATAATCGAATTTTTCCCTTCTGCCTTTAACCCATTTTTGCAATGAAGTCAAATGTTTTTTCTTTTTCTCAAGAGAAAAAGGAGCGAAATCAAAATTACATTTTGCCATTCGCGTTTCCCACAAACACGGTTCTAAATCTATTGCTGGTTAAGCCAACTACTGTAAACTTCTTGCGGCTTCTTGCTGATAGGATTTTGAACTTCTTGCATTTGGAACTTCTTGCGGATAGAGTGCAATTTAACTTCTTTTTGCCGCTTGCGTAATCTTGCAGTGCAAGAACTTCTTGCGCCACTTCTTGCGGGTACATTATTTTTGGGCTGTACTGTACTCTCTGTTATGACGTTAACATATTTTTCCTTGCCCAAAAGGGAGACACTTCATTTTCCATACACCTGGACCTTTAACATCAGCGAGCGTGTTAACAAATTCTAGAGTAATAGCAGAGTGATCTGTTCTAATGGCAGGTATTATATCTGTTACTTTAACTAGATCGTGTAAAGCATTTGAGATAAGCCAGTAATCTAAACGACAAAAGATCATGAGCCAGTTTTGACTCCATGTGAATCTTTTTTTCTCCAGATTTTGACCCTCCACATGTCCACAAGATCAAGTTCTTCTTGTAAATTACTAATTGTGCTTTCTTGGATTTAAAAAGCCTCCTTTCTTATTAATGGATGGATTTAAAGGACAGTTAAAATCCCCACCAGTCCATAATTTTGTTTTCTTCTTTGTCAAGGTTATTTTTACGCTAGCAAATTGTTGAAAAAGCTTACAATACTTGCATCTTTGTTGGGAGTGTGGATGTTAAATAAATCAAAACATACATTTTGACTTTTATCTCTATTTTTATGATAACAAACTGTCCCCAGAGGTCTGGAAGTTTTAAGTGAATTGTGAAATCAACATGCTTTTTAACTAGAATTGCCACCTCACGTGAGTTAGAGCTCTCTTGGGCCATAAAAATTTCACCTCCCCATTCATTTTGCCAGGACTTTTTCTAATACATTTACTATTTTTCTTTCTATGCACTAAGAATTAGAAAATATGTCGTGTTACTTCCCTGCAACCTGATTAAATGCCCCCAAAAAACGATGAAGAGCTTTCAAATTATCATCGTAAATTTCATGTCGTTGTTTTCTTCTGCAATCCTGCATTGATTTTGTTTCCACAAAATGAGTGTTACTACGTGTAAATTACTTTCTTTTAATGTAAGGGGCATTAGGAACTTTAAGAAAAGGAAAACTTGGTGTCGAAAACAAAAGCCAGATGTGAGGGGAAAGACGTTACGTTCCTCACAGGACGTCAACCACGTG
>CM042749.1:24016080-24026545 GCA_022496165.2 Catalaphyllia jardinei
AAACAATTTGTTAAATTTTAATTTATTCATACATGAACTTTGTCCTAATTACTAAGAAGCTAGCCAAGTGGTTAGGCCTAATCAGTAACCTGAGAGCTCAACTCAAACTAACTAAGTCATGTTCAAAGTTCCCAGCCTAACATCAAAGCTAACCATTCTAAATAAGTGCTTAGGCCTAATCACTAACTTGAGTGCTTAACCCAAATCACTAAGACACAAGTTCACATTCTGCTCAAAATTGAAAATTAAACTGGTTTGAAAATTTGAACCTAGTTTGAAAAATAGGTCCGCAGTGCGTACATGTGTGGCTTACGAGTCGCCTTGCTTGTAACATGTAATTGAAGTAATACTGAAGGGACGATTATGAGCTGAATTAGGTGGTAATAAGGCAGTTGTAACATTTGGATTAAATTGACCATAACTTACATTGAAAATTTGATACTGGACAATGGAAGAAGTAACTTTCTGGATGTTTCAGTCAGACAGAAAGTATGGATTGACACTATCACTCCCGAGATAAACACTTTTTCATATGAGTACTTGATTTTCTTGATTGTTACGTTTGTCAAAGAACGCTTTCATAATGCAGTCGAAATCGACATTCTTGGAATTTTCGGACGTGTATTCATCGTTACAAATTAGGCCCCCCGAAAAATTTTTCAGGAGCAAATTCTTTAGATGCAAATGATGTCATTGCAATCGACCATGTGCTTTGTCTGTCTCACCTTTTTTTTCACGTGTCGGCCTGCTTTTTATTATAACTATGGTCACGGCCAGTAAACTGGTACCGTAACTGAGACATGCGATAATACATGTGACGAACATGTGAGCAGGTGAGTAGGCCATGTAGACTTTAGACTTTCTTTCCATGTGCTCTCGATCGCAGCCAGAGGTAGCGTTGGATACTTTTGCTGTGGAATGTTGAGGCTGAGTAGTATTATATTCAATAGTATGATGTTATTTAAACGTTCGTCCATGCTCACGAAGAGCTTGTTTATTTTATATGTACACGAACACGATCGCCTAGGCTTTGGGATGTTAACCGTGGAAACAGCTGTAATTCCCGGTAGCGTTGCGTGACATCCCAAAAAATGGCTGCGAAGGAGACTACAGCTGTATTTGATTGCATTTGTTGATTTAGTTCCAATTTGCGACAGGAAAGGTCAGTCGTATCCGGTGGAATATTATTTGGAATAGGTGGAAGAGTACTCTGAGGGCAAGATCCATAAGAGTGAACCTGAACCAGGGAACAGAAATGTAAATACTGTGTACTTTGTAAATCAGGCTAGTGCAAGTACTCGAATCAGTCGCATGGTTGGCACAGAGTTTGTTTAGGATGAACCAGCACTTGATTGCAAATATTTACTTATTTTTGAGCTTCCTGCCTAGAATAGTGTTCGTAAAAAATATACTTTTACAAGTTAGCTTTTGCACTTAAACATTGATGTGAGCATATTTAGCACGAAATCTGAAGGCTGATGTAAATATTTTAGTCCTATTCAGGTCTGAATTCTATTAAACTGAGTCCTATTAAACTTTTGAGTCTACGGAAACTGGGACCCTCACCCAACGTAGTCTGTACCGGGGCCTCTTCAATCCGAATGGCATGGACTTTGTCTCTGAAATATCTTTCTGTAAAACCCCGGTTGTTGATGAAAAAAGGTTGGGTTTTAGAGGTTGAAAGTCAGCTAGGGAAATCATTTCAGGTATCTGTATAAAAGTTTATACGGTGTCGAATGCACTCTCATAATCTTTGATTACTACTAGTAGTTAGCACATATTGCACTTGTTGCTTGTAGAAAATCATTTGTGAAAACCAAAACATCACATCTTTCGACATTTTGTATTGTGATGTCCAACAACTTGTTTCAGTACGTGCAAGTAAATTACATCTTAATTGGAATATCATAACCATTACACTCCAAAAACGATCCTTAAAACGAGATATCCTGTGGTTTCACGAAATTGTCATGAGAGCTAAACCTTGACCGGTGATGTTCAATCGAGATCCCCATACTTCCTTTTGTCGTTTTGATCTTGGTAAGCAAGAAACCCTTCAAATATGCTTCCGTGAATTCTCAACAGTGCAAGGAGGATGCAAGTACAAAACAGCCTACTTCAGCTTGTGAAACTTTCAGGTGGCTTCAGGCACTTTCAAACACTTTCAAACTCTCAGTGGTGCAACCCGGGCTGCATCGATGGATCAAGCCGATAGTTGTTAACTTGCAAGAGCGCAATGACTCCTTTCAGTGTTGTACAACATGTATTGAAGATTCAAGCACTTAAACATTGTCTTTTGAGAAGGTAAAAGCTCTTCCACGAGCTGCACTTATAACACAACCCGGGTCTGGGTGTGCTGGCTTCTGGGAGGGAACTTACAACAGTATTATTTTTCTTTCTTGTACTATTTGGGTTGACATTTGAAAAAACTACAGAAAATAAAAGCGAAGAACTCATCAAAACATCAATCTGAAAACAAGAAATAAAATAATTTCTTCACCGCATGAAGAAATTCCATTACGGCTGAAGAGAGATGGAAGTTGCAAATCAAAAAGACAAAAAACAAGCCAATTATTTAGAGATCAATCGTATTTCAAAACGATTAAAGAAAATGAACAAACCGCCTCGTGGTTGCCATAAATTAAATATGCAGAAATCCAGTGTGGAAGTTGCTGTTGGCTTTTAAAACCTAAAATTCCCAGATACAGGGGACCAAATGAAAGAAATGTGAAAGTAAGTTTCATAACAATAAATTTTCATTCAAGCTGACGTGAAGAAACCTAATTTATTTAAAAGCAAAACATTTTCCAAAATTTTGCAGATGTGCTTTGCTGCAAGACCACATGTTCAAATTAATTCTTCACGCTAAAGTGAGAGCTGGAGTTTTTACCAACAGCTCTTGCTGTCATTTTAACACCTGTGGCTTTACCAATCCTTCTGAAAGTTGAATTCAACTTCGAAGTAATAATGTATATGATAATTTTTGTTTCTCATATCTGAAAAGCTGCTTTAAATATGTGATCTGTTGTCAAAACTTTGAGGCTTTATTACAATAAACAAAATGCTTCTGTGAAGCTATGACAAAGATATCAAATGAATTTTATCAGAGAGGGCTAACCATTATAAATTTCTTGAGGATTTTTGGAACATGTAGCATCAAAACTCGGCAAAATTGGCCAATGTTTTCAAGTTTCAGTTCATATCTACCCTTGCCATCCATAATAGCAACAGTTGACAGGAAACAGCTTTAGTACCTTTAAATACAATCAACTCTCTTTTAACTGACACCTTTACAAGACGGACACCTCTATAAGACGGACACCTGGTGCTGGTCCCGGCCATTTCTCAGTCATTTTACGAAAACCAAACTCTCTATGAGATGGACGCCTCCATAAGATGGACAACAGACACTTTGGAGTGGTCAACGGACACTTGTGAGGTGCTAAATGTGACCGCAAATTACGATTTAGGGAAGAAAATTTCTTAAATCACTAAGTATGTGACTCTTTTTAACACCAGACATTTAATTGACAGCTCTTATCTTGTCAGCAGAATAAATACAGTAGAAGTTAAAATTAAATCAGTCATCATTTTGTCCCATTCAAAAAATAACTTGGAGGTGACAACCCAATTGAGTTGTAATCTAAAACAGTTATTTTGCTTTGTTAGCTGAACTACAGCTTTCCCCACTGTTATTCCCTTGCTGCCTCCTTTTGCTGCCTGTTTTTCTTTCTTAATTAATTGCCGAAGCTCCCTCAATTATCTTTCTTTCTTTTGCAATGTGTTCACGTTTATTTGCCATATGGCACAGCTAGCGAGTTTGTAGGTTTTATTCAAGTAAATAACTTAAAACAAACTTTAAACAGACTTGTCACTGTGCACAGGTTCAGCATTATTCTCATAAAATTCCTGGGGTCATGTTATGTCGACTCTCTATAAGCCGGAAACCTCTCTAAGACGGACAGCTGAGGCTAGTCCTAAGGGTGTCCATCTTAGAGAGAGTTGACTGTAGTCTTCAATAACAAAACTAGATCATTAGTTTTTGGAATTCAATTGATGTGAAGATACCTAGCTTTTTATAAAGTTGCCAAATAGCGTGACAATGCCCTTCTAAGCTTATAATATTATTTGCTTCAAGGGTTAATAAAAAATGCACAACCTATGTTCTGCAGCTCTCATTCACTTACTGTATTGGATTTAGTCACCATCTACCATCTTTGCATGCAGAGCCTTGATGAATTGAGTGAATAAATAAATGTCATTATCATTTCATTTAGCTCTCACAGTGTAGGGCATCCAGGGCTTATTCTTCTGTTTATAGTAGAGATTCCACCTGTTGCTGAGTTTGTTTGTTTTTCTTTTTTTTTGTGATGAGTGTTTACCAAGAAAAGATTGAGAAGACAACAGCTTCCTGCTCCAAGAGAGAGAAGTTCAATAAGAAGTTTGATAAAGTAAGTGCACATAGTTATTTTGTTATAATTTAGCTTGTCAAGTTTCCTTGTGTACTAATCTTGCTAAAAGCAATGACTATGCATCAAGAATTTGTTGTGAAAAGAAACTGAGATCAATGTCAACTGTTGCTGGCCATTGAAAGAGCTTAATATAATAGCAGAGCTCCTGTGGGCTGAAGGCATGCCAGCAGAGCCACATACCTTTGGTAACAAATTGATCTAAAATTATTTGGTTGTCAGTGACTGTTGGAACGTCTGTATATCTATATAACCGTATGTCAAAACCCCATACCTAGAAAAATAAGCGAATAGCACCATTACCATAGCTACATCTTTGACCAGTATCATGACCAGTATCATGTGACCATATCACAGGCTCAGGTTGAGAGCTCATCAAGGATGCCTGTTATTTTTTTTATGTTGACTGCTAACCAGTTACTAGTTTTTCAATTGGATTGTGGGCTCAAGCCAGGTTATATTACTCCGGGGGAGAAGGATGGAGTGTGTGCAATGGTAAAAGTTTGGCACTAATTAACCTCTGGGCCAGGTTGTTCAAAAGTTGGTTAACTGATGTTGACCCAGGATTAAGCGTTAACTGCAGCATTACTTTTTCTAATGTTTGGTGTAGTTTGAGATTACTACAGCTTAAAACTGCAGGACAAAAACTATAAACAGAGCATGTGACAAAAAAGTTGCAAAATTGAAATCAAAATTCTCGCTAACCTTGGGTTAGCTTATTCAGGCTTTGAACAACCCAGCCCTGGTGTATTGTTGAACTTTCTACGGACAACCAATTATGGCCACAATAAATTTGCCAAGCTACACAGAAGATATGTTTTCTTACCACAATTTATGGCCATTTGCCATCACCGAGCTACAAAACATTCTTTTCATTGTATGTGGTGAATACATGCTGTGAGGGATCCAAATGAGTCAACAAATTCTGTCTCAAAAATGTTGATACAAACTCAATTACAATTGTATTACACCACATGGATGCAATCATATACACATGTATAAAGGCTATATTGGGTATTTAATTTATACATTTATGATAAAGCTTAGATATCATGTGTGTTCAGATTGGTTGAGACTGTGTGCTTTACCAAGTACTGATGCATGGTATTAGCTTCAGTAAGCTGAATTTCTAGTTTTTTCTTCTATGTTTTGACAACTCATGGCCATTTGCTGTCACCAAGCTACCTAATCAGTAAACCCTGATGAGGTTTTACTGAATGAAAAAACAGAACAGAATCTTACCTAAATGTTACCAAACCTGTACCTAAAAAATTAGTTAATTACAAAACATTACTAGTTTAAAATCAAGGGGGAAAAATGCAGAGACACGAGGTAAGCAAGAATTTTATTTATCTTTGCTTTCAGTTACAAAATAACTATAGTCACTGACCTGAGCAACATTTTATAGCTAACGGCAAACAGCCTTTGTTGAGGCCCAAATCACTATATCACTAGTTTGTTGATTCAGAAAAGTCCTGTTAGCAAAGATTAAAACAAAATCATCTAGTTAGGAAAAACTAACCAGTGAAATAATAAAATTCACTGGAATCAAAAATTAACTACAACATGTCCACCATATATTCCTCTGTTTTGTTATTTTGGTAGTTTGATGGTGAAGTTATTCACAGCTTGTTTGCCATTTTTTAAGAAAGGAAAACTGCATTTGTTTGCCCTATTACAAATCATATTCATAAGAGAATGGCAGACTTTGTTGACATCTCTGTATGTTTTTCTTTGTCACTTTTAATTCCAATGAATTAAATGGCTTCCTGGCAAACTATAAATGCCAACAAAGCATCCAAACTTATTTTTCATTCAATGATGTTTGCCCCCTTGCCTTCATAAAAAAAGCCACAAGTCCATGCTGACCTTGTCATCATCTTGAGCAGCCTCAGCTATTCTGAGAAAATGTTTTTAGTAGACCTCAAAGACCTTGAATTAGTGGTTTTGAAAAGTAAATGGAAACAGTTCATTGTCATTAAGTGCCTATGAAATGAATTTTGGAGTGTGGGTTTCAGACAAGCACGTACCAATTTCTTCTCCAGCTTCAAATTTGAAGCTGAAGTTGGCCAGTTCAAGTCAAAATGTGTTAAACATCCCTGCACGCGGTCAAAAGATGCAAATTAGTACAGTTGACGTCATAAGGTGTGTAAAACCTTCAAGCCATGGTAGCATCTGAGAGGAATAAGTGAAGGAGTTACTGGAGGGCCTGTTTTAGTGAACTGCAAAACACCACTTACACGGAAGGCACTGTCTTGCTTACATTTCCGAAAGACGAAGTCAGAAGAGCACATTGTTTGTGATTTGTTCAGATACACCGGCCCAACTGCAAAGCAGTGAATGCATCGGTGTTGTTCCCTCCTTCGAACAAAGTTTCTTTTGATGGCTTTAAAACAGTACAGATCCTCTGCAATGGAGATGTCTCAAGAAAGATTTAGCGGTGGTACTCTCAAGTCTTCACATGAACAGGAACAAACGGAAAGGGAGTGAAGATTTCAATTGAAATAATATTGGCCTCACATCATTGGGATTTGTGTGATTTTGCAGGCACAAATGATTTCGGCTGATGATTTCTTGCAGACTTGTAATATAATATAATGTTATCAGGACATGTTAGCATGATAATCGAAATGCGAGATTGTGATAGCAACTATAGGGAAATTTGTTTCAACAGAGCTTCTATAATAACTCAAAGCCTAAAAATATAACAAATCTGTGTTTGTCTCAGGTTGCTTCAAGACGTCTTGTTTACCGTTCGTCGAGATAAGGATCTGCAGGATCTGCAGAGGGAGGGAGAGAGAAAGCGATAAAAACAGCCCATGTTGGTAGGATCAGAAAAGTACACTGCATTTGAATCGTGTTTGGCCTGCCTTATAACTATAAACCAAATTTATCACTGAAGATGATTTAAAAGCCATTTGAGCCAAGCCGTTTGGTTAGTGCGATGTCTGTTGCGTGACAGTTTTGCGATACAAATCAGGAGTCATGTTACAGAATCAGACACATTCACATATAGGACATTGTATCAATACACAGTAAACAAGACAACTTGAAGCTATCTGCGTTATAACACGGAATTGTTTTACTTTTCGGTCTGAGTTTTTGGGACACCCAATGAGCGGGCAAGTATTTATCATGAATGAGCGTGTGAACGAGAGTATCTCCCGGAGTATCTTCAACGCATTAGTTCGCAACAAGAACTGGCAATGGATTTAATAAAATAACGAGAACTGGCAATGGATTTAATAAAGTAATTATATATATTCTTTGGTCCAAGCAGAAAAGGGAAATACTGTTTGAAGCAACTAGAACATGCATTTGGTTGAAACGTGATGTTTGTAGCATGTGTGTGAGATTTGCAACACAACCACGACCCAAGTGGTTAAATCAGGTTAAATAATTATCTGTGGCACTGACCAACTCGAAAGCTTAAGACAAGACAAGACAAGACAATATTTATAAACTCACACTTAAAACTAGTTACAGAAGATCGTCATACACATCATAAGTTGTTTAAAGAGAATAGTTAGAAAAGTAATTAAGGTAATTGGAGCCTAGAGGTTAAAGGAACGGTAAGGTTTTCGAGTTAACCTCGATCTAGTAACTATTTACAGTTAATTTTAATAAACGAAGGAGCAACAAAGAAGGAGTAGACCAGACCCAGTTAATAATGCATATGTCTGATAATATTAATTTAAAATGCTTTTATGCAATTCCTAAGAATATTGTTTAAACAGTAGATATTGTTTTACTTTAGCAAAGGAAAATGTACTGAGATCTTTCAAGTAATAAGAGATATCATGCCAGAGGTCAATTACCTTATAGGAAAACAATTGTTTCCCAGTGTTGGTTCGAATACATGGTTTGCAGAAATTTTGGTTTGATTTGTACCTATTTTGGTCACTGCGCACATTTTGCTTTTTACTATTTGTGTTATTTAGTTTGCTTATGACTTGACTTTGTAATGTACTTTTATGTAGAAATAATTATTTTGTAAATAGTCCAAAAAATAATACACCTGTAAACCTGTAAAGTGATAAGTGCTTTCACCATTTTCTTACATTGATGGCATGACAGATTTATAGTTTACCAATCTTATACCATCTTCGTCGTCCTCATCTTCCTCCATCGCTTCTCCTTCCACAACCCAACTCGATAGCGCTGAATGATCGAATTAAAAGAGCCTTCCCCTTCTACCGCTAACTACAGCGACTTAACATCACACAAAGATGATGTGTTACTGGATAATTCATCATCTGAGGACTTTTTCCACTGAATAAAACCGCCAAAAAGAAAGCTCAGTGAGTGCTAACTTTGTAGGAAATGCACTGACTCAAAATGAAATTTACTCACCTTATGATGTCACTAATCCCAGGCCTTGGAAAATGACAATTGCATTTTTGCCAACTTTGGAGGGATAGAAAAATTTTTTTGCGTGCTGAACTAGAACCTAAATTCGAAGATTACGAGTCAGTGCAAGATAGACTTCAATTTTCTGGAATAAAAAGGGGGCTAAAATTCCATTTCATAGGCACTTTAAATGCATGACAAATCGTAGATTAACTGTATTGAACGACGTATTGAACTTTATAGCTTACTTATTGACCCTTGTAGCTTATTGTGTTTTGCTTTGCATAGTATATTGACCTTTCTGAGAGAGGGGGGTGCAAATAAAATGTAAAAAGTTAAAAGAACTAAAAGGTCGAAACAGCAGAAAGCAAATCCTGATTTTTAAGAAGATTGCAACTTTCTTTAATTTAAAAGACATGTTTTGATGTTACAAACGTCGTCAGTTACAGAATATTTGAAAAACCATTAGGACTATATTATACCTGCCAACTCTCATGCCTTAGGCGTGAGTCTCATGCCTGTGAGTTGAAAACTTCAATCTCACGCTGGCTCACACTTGTGGACCAATTTCTCACGCCTGATTGAAAAATGTGAGTTTTTGCCGTCTTGCTTGACACAATTTCCAAAAATATGTTAACTCAGACCCATGTAAGGAACGAAGACCATGTGTAAAATCAATAAATGACAATACCCTCCTCGCGATCTCTGATTTTTGAAGTGAAAAGCACTGGGAGTCAGCTCTCATTTATGTGTCTCAAGACTTTGGAAGACTTCGTTCGTCTTCGGAACCCTTCAGACTTCTTCAGGAATCTTCGGAAATGATCGTGTCATCAGTCAAAAATCCCAGCACTCCTAGGATAAAAATCTCATGCAGGTATACTATATAACAACTAGGCGAAACATGCATAAATACTTATAATTAAGGGACAAAAGTTGATTACATATTTGAGTGTGTTACAAAGTGTTTGTCATGAAAGAATATAAAGCCTAAAGCGTAAGTGTCAAGTTGACGTGATGAACTTGTTGGTTTAAGTTAGCCTTTTCCCAATTTATATGCATAGCCTCCTTAAGTTTAAGTTGAAATTTAGTGGGGGCGGAATCAAGGATTTTGGAACATTCGCAGAGCAAGATTGACGATAACGCTCTGAGCTTAGTAAGTGTTTGAAGATTGTGAGGACTTGTCTGCAGAGATGTTCACGAGAGATGTGTGGAAAAATGACGACCAGTTTCGCCGATATAGCAAGCATTAAAGCAAGCACAAGTAAATTTACAAATCACATGTGAACGGAGTTCTCTAGGGACAATCCTTCACTGAGAAAAGATTTCTTAATTTACATGTGGTAAACACTAATTTGATTTCAAGATCATTACAATAACAATTAACAAGGCGACATATTTTGCTTTAAGCTACAGTAAAAAATGACCTAAATAAGGTAATATATAAAAGGGTACATATGAATGTTGTGCCGCTTAGCACATTGAACACAAATGAAGTAACAGAGAATTAACTCTGAAGTGTAAATTTAGTGCTAATTTAACCCATGAATAACCCACTGGGCGTTAGCCCCAGTAAAGGGAATCAGGGAACCACACGAGCTAAAGAAAAAAACTTTTGACCTCGGTGGGAATCGAACCCACGACCTCCG
>CM042749.1:24039853-24054738 GCA_022496165.2 Catalaphyllia jardinei
AAGCGTAGAGTAGAGTAGAGTAGAGTAACAAAGCGTAGAGTAGAGTAGCGTAGCGTAGAGTAGAGTAGAGTAGAGTAAAATATATATTCTACACTAGGCTTTACTCATGGAATATAATCTGTACTCTACGATTCACTACTCAACTGAACATTTCTTTACGCTACTGTACGCTTATTAACTATAACTCTACGCACTCTAAGCTTCTCTATTTTACTTTTCATCTATAGAAGAACCCATACAGGTCGTAGAGGAGCCCCAAAACTCGACGCTTCTGATCGATCATATTTTGTGCCAGGTATAGGTCGTATAAAAAGGGGCTCCACTCACCACTGTGAATAAGAGATGTATATTTGCAGCCTTTGCAATCAGAGTTTTTCTACTCAAGGAGACACTGAGAATCCGTTCATTGCCAATCGGCCGGTTTTTCCTGTCAAGTATGCAGCCAACGCTTTTACAGAAAAGACGTGTGCTACAGAGACACCTGAAGATGCACCAACCAGCGGTGTTGCTCGGCGATTCAGTGGCTTGTCCGACCAACCCGACTTTTGTTGACTTACCGCTGCCGCCACCTTCTCCTCTGAAGAAGAGGAACGGAAAGATGCCTGTGTGCAGCCTTTGTGCCAAGGTCATGGGGTCATGGGAATGACGCAAAGATGATATGCCCCGTTTTTCCCCCTTTCCTCCACCTTCGTAAAGAGGGAAAAAACTGGATCGATTTAGATTCGATGTGCTTTTATGAACACCGTCGGTCCTTTTGTATTATTAAAATGCTCACTGAAAAGTGTCGCCTAAAAAAATTCACCCAAAACCTTTTCCGCCCTTTCCAGAAAGGTATAAAAGTGCCTACGCAATGCATTTTTTCTTGATTTACACCAAAGACAGCATCGAGGATACAGCATGGACATCCAAGTGCAAGAACAGAAATTTCACCAGTCATTGGACAAGTTGATCCAGAGCACCACCCAACTGACCAATACATTGGTGTCCAATGTGGTAGAGAGTTCGCTGCAATTATACGTGAAAACCAAGTTTCACTTGCTGAGTTGCATTGGTAGTTTATCCCAAGCAGAGGTTGCAACAAAACTGGAACGAATTGATGCTTTACAGGAAAACAGCTGGATTAGCATTGACCAAAGAGGAGCAAGCAAGTGGCTCAGTTAGTCATTACCTCCAACAAACGTGGGTGTAAGAAAGCCATGGTGGAACCAGCATCTATTCCAGTACAGATGGGTATTCCTTTGGAAGAATGGATCCATGATAAAGTCCCTCTCACACATCACCAACAGACACTACATAAAGAAAACACTATGTAGAAACAAACAAGGATCCAGACATGCCCCCAGAAACCATTTCACTCTTGGAAGGATTGTGCTTGAAAGCAGCAGCTGTGCAATTGGAGCCTGATGTGTTGCACACGGTGGGTTCGCTTTATGCCTTCTACCATCGTCAACGGTGTTACAGTCACATGTACTGTGTTTTCAAGGTCCGCCAGGCTCTCCTCAACAGGTTGGCCTTACTAGTGGTGGCTGCTGGCATGATTGCTGGTTCCATCTTTGAGAATACCATTGTGGTGAGCTGTCTGGCTGCCTGGGGAAGCGTGATCAAAGGATAGAACGATTTCAAGACCTTGACCGAATTGAGAAATCATGTACGAGGCATTCCATTTGAGGAGGACAGTTTTCTTTTCAAGATGTAGAGCTTTGATGACACCATCACTGATTTCTCGCCACCCACATCAGACGAACGCACGCAAAAGTATCACTGCCGTCGTCCTCGTTACGTGGCCATGGAAAGCATGTGTTTTGCTGATGGATGTCCTCACTAACCGATTTTGAATACGTTGCACATCCCCTTGCGGGATAAAAAAGACGTGTGTTTAATGATGTTGTATGTTGTTGTGAAAAAAAATAGCTCGACACACATGAGGGGCAAATGGCTAGGATGTGATGTTCACCAAGGAACACCCAACACACTGAAAAAGGTATAAAAGGTAGTGTGTTGTGAGACGTTTGGTCAGACCATACAGCTCACAGTGGAGTATATTGAGAGGGATGTTAGTGATGATGAACAGATAGTGGAAGAAGACGAACGTGATGAATGAGAGGACGAAGAAGATGACAAACCAGAGGACAAAGAAGATGAGGAACCAGAGGAGGATGAATATGAAGAACCAGAGGGGGGAGAAGATGAAGAAAAAAGTCCATGGGTAGACAATCGAGAGGAAGTCGAGGAGCATCATAAGAAAAAATGCGTATGTGTGTGGCTTACAAAATTGAGCTGCTTTGATGGGGAAGGTTACAAATAATTAAAAGGATCTGGTTTGTTATTGAGTTTCTATTAGTAGGGCTAACATCTGATTATGGTTACATAGTTTTCAACATTGTTCCTGTCAATCAATAAAACAAGACAATAAGCATACAATAGTCCTGAAATACTTAATTTCAAGATAAGGGTTATTGGGTAAAGTTTCATGGAAATGTCATTTTGACAACAGAGGTTGTACATATAACCTGAGGATTTATAGAACTGAAAAAATGTCAGCATCATGTCTTGCAGTGGCCTGATAGATTCGGTCATGTTTTTGTTTATGTAACCAAGTAGAATTGAGTTCTGAGTTTGTCCAGGGCAAGTGATGTGAAATTATTAATTCCAGGGGAGCATTTCAGGAGTACAAAACTTGAAGGAACATACAGGAAATGATGTAAGCTACACCAGAAGCCACATTGGGAGCTTGATTTGGTTTCATTTGACAATATAATGCATGTAAAGTATCACAATGCTGTGTTTTCAATTAAGAAACACAAAAATTCAGTTGAGGTAAGTGGCTTGGGGTTGCAAATGGAAGAATGTGTGAAAAAAAAAGATAGACGCATAACAATATCAGAACACAAGCAATATTTGAATGAATCATATGTTGAGTACAGTAACACCCGCATATAAGAACACATGATTTCGGAGGTCAGGTTGATCGGGTTCTTATTTAACGGGTGCTCAATTTTTTTAATGTATTTACAGTAGAAACATCAGTACAGTACTCAATACAAAAATACGACCAATTGACAGCTGATAGAGTCATGACTGTCAACATAAAATCACTTGTTTTTTAATGTAATTATGACACCTTTTCCATTTTATAAGAACATGCTGATCTTGTTCTTATAAAAATGGGGCTTTATTGGCCAAATTTCAACCTGGTGTTCTTAATCAATTTGTTCTTGTATACGGTGTTTACTGTATTGCTTATTACATTGCTAATAATTTTTAACCAAATAAGATTTACATTTTAACCTGGAGGTTTTATTCAACAGAAAGTTCAATAGAGAACCGAGTTTTGAGACAGTTGAATAATTTTTTGAGGATCTCGAACAGAGATTTTGAGGAAACGATTCAATACTCGAAAGCAAAACAATAGTGATGAACAAAACAATTGACCGCAATTCTTTATTCATGCAAACCCGCTTTCGTGTTGTGCATTTGCTGTACAAGACACACGCAGTTCGCTTTACACTGAAGCTGATAACTCAATGACAGCAAACTAACTTAGCATCTATATGGGTTTACAACTTTTCCTACCGGTGCAAGTGATTTTTTGGGGGGTGACTACAACCCCGGAGGGAGTGTGTTGTTTTCATGTGACTTTTATCGGCCGCTCAAAAAGTAAACAAACGTAAACTGCGAAAAAATATGTTTTTCTTTTCGAAACCTGCCTGACATCCAAGAATTTTAATTTGCTTTCGATAATTTTATCGGTTTTGGGCG
Source organism: Catalaphyllia jardinei (assembly GCA_022496165.2). Taxonomy (NCBI): domain Eukaryota; kingdom Metazoa; phylum Cnidaria; class Anthozoa; order Scleractinia; family Caryophylliidae; genus Catalaphyllia; species Catalaphyllia jardinei. The sequence continues at coordinate 24,043,613 of CM042749.1, forward strand.
AAATCGAAACCAAAATAATTTGCAAGTGCATGAGCATTGATGTTTCTCTCAGCTTTACTGCACGGAATGGATTCACCGGTATCACTGCTTACCCAAGGATGTGCAATTCAAATTGTGTTTTCATACAGGTAGATGAATAAAAATTATTGAAGAAAATGTGACTCTGAACAGTATTTACCAGAGTGCTTCACTCCTATGACAACATAGGATCAAATCACTTGCAAATCGCCCAATTCATGACTAGAGATTTAGAGATAAATTACGCAAAGACAAAAATATTTTATAATTCTCTCACAGCGTGGCACGACAGAATTAAAAAAAAGCCACTAAGACGTCACCAGGATAATACCAAATTCGTGTATACTGTACATGAGTGAAAAATAGATGTTTTGAATAAAAAAAAACTAAAAGAAGGATACACACATTTCAAAATATACATGCAACTGATAAGTACACGAAGACCGGTCTGGATGTTGCCGATCCATCATGAACGAAAATATTTAAGCTTACAACGAGTGAAGGTAATTTAATCTAGCCTGCGAAAAACAGCCGTCCTTCTTTGCTGCCGGCCCGAGTGGCATTTCGCAAAACGTGAGTTTTGGAGAATCGAAGATCGAGAATCAAGTTTCGAGTATTGAGCTTCGAGGGACTGTCAGCTTACCTTTGAGCGGTAGCAGATTCGAATTGAAATGTTGACCTGTGAGAACACAACTCCTCACTGTAATCCACACTTAGAAGACAAGCTGACTGTAGGAAAGCTGGCGTGTAAAATCTAAGAAGCAAAGATGACCAAATAACTAGATAAAATCGATCTTCGACAACGCACTGTGTTACAGTCACAAAATAGCTGCTCTCTGAAGCTTGGAAGCTTACGTAACTTAGCCGAGCATAGACTGGAACCTATCTTCGACAATAGTAAACCATGTGACAACCACTCTGTTCACCGCGACAAAACCAGCCCAGAATAAAATATCTTCGCCCATGGCATTGGCATGGCAACTTGAAGCCCTGATAACTGAGTTTCAGAAAATTGGCGACTCACAGGAATTGGCAGCTGTTAAGGCTTATTAAAAACATGCACTGCTTGGAGACCCACTACTTGTAATTAAGGAGGTATGATACCTTAAATTGGCAAGAAACCTGATTTTTTTATTACTACAAAGGTCCCAATTTTATTCAGGATTAATGCCACAGTTGATTTTTTAATAGAACTTTTATGTTGAATCTGAAATTTGTTAGTTTTTGAGTCAGTCTTTGGTTACTAGGGGCAACGGGTTTGTTGATTTTCTATTTACAGTGAAAAAACAACGCCGAAAGCGTTGTTTTCACTCACTGCATGACAAGGGACTTTCTGTTACATCATATATAACATTGATGGTGTTGTAGCAGTTACTTGAGCCTGCGAAGGGTGAGAAATGGCATAGTGGCAATCAAGCGAAAAAGTGTACTGTAGATTTTTGCTCCAGGCTTTCAACAACGTTATGGTTTCATGTTTGGTAAGGAACCACTGTTTAGGTGCTCTTTCTTGCATGGTAGTCTACAGATAGAAGAATAGAGAAATGTGTACGTAGCTTGATTAATAACCTCAGGAGAACAGCTATCAGTGAAGCTGCTCACTATCTCTTCATGTAGAAATGGGTGAAGAAATCTGTTACTGAGCTGGCTTTGTCTCTGCATTCAAGATGTGGATAAGATACCACTGCCACCAAGCCAGTAATGAGGCAAGACGACCTAGGAATAGCAAACTCTGAACTGTTTGATTGACAGACATTAGAACTACAACACAATCTCAACAAGATTGTGATCCAGAACACTTAAGAAAGACCAAGCAAACAAAATACATTTGTGACCTGGAAAGCGAAAAGCACCACTAACGCTTTACCGTTTAACGGCTTAAAAAAACGGATTGTAAACGGTTTTAAACGGACTGTAAACGGTTTTAAACGGTTTGGGTGTCCGTTAAAAACGGATTGCTGAAAACGTTAAACGGTTGGACAGAGTTCAAAAACGGATTGCATGAAGTGTTAAACGGTTGTAAAAAAATTTAAACGGAAAGCTGAAAACGTTAAACGATTGAACCAAATCGTTAAACGGAATGTTGAAAACGTTAAACGGCTGAACTAGATCATTAAACGGCAAGGTGTAAAAATTAAACGGTTGGAGCAAATCATTAAACGCAAAGCTAAAAGTGCTAAATCTCCGAACCGAATTAGAAACCGAATGTTCGCATCAGAGAGTGGTATCGCTGTTAAAACAATCGGTAAATTAAACAAGAATCCTATGTACACAGAAAATGTTGTGTGTAATAATGTGTGACCACTCTTGACACAGCTTTGGAGATTCCATCCGTTAATAGATAATTATGAAAAGCCAAACACTTACTGTGGTATTCCCCGGGTGGTATTCATATCATTCTATGAAATCGTACAGCTTACCTTGAAATGAAGCGCACTATGTCTCACTCTGCCTGTTCGATTTTCGCGAACTATCGTCAAACTGTTAACATTGTTCAAGATTACGGCTAATTTTCTCTATTCGCCGTTTTATCATGATACAGCTTTCCTATCTTTATCGCTCTGCCGGTTTTCTTGTTCAGGCCTTTTCGTTTGGGCTTTAGTGTTCTCAACCTTGTCGCCTCAATTCGATACTGTTTGTTTACGCGACCGACACGCAATCTCTTTCCCAGGGCCTCTCTTTCTGGGCTAGTGCTGAATGTGGTGATGCCCGCGATCAAGCGAACACACGTGAGTACGATCAAGTTTTGTTTGTCTGTGTTTTTCTTTACCAGACAATCTTTGCCGCAGAAGAAACTAACTAGCCAATGTCAAGCTTTTGACGAGTTCGTTTTAGAATTAAAGGAAGTGCTCTGAAGTTTTGAGGTGTTTGCTTTACTGTTTCAAGTGTATATTATTTGCTAGTAGTTTCAAGTGTGAATTATCTGTTCGAATGATTATTATCTTTCGGTCACCTTTGTAGCATTTAATGTCATTCATTTCAAAAATTTATTTGTAACTGACTGAATGATTTGAAAAACCCGTTTATCTAGATACTTAACATGTTTAAATATTTAAACGCTAGCTGAAAGACGCTTACTATCCGCGTGTTTGTTTATTTACGATGGAGTTAGTATCACGGCTAATTTCTTGACTCGTACTCGCCTAGATTAAGCGAGTGTTTAATTTTTGACCGGAAAATAACGTCTAATTCTTCGATCAAAATGTTAAACGGATACCCGTTTCAATTAAACGGACAAGGAAACCGTTTAAACGCTTTGCCCAAATCATTAAACGGATGCGAAAATTTTGTAAACGGTTGAGAAAAGCGTTTAAACGGTTTGTCGAAAACCTTAAACGGATACTTGTATTTTGTAAACGGATGTGGAAGATGTTTAAACGGTTTGCTCGAATCGTTAAACTGATACGAGATTTTTGTAAACGGATGAGAAAAGTGTGTAAACGCTTTTACATGATCCGTTAAACGGATACTAAACAATACTAAACGGTTTGTTCCGTTAAACGGTAAAGCGTTAGTGGTGCTTTTCGCTTTCCAGGTCACATTTGTGCAGCTAACAACAACAGTTTTATTTATCCCTTATTTAGAATAAAATTAAATTAAATTACAGTGACATACATAATAAATAAATAATTTGAAAAAATAAGGGTAACTGACAGCCTGAAATAACCTAAAATAGTTATAAATGCCAGGCTGCCAGTTAATTATGTATACATTACAATTTGAAGTCGGTAGCTAATTAAAGTAAACACACAGACAATAAATACAACAAAAGAAAATAAGGAGATTGCATTAACCTACACATATTTGCCTAGAAACACTGGTCAGGAAAGTTATGAAGTCATTCTCAAATTTCATTAATAATTGTTTATGAGATGTTCTTTCAGATTAAATTTAAATGAGGAAAGGGAGATCTTCATCTATAGAATTCCATATCCTGGGGCCTTGAAAACGAATATTGAATTTTCCATAGTTAGTCCGTACCTTAGGAAGATAATAAGACAATTTAGAAGCATGCCGTGTATTATAACTGTGAACCTGGTCTACTTTAGTAAAGAAAGAATTGAAAACAGATGGCAGTAACAATGCCCGAATCATTGAGAGCTAACTGTAAACAGGCTAACCAGTGTTATTCATGCTAACATTAGGATATTCAGGTTAACCTGAGCTATACTTATGTGTAGGCTAACTGGAGTGCAGACTTTCACTATGATTAGCATGAATTACCCTGTTTACATTTAGTACTAAATGACAAAAATAAAAAAAAATCTGCATTCAACACCAGTCCTTGTTTGCAGTCTGCATTTTACCCTCACTCTACATTTTATTTGCAGTCTCTGTTTTACACTGACTGATTTCTTTATTATGTAAATCAGGTTAAATGTTGCCATGTATCTGTACATAAATAGGTAACTTAAGACATCAAAAATAACAATGTGGTAAGAACATCAGTGGCACACTCTGGCATAACCTTATGCACCATTTTTGGTTCTTGCCACTTTGTGACAGCATTTGTGATCAATTCTGAACAGAGGCTTGGCAACATAGTATCTGTTTGTTGAATTGATCTAATTTTTATTATTTTTGTAGCGACTGGCAGAGGATTTAGAGTATGCTGATATTCTAAACAGAGCATCATGTAAGTAACATTGTTGTTAAGGTGGCACATATTTGTTGAGTAAAGGAGAAGAAAATGCCAATATTTTAAGCATGTAAACTCATGTCTCTACAATTTACAATGAAAGCTGTTAGTAACATAAACTGTAGTAAATGTTTCAGCAATAAGTTGTGTTTTAAATTTTATACTATCCCACAGTTTGTAAGAACTCTCTGGTCCAGCTTGCTCATGTGGCAGCATTTGCTTGTTCAACTTATTCAACTGTGCTTGGAAGGTAAGAACAGCTACAATTCTTCTTATATGAATGTTTCAAGACAAGTGAAAACACTGTTTCATTCTTGCTGTAGGTTCTGGAAACCTTTCAATCCACTCTTAGGAGAAACATTTGAGTTTATCAATCATGATGTTGGATATGCCCTTATAGCAGAACAGGCAAGTAAAACATACTAAATACAACAGGGCTCAAAATAACGGCCGGTCACCGGACAATGTCCGGCTAAGATGGCTATTTGTCCGGCGTAGTTACTAAAACATGGAACCACCTACAGCCACCTAAAACCAACTACAACCACCTAAAACCATCTACAACCACCTACAACCACCTCAAAAAATTCAACAACCACCTACAACCATCTCAAAAACATTGACAGCCACTCGCAACCAATCTAAAACCATCTAAAACAAGGCAAAAATGTCTAAAACAAGGCAAGCCGACAACATGTCACGTACATGAAATACAAGAATCAAACAAAACAAAGCCCTCCCCCTAAAATCTTACTCTCCCCATTCCCATGTATCATCAACCATGGGCTTCGTCACAAAATCAAGTAAAGTCAACAGACACGAGAGAGGCGGAAATCAAGGCTGCCAAAAATGTAACCTGCGATAAGGCCCAATTGTACCATCACTCGTATGTCTTCTTAAGCCAAATAGAGCCTGATCGCAGGTTACCAAAAATGATAAAATGCGACCTCCAAGAGCCGGCAAATTGTGGAAAAATTTGTAAGTGGACCAAAAAGATCAAAGACGCCTGTATTGGTGTGCAGGCTATCGCCCAAAGAAAACAAAAGATTCATTTTAAAAACATGTCAACTGCGTGTTCATTTTTAAATGCACAGATATGCATGGAGGAAAAACAAAACAGATCTACAAAAGCATTTTATCAGTGTTTACACAAGAATTTAGCTTACCTGGTAAAACTGCATCTTTCGGACTGATGGAAAAAAATCGTACTAATAATGTGACCCATGCCTTAGTTCTGAAGAGACCGCTTGAGTAAGCTGTTTTGAAAGATAGACCAAAAGACACTCGTTCAGCGCAGATGAAGTTATAAGGTCCATATAGCTGTGCATATGTTTGAATATATATTTAACAAATAGATTCCATGTTGTCGTGCGTCTGTTCAGTAATAGATCACAGATGACATCAAAATGTGGTAAGAACAAAAAAGTGGCACACGAGGTGTAGCCGAGTGTGTCACTGATGTTCTTACCACATTTTGACGTCTTCTGTGATCTATTACTGAATCAGACGCACGGTAACATGAAATCTATTTGTTTTATATAATAACAAAAAGCCTTTTTTGTTTCAAAACATTTTAACATAACGCGAAAGCCGACCTTTTGCCCCGCCTTTGCCCTGCCTTTGCACGAAAAAAGCCATTTGACGTGATCTACAGTATTGTGCAAAAGTAACGCAAGCGAATTTCAACGAATTTCTTGGCTTTTCATGGCTTTTCAAAGAAATTTCGCTTCAAACGAAAGTTCCGCGACTTTTCCGTGAACTTTCAAGGTACCTATTGTTTTATTCCTCCTGATTTTTCGAACGCTAATTCCCAGTGGACGCTAACAAGTCAGGAAATTTTAAGGGAAAGTTCGCTCTTTTCGATCGTTAGCCAAAAAATTGCGGGAGAAAATTCGCTCTGGTTGATAAGCGTTCTGACACAAACTAAGCAAAATATGACTACAGTTCGCGATTTGTTGTTGTGTAAAGAGACGTAAAGAACATCTGAGATTACGTTCATCAACTCGATCGATCGATGTTTGATTGTTAATTCATCCTAGCGGCTAAAAACGTCAGAGATTCAGTACAAACTAACTGCTTCAACCACGTAAGCACTGAGGCAATTAAAACTTGCACAGAGCGCCATTTTTTAAGGTAAGCCCTTCATGCAACAAATCATGACATTTCCCGCTGGGATTCTAGTCCCCGTGTGAGCGAGTGTGACCTGCATTGTTTACTATACACGCATATCAACTCCTCTCAAACCGTTTAGTGTGTTAAACACCTGTGTTTATCCAAAAATCGGAGTACTGAAGTTAATTTGTGAAAATGAAAGAACAACTTCCGATGCTTTCTCGGACAAAAACGTGTATCAATTTGAATTGCTTGGTTTAGAGAAAGAAAGGGATAATTTTCTATGCAGGTGCATATCTGACGACTTCACAGATCAAAATTGGGCTTGTTTTGCATCTTCTCATGCATGAAACTAAATTCAAAGTCTTCACTCGTGGTAAGTTTTATTTGTAATTTACATTCTTTGTGTTCGTGGCTGAACTCCAGCAAAGTAGTGTGTTGAAAGCTTTTTGTATACTTCGTGTACGTTATATAACCGGTAGATCGAAGAGATCGTGTGGAAAATTGTTGTGCCTGTCTAACGCAAAATTTCGGGCACCAAGTTAGTGAAGTGACGCTGTTATCCGTGAAATTTCGTTCTGTACCGAAAAGTTGACGAAAAAGCGTTCTTTGTTCCAGGGAAATTTCGCTTAAAAGCCCTCGAATTGTCACTCGAACTTTCACGTGAACTTTCCTGGAAAGTTCACGTAAACAAAGAACGAAATTCGTGCATTTCGCTTGGGTTACTTTTGCACAATACTGTATACATTCAAAATGAAGCAGTTTCATTGGTTGCTATGCGTAGCAAAGAATTGTGATTGGTCGAGAAAAATCACGCCAATGTCAAGCCTGACTCGAGCGTCGCTTCTCGTTTAATGAAAACTTACAGCAAAAGCAGAATTGAACTGTGAAATCTACAAATCTTGGAGAAAATGCTGGAAAAATTAAGTCAGTTTTTGTCATCAGAGTAGCCCTGTGAGCCGAAAAGCTTGGACGTTGCCTTTAAAATTACAGGAGTTGAAAGAATACCCTCCGAAAACTTGTGGTTGATGAGTGGGTCAACTCCGTGTTGACCTATGAAACAGATTTGTATTAAAATCCATATGGACTCTAATCATCAGAGTAGCCCTGTGAGCCGAAAAGCTTGGACGTTGCCTTTAAAATTACAGGAGTTGAAAGAATACCCTCCGAAAACTTGTGGTTGCGGTCAACCTAGAGGCCATTTGAATCGAGTTTTGAATGAAAGGAGCAATAATGACTGTGGAGATTTTTGTCTTCTGTGGTTGGTGATTCTCAAATCAGCTTGATATAGTGTCGGAGACACATTTTCGCTGCGATACTGTTGACTGTGAGCTCTGGTTAGCTATACTTAGCTTGCTGCTGTGCCCTGAAACGGACAGGAACATTCGCATCGGAAAGCAAGGTTATGTATTTTATTTTACCAAATTATTTTAAGAAGTGATGTTTTGATGTTTTATTCCTGACATTAATTAGTGTGTCAACAGTTGTTTTGACACTGGGAAGAGTTGACTTTTTTAAATAAATTAATCTCGAGAACATTTTGTTTGTTGGGTTTGTTAAATTCGAGATAAAGCAATGGTTCTCAGCTTACCGAGACCAAGTTTGTGCGTGGTTTAATCTCGCTCGACTGCTGACTGAGGCTGCTAGAAAATTATTTATGTATCATTTTCTGAAAGAAACGGCTTTATCTTTCGTGTTCTGGCTTCTCGAACCTGTTCAATTCCTCGGCAAGACTTTTTTGTACCTTATCTTTTGCCCAGTCACGTAAAATATCATCCTAATTCTCAAAAGTTTCCGCCATTTTAAAACGGCAGAGGGAAAAACTTTGTAATGATGACGTCAATCGTGCATCTGTCCTTTAATAGATCATAGGCGAGAACCAATCAAAATGGGAGAATAACTTGGGTTATTATATAAATATATATATATTATATGTAATAACTGTTAGTGGATCTCTCGGGCCAACAAAGGTGCCACGGCGTCAGGAGGATCAGTAAGATTCCCAGTCCAAACCTCACAGCATAATCGGATGTAAAAGTTAAGAAGAAACGACAAACAACTTCTGATGTTAAAAAAGTTTAAAAAAATTTAATTAAAACGTTTCGGTCTAAGAACTTCAGTTATTTACAACTTTCAAATAAAAACGAACCTTAAATGAGATTTAAGTACTAGTGATTACGTAATACGAGTGATACGAGACAGAATAACAGAATGGAACAATAAAACGTGCTAATTAAGGGACGACAAAAGGCAAAATAAACGAGGCGAAAAATGCTAAATCAAAGAAAACGACACTACGAAAGTAATTAGCCTTAAATAAGATTCAAGTGCTAATGATTACATAATACCAGTGATATGATACCAAAATAGATCGAAAAACTGTGCTAATTAAGAGACGAGAAAAAGCAAAATCAATGACGTGAAAAATGCTGAATCAAAGAAAACGACACTATGAAAGTAATTAACAAGAGAAGAGAAATAAAACTAAAAGCTTAAAACTAAAACTTAAGACTGGCTTTGACGGATAAAATAACTGAAGAGGCAATGCAATGCGTTTGTATGGAGGATAACTGATGAGTGGGTCAACTCCGTGTTGACCTATGAAACAGATTTGTATTAAAATCCATATGGACTCTAATACAGAGTATTGCATAACCAGTTGTAAAGGCTCCCCTGCTGCAGAGCACTATTCTGGTTCCTGCGGTGACATTCACCAGGAGAGAGGGTCTAGATCCTGCTCGCTTCATGGAACCTCCCTTGCGATGGACACTTATGGTTGGGTGTCGATCCAGCTGTCTCAACCTGAACAAGCCATTTTCCGCACTGGTTTCGACTTTAATGTCATCTTCAGCAGAGTTTTACAGTTTCAGCTTGTCCGGTCGCTTACGCGCCATTGGACTTAATGCATTAAATCACTTGGACTTTTGCATTAACTTGAGCGCGTTCACGACACAAATGAGAGAAGACCGCCTCGCGCGCAACACTTCACCATCGCCGCTATTAACATCAGAGAAGAAACAGTTTCAGCTACGTAATTGTCAAGTGGCAAAGAGATGACGAAAAAATACAAGCAGCAAGAACATCTAAGGAGACAAATGTGATCAGAAGGTCCAACAAGGGACAGGATAGAGACATTTATTTTAATGAAACGAACGTGATAACATCTCGTTTGAAGCTAAAACTGCGCGTTTATCAAATTATTGACGTCGCACTGATGTAACAGATATAATTAGAAGGAGTTCCAGCTACATAATCCTCAAGTGGCATACAGATTATGAAGAAGCACAAGCAGCAAGAACATTTAAGGGAGACCAAATCCGATTAAAGGGTCCAACAAGGGACAGAAGAGAGACATTTATTTTAATGGAAGGGACGTGATAACGTTTCGGTTGAAACTAAACCTGCTTGTTTACCAAATTATCGACGGTGCACTGACGTAATAGATATAATTAGAAACAGTTTTTGCTACATAATTATCAAGTGGCTAACAGATGAGAAAGAGGCACAAAACAGCAAGAACATTTAGAGGAGACAAAATGTGATCGAAGGGTCCAACAAGGGACAAGATAGAGCGATATATTTTAATGAAACAAACTTGATAATGTTTCGTTTAAAACTAAAACTGCTTGTTTACCAAATTATTGACGTTGCACTGACGTAACAGATATAATAATTTAATTGCACAATCCATATAAATGACTGTAGATAAACGAGTTAATGCAGTAAGTCCAACGGCGCGTAAGCGACCGGACAAGCTGAAACTAAAACTCCGCTGAAGAAGACATTAAAGTTGAAACCGGTCCGGAAAATGGCTTGTTCAGGTTGAGACAGCTGGATCGACACCCAACCATAAGTGTCCATCCTTAATTTCCAGTGCAAAACCGCAAGGGAGGTTCCATGAAGCGAGCAGGATCTAGACCCCCTCTCCTGACAAGAGAAATTCCGTGCAAATTGTATAATCGCCTTGTCTAGGTGAAGCTGTGGTAAAAATGAAGACTTCATCTCCTATAAAAGTGCTCGATGGTAAGACCAGAGCAGTGAATAAAGATGAATTTCTGGAGTCGGACAAGTTCAAAAACATTTAATTGCTACTCAGAGTTTTATGCCTCTAACGAAGCAATCATCAGGCAACTGACAACAAAAACGGTTACATATAAGATATACAAATTTAACAATGCTTACTAGCATGACATATCGAGATGTGACTGGACGGCGAAAATACTAAACGGTCGGGTAAAACTATATTAAGTAAAAGCGGTACTTAACAAGAATTTCTTAGAATGTCTGCAGGTCGATGTCATTTCGTTTCTACGATTAAGTGTCGACATTTCCGGTTTACAAATTATAAAATATTTCTCCC
>CM042749.1:24073156-24075656 GCA_022496165.2 Catalaphyllia jardinei
AAAAAACCCCTCCGTTTTCCAAGCAGCATCTTTTGTAGATGTATTGTTGAATAAACAACAAAAGAAAGGCACAATTAATTTGTTGATTAGCAAACAGGCAGACGTTTTTATATTGTATGAAGTCAAAATCAAATCCCACAAAATCTTGACTGTCTGTTAAGTCAAAGGAAAATAGCATTGAAAAGATTTATCCTCGTGTATTTGTAATTGAATTGCCGTTCTTACTCCCTAGGCTATTGTGAGGTAGGCTTTTGGCACGCAAAGCATTGATTGTCATGGACTTAGTTCAGTAACACAAATTCAGAGCTTACCTGTTAATTAAGCAAAGATTCCTCATTATTTGCACTGATATTAGACTGTTATTATTTTGTTGAATTTAGGGGCCCACCATTTAAAATTTTCTGGGATATCCCATAATAATCTTTCATACGTAAAGCACCGTGACCATTGTGTGCACAACTTATAGCGTGACCCAGGCACGGCCAGGAACTGGCACTGGCAAGAAAGGCCAGGCAGCAAAGTTGAATTTGATCTGTGTTTAGTTTAGGTGAAACGTTACGGCTAAATTAAACAGATTCAAAGTCATTTTTACCGGCCAAACAGAAGCCCAGGAGAAATTGCAGGTTGGTTAAATTGGCAAGCAAGCGTTCCGTGAGTGCGTATCATGGATTTCCAAGCAGATGATTACTTTTAAGTGTGCTAGGATCAAGCCCGCCGCAAAGAAAATAGACAATGAACACAGAAACCTTTAAATCACTGAAGTAGGTGATTTGCAAAATTTTCAACCTGTCTCTTTAGGCACTTCTCATCGACTTGATTTAGGTATGGATGCATGCAACAGATTTCAAAAGTCGAGACTGTTTTCCTTGGCATCACACTGCCCTAACCCTAGCATATCCTGACCTTGACTCTAACCTAATCCAAGGCGGTAACCCCCACACTAAGCGCTAGCGTTAAACCTAAGCAATATTCCTAACCTTAAGTGCCAGCCCTAATCCTAAGAAATAACCCTAATCCTAAGCGCTAGCCCTAACCCTAAGCAATAATCCTAACCCTGAACATTAACTCTAAGCTCGACCCATAACCTTGACCCCAAACGCTAGCCCTAACCTTGTTCCGTAGCCCTCACCTTGTTCCGTAACCCTAACCTTCAACGCTAACCCTAGTCAGGGTTTCAAGTGCTAACTCTAATGATACTTGGAACTCTTAACCCTAAGGGTTAAAGTTGGCATTTGAAAAAAATTAAAACTAAAACAATGCTAATAGAAAGCAAATTGGCATGCGAAGTTTGGAGCTGATCTGGCCATGTTCAATTTTAGCGAAAAATATAGGGCACGTTCTTGTGCGCCGCCTTTCAATTGAGCGTACATGTTGCGTGAAATGAACTTTTCACTGTTTCCTAAGTGAAATTAAAGTCCTTGCGGTGGCATGATAACGTGAAATCAAAATTTTTAACTGTCTGCAAATGACCTGATATCAACATTGTCTAGCTTGTTCTTTGGGTGAAATCAACATTTGGTTGTAACTTGAGTGAAATTAACGTTTTTGTATTCGCATGTTAACCTAAAATCAAAATTTTGTACCTGAAATCAACATTTTTGAAGGTTACATGTTGCGAAAGATCAATATTTTGCTGGATTGTAATTGAATGTTTTAAAGCGTGAAACAATGCAGAGAAAAGTTGGCTGTTTATGGTAGCTCGAAAATGGTAGTAAGCAATGCCCTGTAGTTTTTCCGCTAAAGTTTTGCTTCATTTTCGAGACATCGTGTAATTTTAATTTGTGCAAAAATCAACTCGGTTTTTCCTAGTTGCATACCTTTTTTGCATACGTTGTTTCTTGAAAATGAAGATCAAGCCAGGGGAAAAAAAATTACAGGGCAATGTTTTTCAACTGAAAATGAAATGCAAAAATTCAGCTAATTTGGAGCGAGTAACAGAAACAACCAGAAACATCACTACTGGAAGTACTCTAAGAACTAAAATGCTTACAACAGGTGCTTTCACTTATTCGTTACTGTGCCCACAGGGTATTTGCGTACTTAATAGCGTGACACCTAGCATTTATCTTAGTTTTTATGAATGCCCACAGTTTATCCTTGTCTGTCGCAGATTCTGCAGGAAATTTGCTAAAAACTAAAACTTTTAATGAATTTAACTTATTGCTGTCCAGGCATTGTTTGCTGTGCGAACCAGCGGTGTTACTGTTCATGATTTCTTTCTTCGTGAAAAAGAAGGGAAGAAGGTTAACTGCACATCTGTACCTGTTTGCTTCTTTATGGAGTGCTTCCCAAACCCGCTGTACTTTCCTCGGGGTTACACATGTCGGAATAACATCTTCTGCAACTTGGATTTCAACGGCGCTGTCTATGGTACTGTCAGAACTGACGGTCCTGGCAAGAGTTGCTGGTGTAGGATCAACAGGAGTCTCTAGTGTAGGAACAGCAGGAGTTTCCACTGTAGGAGCAGCAGGCATTTCTATTGTAGGAACAGCAGAAGTTT
>CM042749.1:24080656-24084995 GCA_022496165.2 Catalaphyllia jardinei
TTTTTGAATAGAATTTTCTAGATCTTTCGGCATTATATAATCTTTTTGTATTAGACTTACAATAATTTTGTAGCTCTTTCTGCATTACATAATCCTTTTGAACTACACTTGCGATCATACATTTTTTGCATATATTAGTTCATAACTTAGCCTTGTGTTTTGTTCGTCTAAAGGAGTTTTAGTTCTATCCTTGGCGATTGTGGTATCGAGGACACTTGGATTGTCAGGGCATCGTTTCAAAGTTCGGTATTTATAATGTGAAATCGAATAAATGTTTTTCTGGTGAACAGATCTAGACCTAGTTAAGTAGACACGAAATAAACTGAGTGGTGAAATACGTGTAAACTTGTGTTAGAATTGATTTAGAAAGTTATGACATGTTAACTTACCATCCAAGGCCAATATTTCGGCGAGGGCTCTTTTTCCCTACCAATTCACTTTCATCTTCATTCCTTCTGTTAGATTGTTTTCCATCTCGACAATGAGCCTTGTTGGTGCTATCCCAGTTAAATTTTCGTCCAGAAAAAAGAACAAAGCCTTAGGGGGACACTTCTTCATATCTGTACACAACTTTCGCAACGCCATTGCACGCTAAGAGAAATCACGTACACTGAACACTTAGAGGGTTTAGGTACAAGTGCCAAGAAACAAAGTCAAAGTCCTTTTATACCCAGCTGCTAAAATCAGGTGGATCGAAAATCCCGCTGTCTTGGTAGGCCCTCGCACATAACTCCAAATATCCAACACTTCCGAGGAGTCTTGAAGTAGATTGGCCCAGGTTGCATGGGATTGCTGGGGATGTGGACATGCTGGACGTAATGAAAGAAATAGTGCACCGTGACATTTAAAGAGCAGGCTTTACGGCTTTCACGGTCAAGTACTGTTTCAGTGTCAATGGGTCCGAGAACATTCTCGGAGTTGACACATGAGTTCCTATAATATTCTCTTTGAGACTGGGCACAGTTTAGATGATCCTGATGGGCTTTTACGCATTCCGACTTTCCTGTGTCGGAGTGGTTTGCAGCTCTTTGAGGTTTGTTTGTATTTTGCTGACAGGTGAAACAGAGATCGGTTGCTAGTTTTGAAATGACCATGTTAGGATGAAACTGGTCCCACAGCTGCAAGAATTTCCTGTAGCTCACTGCTCGTACATCCGAAGTTACGCACCCTGCTTCATAGACTCGCCAAACGGCAATCTTTGATTCGGATGATGACAGGACTTTGATGTCATCACTTTTGAAGCCAGGTATTCTTCCTGGGAGAGAGATCACGTTTTCCTTGATGTAGTTGGTCAGGAACTTGCAGACTCCTACCATAGCCTGATAGTGTTCCTTCAGCCCTCGAAATCATGAATCACTCAGTCCTTGCAGATTGGTAGAGCCTGAAAATAAAAGGTGCATCAAGGACTCCTGCTTCTTTTGATACCAGTGTACTCACGGTGAGTGAAAGCCTGAATGCTTGCGAGGACCACCAAATCAAGTTTGTCATTTGACAGTTCCAAACAATTATTCAGGTTGAAAAGTATGACAGTTTCTGTAAACTGTCCAGAACATGGACTGCCTATTGCACCAAGAGCACAACCACAACTGTCCTTTAGAATTTTCTTAACTTTTTTAAAGGCTTTTTCGTTTCCCATTTCAGCTAGATCTTTCTTGCCCATAGTGTTTACTTAACTGTTGTAGTAATGCTGAAAAGGAAAGTTTTGGTCTTCGTCACAATAGTTTGCTATCGTCATAGCAATCGCCACAAATTAGCATTTTGACAACCATTGTTGCATGACGAAACACAAGCACAAGTTCTTGATATGTGATCAGTGTTTGCTTCGCAGACCCTGGGTGCTTTCCATTATGCCAAAGATTCTGGAAATTTTTGTCCAAATTCAAATGGAAAGGTTCGTTTCGGTTTCTTCTGGAATATTCAGGATCACCTCTGGAGGTGGTCCATATATTTCAGTCGGAATATTCCAACCGAAATTCGCCGTTCAATCTTTGACAAACTGGTTCTTTGCCCAATTAGAGCATTCGGTAAAAGAATTTAAAATGACAACAGCCATTTCTATTGGTTGGCCCGATTTAATTGGAAAATGTCGTTCCATTTTCCTCAGGTATTCCCACTGATCCCTGACCAGTCAGTTTGGCATAATGGAAAGCACCCCTTTTATTCATCGCAATGGCCATTTTGGTCGAGCTTTCCCCATGTTTGTTTGGCATTTATAAGATATTTTTAACTTTCCTTTTGTCATAAATTACAGTACAAAATACAAGCTCTCAAATAACCAGACTTTGCCGAATAAATAAACAGTTCATATAATGTTGATCGTTGTTATGATTTTACTTGTCGGCAAACATGGTTTGTTTTGGATTGTGTATAATAATTATAGTATGAAGGCTTGATTGAATTCATTCGAGTTGTATTCATCAATCACCAGGGCATCAAAAAATAATAGTTGCCAAACTTGCCATCAAAAGATAGCTATCTCTCATAATGTTTTTGAAATAAATCGAAGCAAAAAGCTGCTCTTGTTTCACTGTGTTAGGCTACCACATTTTACTTTAACATGTTTTTTTGTCACTCTAATGGAATTGTTACAGGTTTAACAGATGCTAGTTTATTCGGATCCTAACAGTTCTCTAGCCGTGCTAACGGATGCAGAGTGTTTGCTAACGGTTTGCTGACCTGTCTAATGGTCTGATGCTAACGGCTAACAGATACATGTCTCTCACTAACGGTTACACTGTCCATTCTAACGGCCTCATGCTAACGGCTGGGCTAATACCTCTAACATTCTTAAGAAAACTTTCTAACGGATGCTTAACGCTTTTGCTTGTCTAACAGATAAGCGTTAAGGTACTTTTTTCCTGTGCACGGTCACTTATTGTCATTGACTCTGCCATCTGTTATAGTGGATCTACCACGAACAGTGTGTGGGCCTGAATGTTTGAATGTAGAAAAGATGGCACTATTTGTCAACATATTCGAACATAAGTGTCCCAAGCTCATATTTAGAGAAAGTGAAAAATTTATTATCTATTTATTCATATAGGTGTCACAGCTGTGCAAGTTGGAACGTGACCTTTCATCTTATGTGGTGTTAGGCTACACAAGAACCATTGAGAATTTGAGCACTTTATGAGACATTGTATGGGGAATAAAAAATTGTTGATTAATTTACAAATGCTAAATACTTTGAAATATCCATGTTTTTTAAGTAAGATGGTTAAAACAAACTCACCTCTTGTGTGTCCATTGTGCTTTTTCGTTATTTTCACTGTTTTGGGCGTTTTATGCCACCACTGTTGTTCCCTTCAGAAGACGGAGGGAAAGGCAGAACAGTGGTGGCATAAAAAGCCCCAAAGGCGTGCCCAAAAACAGAGCCAAAAAGGTGCCCCTTCTGCCCTTTTGTCCTGAATGGCCTCGTTTTGTCCCTTTTTCCCCTCAAAAAAAGTCCTTTTTGTGCCGAGTTGTGGCCCTTTTGTCCTGTGTTGTGTCCTTTTTGTCCTTCACATAAAAGTTTAAAATTCGCTGAAACTGCTTATGACACAAAATTTATTGGTAATTTTGAGGGCTTATCGGGCATCAAGGGCATAAAGGGCATCTTTTTGACCCTTTGTTTCTCCAGAGCGCACGTGTAAGTCACGAGCGTGGCTAAACAGAAAACGAGTCATGATTAAATTCAACCAATAATTTATTTAGAAACCATAATTACATTCTTCAGAACTTTTTACAAATGTAAGTCTTCAATATACCTACTGTTAACACGAGTGAAAAACTATATACAATTTTCATTTACAATTTACAAAAACGCGAGAAAACTATTTACACAAACTTTGTCTAACGGGAGTGTGCTAAAAACAAACTTATAAAACATTGCATTTCAAGTAAGTCTCACTCCAATCCCCACCGCTGCCTTTCCATGCTATCAGTGACCCATCCTCCATTCCTCTTTAATTCTTCCTGATATACGCATTCTCATTCCCATTCTTCAGGAGTTCCATTTCTCAGTTTTTCAGAGTACCGTCGTTCTTTTTCTCTTACTTCTCCCGTCCTTCTCTTTCTGTTTTCTTCTCTTTCCCGAATTTCAGCCTTCTTCCTCTCGCAGTCTTTTTGCTGGTGTATTAACAATTCTCAGAGTCGTGAAGGATATCCTTTTTGAATTCTGCCCCCTTTCATCGAAGCTTTGGTTTGACCTCAAGGTTCTTGAATAAATGAAAGGTGACTCACATTTTCCAGCGCCACGCGTTCCAAGTCTTCGATTTCTCGCACACCAGTATTCGTAAACTGTAAAGCAAAAAATTTTTGGATTAAGTTTGCTTTTTCCGATTATTCAACATGGTTGAAA
>CM042749.1:24089995-24101560 GCA_022496165.2 Catalaphyllia jardinei
TGCCCGTGTCATCACCTTTTTACCCCTTTTCCCGTGGAGGGTCACAATTTCTTTTTAATTAGTACTTAACTCTTATACTTGGAACATTTGTATATAAGTTTAAATACCACAATGGGGAAATTTAATATCTCTCAGACAATAGGGGCCATGTACCCCCAACCAAAAGCAGTGGCACTTAAATAAAATGTTATGAAAAACCAAATCAAAGTTGAGCTTTATTTGCAGACAGGGTTTACATTGCATAATCATCTAGTCGACATTTCAGCTATAAGCATTTCACCAAACCGAACTAATTGGCCAACAACAAATTAAACAAGGAAAATATCTAAATTATTTGCAATATGCATATGACTACAATGCACATCACAATATTAGACAGCAAATCCCTTCTCAATGAAGAATGACCGAAGAAAGATAGGATAAAAGAAAATTCGTTTAAGCTTGGAGTGTTAAACTTTAATAATTATTCACGCTTAAGTATGAGCATGCTGACAGCTTAATTTAGCTTTGCAATAATTTTATCGGTGACCAGTCTTCAAACAAATTAATTTAAAGAATTTCACCAACCCAAGTAAATTAAACTAACAAAACGAGGAAAATTCCATGTTATCACAATATACAAATATCAACATTAGCAGATCCTGTTCGCTTCTTCACCTTAAAATGGTTTGTTGAGAAATGTTAGCTACGAAGCGGCAGTGCCAAATTACACAGAGAAACTCAAAACTCGCCAGGCAGTCTTAACACATACAGTTTTGGTTAAGCTTATATTTGGACGTTAGGTGACATTAGTTGACAACAAAAATCGTCAGAAAACTTAAGCTCAATTTGTTTACATGTACAACTTGATCCACAAAGCGACTCGCGTGGTCGCTTACAGTGCTTAGAGATGATCGAAATTCATAAATTATAAAATGTCTCAGAAGTGTGGCTTCAAATAAGGAAGACTTTAAAAAGGATTCTTATTGAAAATAAGCTTATCTCACCAAGGCGCCTTCATATTTTTCTTAGCGAATGCCACAACAAGTTAATTAATGTCACTTACCACAAATCAGCAATTCACTTCGGCGAGTGTAAATCTTGTGTCAGGCAGAAACTTGCAGCCAAAGTTAAGACTGAACATTTTTTCTGCTGTTTTGCACAAAACACACACACGTTTGATTTCTCTTGGAATCACCTGATCATGCAACCTTTCCTTGCATGGCTACACAGCATCTTGACACGCAAGTCTGTGGTCGATCTTCAGAGTTGTCGGGTATCTCGCCTACTTTCCTATAGCCCTCATAAGTTTTACTTCATGGCATTGTTCCGTATTATTTCATCTCCTTTCTGTAGCCCCTGACTCGCTATAATTCACAGCATTGTTCAGTACTGTTTCACCTCCTTCCCTAGTGGCAGATGGCCAGCTTTCTTTCGATAATTCTTTCCTGCCTGTTAATTACTTTTTTTCTTTTTTGCTTCAGTGCAATCCTATATTAGAAACCTTAGGTCAACCTCTGATATTGTTTGTTAAGACTACATGACTTGGTAATAGCTGGATGGCCGCCATGTTTTTTGACGTCGTCGTCGTCATCACCGTTGGGCGCACGCGCGCACGATCCATGCCGCTTTTCATTTTTACCATGAGAAAAGAGTTGCATGGGTTGCTATTTCTATGCATGCATGTGATCCTGTTCTTATAATTATGGGGCTCTGCTTGGCGGCCCTTCAGGCCCCTGGAGCTTCTGTATGGAAGTGTCAGTGAGCACTGCACCATTACTGATACTATATGTGTTTATATCAGCTGCTTGAAATATTATCACAATACTTGAAGAAACTGGCTTTAACACAAGTCTTAAGACTTCATGGAAGTAATCTGAGAACTACAGATAGATGTGGAATGCTCCTGCTTACAAAGAGAACAAGATGCTTTCAACCCCTGTATTAGCTACATGTACATCTACCACTTAAGCTGTTGAAACATTCTTTGCAAAAGACATTGGTTACAAGCATATAAAATGTCTCTCCAAACTGCACATATAATTTATTACATAATGGGAAACACTTTGGAACTTCATCTGTCTGTAGGTTGCTTAAAGTCAAGAATGTCAACAAGTGAAATCCACCAGAACTCATTATATTGCATCAAAACTTAACTCGGAAATGAACCTACATGTGTAGCTTTACTGTGGAATACAAAAATACAACTTAACTTAAAATTAGCAGCTCCATATAATGTTCAAATATTTATGAACATATACATGTAGAGTAATACCAGTCCTTTATATTGGGACTAAATTAAATAAAACGACTGAACCTCATCATAAGGAACACAAGAATAGAATTTTGTTACTTACTAGTAATAGCCAAAGGTTAGCAAATGCAGGTGAGGATTTGTTTTGCCTATTTGGTGAATAAAAGATTTGGGGGTCTAAAGGGAAAGGTCGGGTGATTTTGTTTGTCCATGAGCACACCCTCCAAGTTTTACTCGTTTTTTCCTCCATTTTGACAGTAGCAATAGAGTGATTTTACAAAATTTGTGAAACAGTAATGTTACAGGTCAAATTTAACTTAGGGTAATTTTTTTCAACCTAGGTTAATTTTACAGGTCAAAATTAACTTTAGGTAATTTTTTTCAACCTAGGTAAATTTTACAGGTCAAAATTAACTTTAGGTAATTTTCTCAACCTAGATAAATTTTACAGGTCAAAATTAACTTTAGGTAATTTTTTTCAACCTAAGTAAATTTTACAGGTCAAAATTAACTTTAGGTAATTTTTTTCAACCTAGGTAAATTTTATATTAACCTAGGTTTGGCTTTCCTGTCAAGAAAAAAAGCAATAAATTTTCTCTTCTCCTTCTCTTCTATCTCCAACAACCTACCCTGGCCAGTACCCCTGGGGTTCTCAGTACCCACCCCCAACTCTGAACACATGTGACCCCACCAACCCCGCATCCAATTATTAAGTACAAAGATTTTCTTTAATACACATACTTACCAAGATTTGAACCATTGACCTACCGCTCAGTAATCCTTATCCATCTCCACTTGACCATGCAAGCAATCGTTGCAAAGCTCCACATATTTCTTGTAATAATTAGTTATTGGCTTCAAACTCCCCTTTGGCAAAAGCTTAAATTTATTCATATCTTCGCGGTTACCCAGCAATGCATGGACGTTCTCGAACGTTGATCTCAACATGGCCATGTGCGCAAATGAAACAGAATTTTACAAGAAACTGGATGCCTTAAAAGCTTCAAGCAAGGGGAAAGAAAGCAAAACAACATTGTTTATTTGCCATGACTTCTATGACAACGTGAAAATCTGGCTAGGACAAGACGAAGGCTCGCTCGAGTCAATGTCAAAGAAAGATATTGCAACTGTCAAACGTAAACAGTAGACTCTGTATCAGGGAAAAATTCAAGATAAAAGTGGAAGAAATGTTATTCCAAAACGTGGGCTGTTCAAAATCTTGACCTATGCACATTCTGCTACTGCTCACAGTGGTAGGGATAAGACAGAACATTACGTACACGTGTGAACGTTACTCAGGAATTAATCAAGAGGTAACTGAATTGTTTGTGTCGCTTTGCACTTTACATCAATCTCAACGCAGTGTGACAAGCTAAATGAAGAAACCTGTTATTAAACCAATTGCAGCCGATAGTTTCCTAAAGCATGTCAAAATTGATCTAACTGACTTTTGAAATTTACCTTGAATGGGTGCTGCACATTAACGATCATTACAGCAAGTATTCTTGGCTCATTCCACTGAAGTCAAAGAAATGCCAAGAGGTTGTACAAACGCTGCAAAACGTTTTTTTTTTATGTTTGGATTTCTGCACACCTTGCATAGTGACAATGGAAAGGAATTTACAGGCCAAAAAATGAAAGATTTCTGTGAGACAAATTTCATTAAACAAGTTCATGGTGCATCAAGGAAGCCCACAACACAAGGGCTGGTAGAGTGAGGCAATCATACTTTCAAAGAAAACTTAAGTAACATTCTTAGAGAGAAAAAGGCTGAGTTCAACAGCTGGTGTGGTGTACTGGGTGAAGCAGCTTACAAAAAAAAAAACATAACCATACATGCTGCAACCAAACAAATTCCATACATTGCAGTCTTTGGGACAAAACCATGGACTGAAACAAACAACAATGGTTTATCAACAGAGAATAACAATGAAACATCAACAACTGTCACGCCATCTTTATCATCCCAGCAAAAGGCAGTTAGAAGAGAAATCAGAACAAATTGACCTCGCTCCCAATGTGTGGCTTCATAGCTCAGTCAGTAAAGATTTTGTAGAAGTAATTAAGAATACTCTAGAGACCTTTGTTTACTCAAAATATTCTTTCGAGGTGCGATTTAATATTAATACACATCATATACCATCAGGATGCCGTTAGACATTGGCATTTTATCCTTTTGCTGAAGAAGGCAACAGCAGTTGCCGAAACATCCAACACAATTTTTTAGCCAGTGTAAACTTTTTTTAAAATTTTTTTAATTTTTAACATGCCTAGTTACACAACATGTTTTCTCTTTGCTATGCCTTTATTTGCTTTTGTAATCATTCACAAACAGAAAGAGATCAACTTGTGTTTGGCTGCTTTTATAGATCCACTGCTTGAGAATTGAGATCATTTTCCAAGTGAGAATTTTACCACAATGTCCAGGATATTACGCACAGACGGTTTCGAGGGTAACTGGTTGTTTCGCCTACGGGTCGTTTCGGCTACTGTCTGTTCGCCTACGTCTTAATGATAAGTCTAACACAAATAAACAGGCAAAACAGGTGTGGTAATATTCCTTGTTCTAAAAAAGGCGCCCACAAACATAAGTATAGAACTATGACAATTGTTGTTTGAATTCACCTCACCAAGGTTCATGTAGGCGAATTGACTCTAGACGTAGGTGAAACAACCATAATTCGTTTTGAGGTGCAGTTGACTTTGCCATAAAAGAAGTAGGTAAATATTTCTAAATGTTTTTTTTTGCTAGATCTCTTCATTTGCTTGTGAAAATATTCACCAAGGTCAAGAACGGATTGATGATGAATCCAGGGGTAGAAAAGAGGTCAATTTGTGTTTGGCTGCTTTACTGTGTGATCGACTTTTGCCGATTCGCAAGTCCTTTCATTTCACAGTTGAGTGGTTCGCAGATTTTGAATTATTTGTCTCCACGGGCGAAGAACTCGTGTGAAAGTACAAGTCCTTTGATTTCACAGTTAAGTGATTCGGTTCAACAACCGATGCACATTTTTAATCGCTTACAGCAAGCTTACTATCTTTTCCCACATTCTTCCAAAACCAGCAAGCTGTCTACAAGGCTGCAATTTACTCAAAATACTAGTAGATCTATTTTGGCCTTGTACTTCAGTACTGCTGGATGCACTTGAAAGAAAACAACGTCCGTGCAGAAGAACTTCATGGATATCTTGACACCTCCATTCGCGAATCAGAAAGCAAATGAAGACAACTAGCAAATAAAAACATTTAGAAATACTTACCTCCTTGTTTTATAGCAAAGTCAACTGCGCCTCAAAACCGTCTATGCGTAAGATCATGGTCATCATGGTAATATTCTAAGGTGGAAAGTGATCTCAATTCTCAAGCGGTGGATCTATAAAAGCAGCCAAACACAAATTTATCTAGCTCGTTCCGTTTGTGACCTTGTGAATGATTACAAAAGCAAATAACGAGTTTTATGCCAACGTGTGGATCCCGGATTATATGTCAACTATGTGATTTGCCCATGATTGTCATTTCAACTATCCCGGATAATGCTCTACTGCGCAAGCTTCGAGTCTTACATCCAACAAAATTTTGGATTTATCCCCCTATTGACAAGAATAGTGTGGCATTTCTAAAGTGTGCAACATTGATAAAGAAGCTGAAATCTTCAAACCCAGGGGTACCCAGAATGATTTTTTGACACGCTCAGCTGCACGAGGCAGCCATATTGGAAGGGCGCTTGTTTGTTTTTTTCCTATTGGTAAGTAATCATTACTTTACTATTGTGCTTTTCCTTTGGAGCTCTTCAACTTACAACACACACACCAATAAAAGCGGCCAAGAAAGTCACACTAAAACCTTTTCCGAGCTCCACCAATTTCGATCCAGACTTGAGGCTCCCTCATATCAACTGCTTTGCAATCTGCTTTTACAAATTACGGTACTTTACTATATGCTTAAAAATATCTGCAATACAATCCACGAAAGAATCTCTCGTTAGAAGTTGCTTGAGATGGCTAATAGTCACATGAGATCACAAGCAGTGTTATCAAGTTTATCAAGACATTTAAGCTGTCCTTGGCAAATAAGTTTCGCTTGCTCTTCTCCAACCCACAGGCAGCAATAATACATGTGGATGAGTTGAGTGAATCACACAGTGAACACAAGAGCATCGTGGATCGTGGAAATGAGAACTTCTTGTTCACCGAACATAAACTAGTAGTTTCCATTGGAAAGTGAAGTGCTGCCAGTGAAGTTTATTGTATGCTGTTGCAAATTCTCTGAATATCACTATCAATATCATAGAGTCAAATGCAAATTGGGGAGGGGGGGCATGTAAGAAAGGTTGGCCATTAAAGCACAGGATATGGGCCAAGAAATAGGCTCTGAATGGGCAGTCACCTCCAGATAATTACTATAAAGTGTACTATAACGGTATGAATAATCACAAGGTATCCCATTACCCCAAAATATCATTTCTGACTTTCTGAAAATTTCAATTTTTTTCCATGGAGCATGCCCCATTAACCTCCCCCCACCTCTGCAGTCTGTTACTTGAATACAGTTAATTAACTCACAGTATCGTAATCTGTAAGTGCTAAAAGAAGGAATGACCTAAAACCACCTAAAACCATCTAAAACCACCCAAAACTACCTAAAACCACCCAAAATCACCAGACGTTTTTGCTCGCGATGTGAGTAACTTCAGTAAATGCACACCGGATACATTGTCCTTTCTTTCGCGGGGTCCTATTCAAAGCTAAACTAATAGCTCTGACAAATAAGTCATTGCTCTATCAAAAATTAGGGATATCACTTCAAAATAAGAAATAAGAAGCATGCAAGACGACTGTTGAAAGTTAAGTTTGTGTTCTTACAACGCCAGGCTTGCTTTTGAGTAATACAGAGACTACGCCTTCAATTTTTCGAGGTCGCTAGACTGTATTAACTATATATTTACCATTATAGTTCCTTTTATCAGAATTTGAAATCTTGGTGTATAAATGTGGTTGTATTCAGTATAAAATGTTTGAGCATTTCCAATTTTTTAAATTATCTAAAGCATTTTTGGAATGAACAAGAGTGTAATAATTGCCGAGACTAGATTAGTTGTGCTCCCAGGCTCCATGTTGTGCTCCGGACAATCCATGTAACATTATATCTCCATATCTTTCGACACATGGCTAAAGGTTATGTTACGCAACCTCATCAAATTTTTCTGCGTCCTGTTGACCTTAGACAAACCTCAAAAAAGCAGACCTGAGTATTACTCGAAAAGCTTCAGGGATCTTGGCGCTTCTCCTGTGCACACAATTTCGTTGTGTTTTTCCCTGGTCATGTGAACCATTGGGTGACGAATTTCCTGCGGCTATGAGTCACATAAGCCTGGCGTTGCAGGAACACAAGCTTAACTTTCAACAGTGGTCTTGAACGCTTCTTATTTCTTATTTTCAAGCAATCTCCCTAATTTTTGATAGAGCCATGAGTTATTTGTCAGAGCTATTAGTTTCGCTTTGAATATATTAAATAGGACCCCGCGAAACAAAGGACAACGTTTCCGGAGTGCATTTATCGAAGTTGCTCACGCCGCGAGCAAAAAATCTGGTGGTTTTGGGTAGTTTTGGATGGTTTTAGGTGGTATTAGGTCATTCCCTCTTTTAGTACTTACCATCATAATCCTCATTCATAAAAAAATACCAGTACCCCATTACAATATTATCAAAATCATTCTTTTCTTTCCCCTTTGGTTCAGGTGACCAGCAATGACCGGCACAATGATTACAAGAATGAGCTGGCTCTCAAGGCCCTTTGATTGAAAACTTTGCCTTTGGTTTCTTGCAATTCCCTCAGCGTGAGGATGCCATACCATAATTTATTCATAATTTATATCTGAGATTAGTGCATCTGTGAACTAAAAAATTGCAGCACCAACTGGGTTTGCTGAATGAGTACATAACCAACTGAAAAACTGAGATGTTACAAATAAATAAGCAAAGCAAAGCAATAGAGTTTGGGTCAGTGTTGAGGTCAATGGCTTCAATTGTCTTTCATGACATCAATTATTACATGCATATTTTTTTACCGTATGGACTACCTTAATAACCAGTTAGTTGGCAATTAAAACCTACTAAAGCAAAGATAAAACATAGAAGAAAGTCTTTTTTATTGGTTTTATGTTCTATATTTGTTTTGTTCCTTTCCTCCTAGACTGAAACAACAAACTGATAAAAAAGCACACACAAAAAAAGAAATCACTGAGCGTATCTGAGCGTTTGTGTGATTTCCCAGGTTGGATGAATAAATAAATAAATAAGTAAATAATAAATAAATAATTGCACAAACAAGATATTTAATTAAAAAAGAATCGTTAAATCATTCGTATAGCTGCAAGATTAGACCTTTTATTGTAATGTTTTGTGAAAAAATTTTTCTCTATGACTGGTATTAAAACTATCATTTTTGTTCTTTGACTAAATCATTTATAGCATTCAGATGACATTGTCCAGTCTAAATATATAAAATTATGGGACCTGAAAGACAATAACACTGATTTTTCAATCAAGTTGTCTATTGTCATGAGAGCAAGTCTGTACAAGAAAACCCAGCCATGCTGCAATTTGTGTCTGACAGAAAAACTCTTCATTCTAGTTGCAGACAAATTCTTGCTTCTAAACAAAACATCTGAACTTGAAACAAAATTTAGCCACAAGAATAGGTTCTATGCAGCCAATCAGAAACAGGATCGCTCCACACACCCTCCATGAGTCAGTTTAAATTTTGTTTCAACTGCCGCTACTGGCGCAGTCAGATGATTGCTTTAAGTGTGTAACTTGAGTAACTAAAGTTTCTTTCTTGTATTTTGCTTTGCATGTATTTGTACCGAGCACTCCTGCGATTGTCTGAAACCATTGCTGATCACCACTAGAGCCAATAAATTATAGTGCTCTATAATGAAGGAGCTGCCACAACAACATATGTTGAGAGACTACTCAGATCTTGAGTACATATGGGGTTTAATACAGCTCTGTTTCATAGGCTAACATAAAGTTAGCCCACTCATCAGTTACTGTAGTTTCCGTATGCAGTAAAGCCTACTAAAATACATTGCCCAAGATGCAATAAACCATTCACAGCAACGTTTCCTTCAGAAATTCCTTCCTTTGAACTCCTCTCACTCCCCCCCTTTTATAATTTTCCAGTTATCTCCCATAAGGTATTAATAACTGTGTGTTTTCTGGAACCAAACACTTCAGTAACATTTGAATAGCCATGTAAATAATGCTCATTATGTAAACACCAAACAATTCTATTTGCAGTTATTTCAAAGATATTTATTGCATGTGGATCTTTTTGTTAAGTCCATGTGATTATTTCTGTAAATAATCAAGGTTTACCTACCTATCAACTTTGTAGGAAGGAGATGTGGTGGTAATGAATCACTTTACAAGAGAACAGTGTATACTACACTTTCAACCTGTCAGAAAAGTTCAGGACAACTTCAGAAGGCTGAAAGGTATTTTGAATGGTACAAAAAGCAATGTTTAGAGAAATGTTGAGAACAGGATATTTAAAGTAAACAAAATTTCTCTGAACTCTTAAGGCTCAGAAGAATTTCAAGCAAACTAACTGAATTTTCTTAAGGAGCTCTCAAATTTACAGTAGATCGTTAGAACACAAAGATGGGCAATCTTTGATCTGTTAAAAAAATAGAAAAGTTAAAATTGTAGTAAACTTCAGTGGTATGGCCTTCCACTACCAGTGGAATGACATGGATGTACATGTACATTCCCCAGCCCAAAAAGGGCAAATCCCAGTTCTCATTTTACTCCCTTTGCACCCCTCTTTGGATTATCTTGTTTCATTGTTAGAGAGTGGACAACTTAGTAACTTTAAAGTTATGTTGTTGGGTCAATCTCTATAACTTTATATTCTTTCCTTACTTTAGACAATTTAGTTTTCATATTTCCCCCCTGAGTGCGCCCCTGACCTGTCCCTACCCCCCCGGGGGGGGGGGGCAACGCCAACTTACTTTACACATGATAGTGACCAACTCGAAAGCTTATTGGCTACTTTGGTCACTGTACACGATTAAATAGTGTTTTTTCTTCTAGCTAACTCTTGTTTGTATTTTTTATTTCTGTATTATTGTAAACTATGTTATATTAAGTTGTATCTCTTTTTTTAAACAGTGTAAAAATAATAAAAACCTGAACTTGGGGGGGGGGGCAATTTCAGGTGGAGAAATTAGAGCACTAAAAGGAAATTAGCAATGAAGTAACTTAATATTACAACAGTCCATTCTGCTTGGTCTCTACATTGCTTTTTCATTGTGTTACAGGTGAAGTTCAAGATGCAGAGGGTCGCGTGAATTATCTTGTTGTTGGAGCTTGGAATACTGGTCTTGAATTACGCTCAGCAGATGGTAAAAGGACATGCTTGTGCATCAATTTTTTTAATTTCTTGTTCATTAAGTTCAAATATTCTACTTAATGGAATTGACCCACATTATGGTACTATGCCAAAGTGCCTCTGGCAAACAGTTTGTGAATTTTTGGCAAAAATCCTAATAGTTTCACCTCATAGAAACATGGAAAACATGTTTTTCATTTCTTTTAGAATGTACTGCAACAAAAAAAAGAAAAACAACTTGTTGATTTTTATCATCTCTTTGCTTGCGCTATCATTACGTCAACAGCTTGTGCTACATGTAGTTCTCTGTTTCTATTTAGTTATGGAGACAACATTTTTAGCCAATCAGCACACATATTTTCTGTGGGCTATTTTTTAAAGTATTACTAATTTTAGAGGATCAGGCTCATTTAGTACAATAAACTGCAAATTGTTACGTACAATTCACATGTGATGCAAATGAAAAATTTGTCCTCAATGTACAGAACCGTTTTTTCACTAATTGTTTTTTTAAACAAATAAAATGCATT
Source organism: Catalaphyllia jardinei (assembly GCA_022496165.2). NCBI lineage: Eukaryota > Metazoa > Cnidaria > Anthozoa > Scleractinia > Caryophylliidae > Catalaphyllia > Catalaphyllia jardinei. Next base: position 24,101,153 of record CM042749.1, read on the forward strand.
ACTATTACAGTTCATAGGGGAGTCCATGTAAGCCTGTCATTATCTTTTGTTTTCAATAGTGCAATGCAATGCAACACACGATATACTTCAGTATGCTTTTACAGAAGTAATTTACATAGCTAATTATAAATGGCTTTTTTTTCTTACACCAAGTTTCATGTTTTCTTTAAAGCAGGTGAAAAATAGCCATAAAATTTTAGAAAGCCTGACATTGCAGGTCTGAGTGGTTTAATGTTTTGGGGTCATCGTTTTGGTGTATCATGTTCAGGGATCTTCATTTTTAACTTGGAAAATATTTACCCATCAAAGTACTAACCCAAGTGAAGTATGATCCTCACAGTAAATTTTCCAATTTAAGCAGCTGGAAAGAAGAAGCCTGAAAAAAATTAGGGCTTCAACGGGATTCGA